>JARHVA010000636.1:632500-1232500 GCA_037957365.1 Torreya grandis
ATCTTTTTATGTAGATGGTATTGGGATAAAATGAGATACATATATGAGTATGTCAATGGGTAACTCATATACATACCCCCTGATATCAAGTTAAGTCATGATTCAGTAGTAGAGAGTCATGTGTGAGTGAAAATGTCTCAAATTTTTTTGAATATGAATTCTATAATGAAAACTTTAGCCAAAGTAATATTATAGATAAGACATTATCATTTCATTGTACTTATAGTTTACATGTGTTTGTTGGTATCATTTAGATAGAGTAATGGATTCCATGGTCTATTTGATTACTACATGTAATAGTAATAGTAATAGTACACAAATAGGTTCTATTTGTTTCTTAATATCAGCATTGGTCTTATTTACAACTTCATGAAGGGTAAGGTCACTCCTAGTAGGGAGGCATGTGGAAGACTATTGGTCTATCGTTGGAGGTAAAACACTCAAATGATGTTCTCTCTTTTTTATTTGATTCAACATATGGGATTATACTCACGCTATATTGTGGTTCTTGGAGTTGTTTAGTAAATCATTTGTCATGTTGTACTTCTTGATATGTATGTGACATTCTACTAAATTATACCTTATTTATGGATGGATGTTTGAAACAACAATGGTTGCTGTAGACATCCAATTCCTAACACCATTGTGTTGAAATTATCAATCTTACTCAAAATTTGTGAAAACACACAAATTAGGCCAAAATCACTTAAACATGCTAAATGGTTCAAGCTTATTGTATACAAGTGCCAATTTAGACTAATATATCCCCAAATGGGGAAATCATTTTATGTGATTATTAATTTTGATCAAATCATTTTGATTCAAAATGATGAAAAAGCATTTTGGTGCTCTGGATCACTCTTTTCTTCTAATTTAGAAGCACATGACATGTGCACGTGTTATTTGGTGTCGACAACATCCTAAATGGGATGATGGTATGTAAATAACTAACATCACGTTATAATTCTTCTCTAATAAAATTATGACCCAATAATATGAATTTCTGATCAGTTTGATTAATTATGTACCAATTTCTAAAGAATTGCACTAAAATTGATTAATCTCACTGAGGCAAATTAAATGAAATTATCAGCTTAAGAATTCCATGGAATTTATTGAATATTTATTTATTGGAGATTGATTCCTATTAACTACATCATCAAGGGAGGTCATTTTTGGGGTGGCATCCATAATCCATAAATGCAACAAATATCAGGATTATGGCTTCCCATGCCTCTTTAATGCCCCTTCCTCCCAAATCATTATGAGGATATTTATGGCTTTTATTTACA
This sequence comes from Torreya grandis, assembly GCA_037957365.1. Taxonomy (NCBI): domain Eukaryota; kingdom Viridiplantae; phylum Streptophyta; class Pinopsida; order Cupressales; family Taxaceae; genus Torreya; species Torreya grandis. Next base: position 633,793 of record JARHVA010000636.1, read on the forward strand.
TAATTGGATTAATTCATGGCAACATATCTTTATCTTAATATGGATGACCATGGTTAATCCTGATCAAATTAGAAAATCTATCAATAGGAGGCCTCTCACTCATATTTTTAAGCTTCATTTGTGTAAACTTATAATGCAGGATTCTCTCCACAACCTTTTTTGTGTTGATTATTATGATTTATTTGCAATGGGATAGCTTCATCTAATAAGCATATTAGTGATTTCATATCATGAGCCTAGATTATACTTGATGTTCTTGAGATGGTTTGGGAGCTTTCTTGACAACATTGTTGAAGACTTGATTACCAAATTAAGGTGAAAAACATGCTTGGATCCGTTTATGGATGGTAGGATGCTCTTGGGAAGGCAATGTATGTTTTCTTTCTTTCATTGAGTTCTTAATTGTCATTTACACACCCTATTGAATAGGTTGGCCTAGATTATTAGTTATTTATGCATTTATTATGTTTTTCATGAATAATGCTTAATCTAACCATCTTTTTAATCCATCTCTACATCTTGACATGTCCGATGGGATAACGCATCCCTTTCAAGCAAGTAAGACATTTTGGCAATCTTAGATTGCCTGAAAAGTCATTAAAAATCCTTTAACATCAATTTTTAGCTTGTTTTCCTATGTTTTTAATTGATACACAGGCCACACAATGACCAACATCGATTTTGTGTAATTGGCATCAGTCTAGGCTAACTGACATCAGATAGGTTTTAGGAAAAATACATATAAAATTTTGAGCTTTTCTCAAGTTTGTATTTGTCAAATTGAGTTTTTAAGTCTTTGGTCTAAACATATTTCCCTAATCTAGAAGTTTATTTTGGATTTTTTATCCTAACATTATCTTAACAAGCATTTTTTTGTTAATATATTTTTTACCCAAGGGTTCATAGATAATCTTTATTGGTTGTTTTTTATCAACAATAGTTTTTTATGACCAACGTCAATCTTGAAACAACTAGCATCGATCACTATTGACTAACATTAGTCTCTATGTGTAAAAATAGAGAACCCAAGAGCAATAAATCCAAACCTGCTTATTTCATTACAAATTATGCTTCAAAGCTAAAGGAGACTCTCTAACTTTTCATTTAGGGCCCACAATAAAAAGTGGTTTATTTTAGCATGATTTAGATCTTTAACCTTCCCTTTGATGTTTAAAAGGAACCTAGATGAGTATGTTTAAATCTTGAACCTTCCCTTTGGTGTTTTTAAGGAATTTAGATAGTTTATTTGATTGTTTTGTGAATGTTTGTCAAAGTTTTTGCAAACTAAGGACAAGGGACCAAGAACTTCACTTAATAATCATTTTGGTGCTTAAAATTTCCACTTCACTTAAAGTTCAAGTTTTCAAAAGTGTTATTTTATGTAAATCATCTATTGCTTATTAGATTATTTGAGCAAAAGGAATCATGTGTGTCTGATCTCCCCCCATCCCCTATAGGGAACTCAGGTGACAAAAAGTGCCTTTTCATTATGATTATACTTTTTTCCAAGGCATAAAAAGGAATTTGTCTGCGTTCTCCCCAAAAACCATATGGTTTGCATGATCTAAAAATAACCTCTAAAGCCTTTTCACTTAAATTATTTTATTTTATGCAATTGGCTTGTGGAGGGGAGGTCATTGCCTCTTCATGAATTCTTTAGGGAAGCTTTGACCTGGGGCTTCATCTCCTAGCATTGACATCAACCCCTCTACACGGGGTAGGGGTATATAAATTGGGAGGATGATGGTTTGAGCAGTTAAACCATATCCATTAGTTTCAAATTGGCCTAAAACATATGATCGATCAGGACATCACACTATACTAAGCAATTGATGGATGTAATGGTTGTGAAAAGGACAAGACTTTTTCACAACAAGCTGATTATTGTGGATCCAATTGATGTGTTACATCCCTTGTGTTAGCTACACTTGAGACCATCTAAATGGTCATAAATTGTAAGTTTTAGATAACCCCACTTACCACAGAGTATTGTTGATGCAGGATGAGTAACCCAAAGGTCCATGTCATTATACTATCTCTTGGGAGAAGGGGGTGTAAAATACCCTACCAACTCATGCACTTTTATTTTTGGATTAACAATTTAATTCCTTTCAAGAGCATGTATAAAGATGGATTTCAATAATACAAAGCAACCTTATCAGTTTTGGGCTTAAGATAATTACTTTGTTGTATTTTTCTTTGTCTTTACTTACTTGGTCTTGATTTGAGTCTAAAACTTGTTTGTAATTAAACACAACATAACCAAACACATTGTCCACCATTTATTGAAAAAGGAGGCATTACGTTGGTCAAATCCAAATTAATCTTTGCCTTTTTCAAATTATCATCTCAAACATTATGTTTGTATTATCTAATTAGTGCATTTATGATGCCCATTTGAGTCTAAACCACTTTCCAAACATATTTAAGTCCTTCATTGATAATTCAAATTCAAAATTTCACCTTTCTAAGTTATTAAGTTAATGGGTTAATTGGTTTTACTATTTTCACTTGACTTAAGTAACTTGGGTTCAATTTCTCATTTGGATTGAAGGTTATTTATAGACTCATTATCATCATTTGATCATTGTGAACTTAGTTCATCAAGTGTACCACTCACACTCTAAGTTCTAGAACACATTTTATTATACCTTCCTACTACCATGTAGTGACATTGTACTACCTATTTGGTTCTAGTTTTATACTTAAGAATTCTTGCATGTTTTCACATCTTGAGTTTATTATTTGGCATTATCACCTTCCTAATCTAAAGGGCTTTCTTCTATTTTCCTAATAGCAACTCATCAAAGTTGAACTATATTTAATGGTATTGACGTATCTCTTAACCTACGTTTAGTGTACTAGTTTACACTTAGGTCTTTGAGTTATCATACCCTAATCTAATTCATATGATTTCAACCCTACCCAAGGTTGAGCAATTTCATGAACACATTCTTCTAATTGTGTGGTACTATGCCACCTCCTTTTTCTTATAGTATTGTGTGCCTTGTCACCTTATTTAAAGAAGATCAAAAACACATACCTTATTTAAACATTTCCAAATCTTTCCAAATATAGAGAGCAAACCTTTTAAACATGACTCAAATGTACACTCATAGTGAGGTATCTTATGGCCCTAGCTATCAGGAAGATCATTATTATGATGGTCAAGAAAATTATATGGTCTTTGTATACATTCCCATGACTTTAGGATCTGAGGAAAGACTTTTTGGATTATCATCTCCAAAAGGAAAAGGATGAATCCTTCTTAAGGTTGATTGAATCTGGTGCTAGACTACCCTAGGATTTTCTTATAAAATAATTGCATACTTTGGTTAAGTAAGGATAACAACAGTGAGATCAATCCTTCATGAACATTGCACAAACAAGCATACCTTATTCTATAAAAGGTAAGGAAATACTTATAGATTCCAAACCCACTAATTGAGATCTTGTCACCAAGATTAAAAAGTTAAGTCGATGATATACAGACCAACTTATCATGGACTTGACAGACTATTTAATTTCTATGTCAATCCATAATGACACTTCCAAGGAACAAGGGAATGTGGTTAAACCAACACAAACTTTAGTTGATAGCATAATAATGATGGATCAAGATCTCTCAATCGAAAAACCTAAATCCCAAAAGGTTCCACAACATGTTTCTCTAGACATGGATCATACATTTTTCAATCATCAATAACCTTTTGTTCCTTTGCAAAACCAAAGACCAAAACATTCAGTATGCATTGAATAAATCATACAAAATAATTTGGCTAGTTCCTATCAACCAACATGTATATTGGCAAATATACCATGGACTCCCCAAAATAAATAGAACACATATAATTCAAGGCAGTAGATTCTAAGGAATTTACAGCTCACTTACTCAACTTAAGGAGTGAACCAAAACCAAGTCACAGATCATAGGGTATACATCCCTAACAAATCCACAAAATAATAGGGGAACATACCACCCCAACATTAGCAAGGGTACATACCACCCCAATAGTCCACCCATGAATGCACCAAACATGCAAGAGTGGAACTCAATGAAAGAGATTATGTCATAATTGGAGACTAGAAACATAATCAAGAAGTACAAATTTGATGAGATATATCCATATATATTTGATTTAAGCATTCTCCAAGTCCCCTTTTCATCTCATTTTGAGGCACCTACATTCAAAAAATATAAAGGAAAGGGGGACCCTCATGAACACATTCAGGTATACTTTATATTATGTTAAAAGGTTTCTTATAGTAGCATTTGTTTCTACAAAGTTTAGTGGGACAAGATCTAGATTAGCTACTTAAGTTACCCAAGGGATTGATTGTGGATTGGAATGACTTATCTAAGAAGTTCATCAACCATTTATCATACAAATTGAACATGAATTGACCATTGTTGACTTGTGCAACACCAAATAGCATGATGAAGAAAGCTTCACAGCATATTTACAGAGGTGGAGATCATTATTTAGTTGCTTTCAACATAATTTGCTAGACAAATAGTTGGCAGACATTTTTGTACAAAACTTACACCTTGAGGTCACGCATAATCTATAGCTTACTTGCACAAACTCATTTAAAGAAATCATAGACAAAAGAGTGCACATTGAGAAGATGCTTATTACCAAAGGCCTTGTCAAGATTTTTGTGCAGGGTCAAACTTAAAATCAAACCTAATCACTGGTTTAAATGGTTGCACAAGAGAAACCTAAAGGTTTCAACAAGAATAAGAATGTGGTAGGGAATGGAGTAACTAAAATAAGATATGTACAAATGATGTAGGCCCTGCTATCCCTAAATATATAATTAGTTTCACCTAATCCACCAATAATTTGTAAATACAACCTCAATGAAGGACATTCCATAATCAATTTAGAGTCTTTAGTAAATTGAGAGAACCCATTGAGATAGTGTTATAGAATCTCGTAACATCTAACCTAATTATATGGTTAGTACCAAGGCCATTTCCTTAAGATCAAACAAAATAAGATTGGTACAGGGAAAATTAATGGTGCAATTTTCATCATATTATTGGTCATGGTGCTTATCATTGCATCCAATTATGATACCTTATTGAATATATAATTGAAAGTGATGAAGTTGAGATCAAGCTTGCCCCATAAGGCACTAATCAGGATATGAGAATCTATCAAAATCCATTTCTTCAACATAATTGGTAGCCACCAAGGAATAATCACAACCATGGACATAATTAATGGTAGAATAAAAACCAAAAATAGGGTCAAAATTGTAATTAGTATGATCATAATTGGGATCATAATACCCATGCTAATAACTTGGGTTACAATAAAATGCCTTACGACTATAACAACACCATTGGATGTATTTCTACAATCCACATTGCCATTATTACTATTAAATCTCATGAACCATCTTATACTCCTTGTAGTATTGGACCCATTATTATAGGGTCAATGCCCTCTCCCTCTAGTAACATCACATTGAGTTCATGCAATTTTGTTATGACACTGTTAGCATGGGTTATTATTTTTGGATTACATCATTCCTCTAGGCTCTTGGTCGACTCAAAACTGATCCAATGCAACTAGATTCCTGAGTTACCCTCCAAAACCCTTCACCTTCATCTTCTAATTATAATGGTTCCTTGCCACTTATAGATTATGCAATCACAACTAGATGCTCATGAGTTACCCTTTAGATCCCTTTACCCTCTTCTTCCATTGAACCCAATGTGAGCATTGTGCCTTCGAATCTAAAGCCAAATATTATGCCAACCAAGGCCAAGCCATCTCATGCTACTATTGAAAATCCATATAGTTTATTGGACCAACTAAGTAAAACCCCTATGTAGATTTCCATTTTGGATCTTTTGCATACGTCTAAATTCCATAGAACTATTTTAAATAGCCTTTTACAAGAATCAACTATTCACAATGATATAAATCTTGAATAATTCTAAACACTAGTTGGACACTTATCTTCATTTCAAAAGCTTAAATTTTATAAAAAAGACATGTCCACCCTAGGTCTGATCCATAATAACCCACTGTATATTGAGGTTATCATTAAAAACCATTAGATCAAGTAGATTCTTATAGATAATGGTTTAGGGCTGAACATAATATCCCTCAAACTAGTATAGATATTGGACTACACTATGAAGGACATTTAGCTAGAGATGATCACCATAAAGTCTCATGACAATGACAAGAGGGAGTCTTCTGGTACTATTTGGTTGATAATCATTATTGGGTTTGTTTCCCATCACACATTACTTCATATTATGGACATTGAGCTACCTTATAACATACTTATTGGTCATCCTTGGATCCATGAAGTATAGGTCATTCCATCCACCTTGCATCAGTGCTTTAAGTTTCCCCACAATGGGATTGAGGTTATTGTTCTTGTTGATCAATAGCTTTATCAGTATTGTGAACATCTAGAGGCTGAGTTCCACAATTATAACTATTATCCAAGTTCTAAATTTGTTGTAAAGAAGAATAAGGAGATAGTTTTACATCCACCTCTATCTAATTATATTAACCCTAGTAACCTTGCATCCACTTCAACTAATCCATTTTCCACAACTCTTGCAAAACAGGTTATTATAGAAAACGTGGGCATTTCCACATACCATCTTAAGGATGCCTTCCACATTACGAAGTTTTTGAAGTCTTCTAAAACATTTGGTAAACTCAAACCTTCCAAAGCCCTAATAGACCCAACTTGATCTAACAAAAAAAGAAATAACAACAAAAAGCACCTATGGTATTTGTACCTGCTACTTCACTAAAATATGATTGAGAGGATTTTATAGAAGGAGACTAGTTATATTCTAACAACATTGTTAATTGATTTCAGAATATAAAATATCCTCTCCCTAATATGATCATGGAAAAATTTTATTATATAGGAAAAGGCCTTGGCCCATGAGTGTAAGGAATCTTGGAACCTTTATCAGCTAGAGTGCCCAGTTTAAATCATGGTCTCTGAGGGTGACCTCATGACTTTTGATAGTGATTCTTTTAAATCAACTAGCAATAATACTCTTGGAAGTAACATAGCATCCCTTTCTATCCTTTTTCATGAGCATCTTAACTCAAATTTATTTGATCAAAATACCATTATGACCTTAACACTTGATTATCCCCTATACCTTTGCCATCTCAAACTAATTGATTAGGACTAGTAAAATTAGGTCATACGCCTTGATGAGTTTCAAAATAAAGAATCAATTTTACTACTGGGTATGAGATCATCAATTATACTACTGGGTATGATATGTTTTCCCTCGTGGATGGATTTTTTGTATACAATCATATTAAGATAGCCCAAGAAGATCAACACAAGACTATGTTCACTTACTCCATGGGGAACATTTTGTTACCAAGTCTTGCTATTTGGCTTGAAGAACATTAGAGCCACATATCAGTGTGTCATGATTATCATCTTCCATGACATGATGTATGATATTATTGATGGCATCCTATCAAAATCAAAAACACATGTTGGACATCATGATGTTCTATGAAGAATCTTTGAGAGGCTTCATAAATATAAAGTCTGACTAAATCATAAGAAGTGTGTTTTTGGAGTCACTTCAAGGAAATTGAGAGGTTTTATTGTATCACAAAAAAGGATCAAAGTTGACCTTACTAAGGTCAAATATATTTTTGAAATTCCTCCACCTTCAAATATTAAATAGTTCTGAAGCTTGCAAGGAAAGATTCAGTCTATCCATAGGTTCATTTCTCAACTAGCAGATAAGTACCACCCATTTACTCATCTCTTAAAAAAATGGGTCACATTTCAATGGGATGAATACTATCAGTAGGCATTTGTGAATCTCAAGACATATATGGCCAACCCTCTAGTTTTGAGGCTGCCAACACCTAAACAACCACTACTTCTTTACATATCAGTAACTGAGCATGCACTAGGGGCACTCTTAGCCCAATATGATGATCAAGGTAAAGAACATGAAGTTTATTATTTAAGCCACATAGTAGTGGCTTATTAACATAATTATACGCATATTTATAAGGCATGTTTAGCTACGATGTTTGCTTCCCAAAAGTTGTGACATTATATGCTGAATAATAAAATAATTATCATCACCAAGGTGGATCTTCTCAAATTTTTATTATTCAAGGCAACTCTCACAAGATGCATGGTAAAATGGGTCATGCTCCTAAGTGAATTTTATGTTGAGTATCAAAATCATAAATATATCAAGGGGTAAATTATTGTTGATCAACTTGCAGAAGCCCCTATTATAAATACTCAACCACTTAGATTTGATTTTCTATATGATTTTACCATGGCGGTGGAAGAAGTGCAGCATGAATATGAATAGTCAAACTATATTTTGATGGTTCCTTCACTTCTCATGGATCTAGAGTCAACATATTATTGATTACACCGTAAGTGGATTTGATTCCTAAGGTGTTTCACATTAATTTTAATTGTAACAATAATATGTCCAAGTATGAGGCACTTATTATAGGATTGTATCTTGCCATATAGTATTATATTCAACATTTAATGGTCTGTGGTGATTCCCAATTGATCATCAATCAAACCACTGAACAGTATCTGACTAGAGATGACAAGATTTTTCCTTACAAGCAAATCATGGATAATCTCAAGGCTCATTTTAAATCTTTGTAGTTTGAACAAATTCTAAGGACTAGAAATAGATCTATCGATGCAATGGCAACAATTGGCTCTATGATATAGATTGATGGCAGTGTTAAAAAGTATTAGTTTTTTATTAAGAATCTTCTATAGCTTTCACATATTATGCCAAATTTAAAAAGGTTATGTGCCATTGTTGGTCCCAATCCCCCACTTGAACTATTATTATTATTATTATTATTATTATTATTATTATTATTATTATTTCCATGATCATGTTTTTCCACTTGACTTATATAATAACTGATAGAAAATATTCCTTCACCATTTAGCCCATTATACCCTCCTTAGAAATAAGCTTTTTCACAAAGGCTATGATGGAACGCTACTTTGTTGTTTATCTTTGGGAGAATCCAAGATAGCGTTGAAGGAGGTTCATGAAGGAATGTGTGGGGGCCACACCAATGGTGTAGTCATAGCTGAAAATGTCCTCAGAATAGGTTATTATTGGCCAAAAATGGAGACAGGTGCTTGTATATATGTGAGGAAGTGTGTTCCTTGTCAACAACATGGAAATTTGATATATGCACCTTTCTTACCACTATAGTAAATCACAACACCATGGTCATTTTATACTTGGGGCCTCCATCTCATCAATAAAATAAACCTAACATCTTCATATGGCCATAAACATATTTTAACTACTATCGAGTACTTTACTAAGTAGATTGAGGCCATTCCTCTCACTTATGTCACCAAGAAGTAGATAGCCAAATTCATTCATTACCATATCATCTATCGATATGGCATCCCAATTTTCATTATATCTTATAATGATGGATCCTTTGTAAATAGAGATGCTAAAGACCTTTGTGCAAAATTTAAAATCAAACACAAGAAATCCACACCATACAACTGACAAGGTAACATACAAGCTAAGGAATCAAACAAGACTATTGTATCCATTTTTAAAAAGATTTTTAATGACACTAGCCATAATTGGCACTTGAAAATCTTTCATACCCTTTGGGATTATCAAACTAGTCATTGAACCCCTATAGGATCCACTCCATACTCCCTTTTTTATGGCACATAAGATATTATCTCGATTGAGATCAAGTTGCCTTCACTATGGGTTTCTTTGAAGCATATTGAAGATGACAAAGAGTACAGAGTCTCAACATTGTAAGAACTATAACTTATTGATTATAAGCATTTGGCTGCCCTAGAAAACTTGCAAGCCTATTAGAATAGATTATGGTAAAGCTATAACAAATGCATTCTCCCTTAGGAGTTTGAAATTGGTGATTTGATCTTGAAAGAGAACCAAATGAACACAAATGTTGAGCATAAGAAAAAAGGTAAGTTTCAACCTAATTGGTTGGGACCATATGTTATCATGAAAAACTATGGATCATGGGCATATTGACGAGCTACCTCAAATGGTGAAAAACTTACAAAGCCCATGAAAATTGTGCATCTTAAGAGGTTCTACGCTTGACAACTTTGAACCATTGTCTACAAGACACCCTACTTGGGGGCAACTTGTGTTGAAGTATTTTATCCTACCTTTATATCCTAGATCATCCTCTCATGGACCATATTCATTTTAACCTACCCTAGACCATTATTTTGAGAACCATATTCTTGTCATGACTCTAAATAGTGAAATCATTAGACCATTAGCACTCTGAACACATTTTATCCCACCCTGGACTATCCTCTTTTGGACCACATTCATTCTAGACCATTCTCTTTGAAAACCACACTCTTTTCATGTCTTGGGCTATTGTAACTTGGAAAAATTTATCCCTTGACCAGTTATGATCCTGATTATGACTCATAGGCATTATGAACACATTCAATGTCATTTATATAAAGTAGATCAACATGCATAGTATTTTTTAGCTTCTTCTATGGATAAGTGAATATAGATGCATCTTCAATTTATGATCTTTGCCTTTCTCATGGTTCTTTACAGATCTCTCATGCTGCACATTGTTTATTATTTTGATACTATTTGGTAGGCATTATTACTTTATCAGGATCCTCGCTTTCATCGATTTATGAGCATGTGTTATTAAAATTGTCTTAGCTGTTATTGGAACTTCTACTCTTAGATGAGCATATCCTTGATTAGTTGGTTCTCATGGACATTTGTACATATTTTATCCCAAAAACATTATAAAATGATCCACAAAAGAACAAAAACATTATCTTATATTTTTGTATATTCTGATCTCCACACTCTTGTTATTTTAAAAGTAATTACCCCACACACTTACCATTTTGCAAGACCATTCTCATTTGTCCCATCTTCCCTTTTCTTATACAATATTAATCATTGTTTTTTGTTCATCACCTTTTTTTTCTATCCCACTTCCTAAGAGAACTACATTTGGCCTAAATTTCATGTTGGGCCATGCATCCATAGAACTATGTATGTAGTGTCCATTTGTCTTGTACATCTAGTGTCAGCTCGGCCATCCCCTCCCTTTTATTCTCTTCTCCCATTTCTTCTATGTTGTTTCCCTATCACTTGGAAGCAACCTTATGTCTTCGTTCTTTTTACATTGTTGTAGAAAGTAACACCTCTACTAAATGTACTTGAACACTTGTTTTTAAAACCATACTAACATAGTCTTTGTTTATGTGTGTTTATTTGGTTTTTATTGGTGTTTTGTTGTACATCTTGTCTCTTCTTTTATTTCTTTTTTCCTTTATTTTGGTTGTTTCTTCTTGTTCCTTCTTGCTCTTTTGTTTTGTTGTTTGGTCTTGTTCTTTTGTTTTGATTTTCCAAGTACATCTTAATGGTCCACATAGATCTTTATTATTTATCTTGATCTCATATTATTAAGTTGTTCTTTCTTTTTTTTTAAACATTCTTGTTCCTACTTGAATCCTGATTGGTCATAGCTTGATTTTAAGTTAGGCTCATTTATGTTTTCTTTTTATTTTATATTTATTTAAATGTAAATAGTTGTAACTTTGGTCTTGGTCATTTTTACCATTATCCTTAGTTATAAACATTCACATTTGAACTGGCTCAATGCAATTAAAATGTTGTGTCATTATAATTTCTTCATACTTATGATGCATAATTTAATTTTGATATAGCAAGCACTTTGTGCTTTGGTTCCAAGTCTCAATGTCGATACAACTCCAATGAATAAATCTCAATAAAACTAATGAAACTAGGTACCAATGGCTTATCCTTCACCTGACACTATGTAAGACATGCATCTTTTGGCATACATCATGATTTTAATCAAACACTGGTTAGTTTTCTTCATCCCTCATTCCATTCTCTCCCACTTTTGGCTAAACTACATTGGCTTGAGGTCCATTCAGACTATGTAGGCAGCGCTTGAATACATGATGTTTCTCAGGTCATCTTAGCCACCTTCATTTTTTGTTTCATTTTTTTCATCACTTTGTGCATCATCGTATGCCTGGTTTTTTATGGATTTGTAACCATTACACCATCACATCTATGTTTGTGCCCACTCATTTTTAATCTATGACATAGGTTATCTCATTAAGCTATGCTTACAAATTTTCCCTATAGGGGCACAACATTTGAACTATTCACAAATCTAAATCAGCCCTACAAGGGAAAACCATTATTTATCAATGATCAAAATCAGCCCTATTGAGTCACAATTATTTATCACATGATCACATTTGCTCTAATAGAGCACATTATTATTTTCTCTCTTTGGAGACAACATTCTCCTTTTCTTCTAATTCCAAGCTCTTCAAACTTTTACCCTTGTTCTATTAATATTCTAGTGTGAAACTTGTCTTGGGATTGATCAGTTTTGAAGCACATAGCTTGCACTCTAGCTTTGGGTGTGTTCAAAGTGTGTTGCTTCTATTTTTAGATTGTATCCTTCCAATTTCCCCCATTCTTGGTGTCATTATTCTCTAATTATAGTTTGATCACTGATGGAATCAACATGTGCAATCATTAACTCATTCAGATTTAATTTATTCCATGGCTTAATCTGACTTTCTCTCTCTTTTTGAGAGTCTATCCATCTCTTTCATCCTAGTATGTCCTCTCAAGGGGGCATCATGGGTCATTTCCAATTTCTTCTTGACAACTCTTTTCTTTGAAAATATTTTTCTTCTTCTAGATGTCTCGCTATGCCTTCTCAAATAGGGATAAAATGTAGACATCCAATTCCTAACATCATTCTGTTGAAATTATCAATCTTACTCAAAATTTATGAAAACACACAAATTAGGTCAAAATCACTTAAACACGCTAAATGGTTTGATCTTGTCATATAAAAGTGCCAATTTAGACTAATTTATCCCTAAATAGGGCAATGCATTTTATTTAATTATTAACTTTGATCAAATCATTTTGATTTAAAATGATGAAAAATGCATTTTGGTGCTCCAAATCACTCGTTTCCTCTAATTTGGAAGCACATAACATGTGCATGTGTTATTTGGTGTCGACAATGTCCTAATTGAGATGATGGTCTGTACGTAACTAACATCACCTTCTAATTCCTCTCTAATCAAATTATGACTTAGTAATTGAATTTTTGATCAGTTTGATTAATTGTGTACCAATTTCCAAAGAATTGCACTAGAATTGATTAATCTTACTTAGGCAAATTAAACCAAATTATTAGATTGAGTAAGAATTTCATGGAATTTATTGAATATTTATTTATTGTAAATTGATTCTTATTAACTACATCATCAAGTGATGTCATTTTTGGTGTGGCATCCATAAGCCATAAATGCAACAAATATAAGGATTATGGCTTCCCATGCCTCTTTAATGCCCTTCCTTCCAAATCATTATGAGGATATTTATGGATTTTATTTACATAATTGGATTAATTCATGGTCACACATCTTGATCTTAAGATTTATGGTCATGGTTGATCCTAATCAAATTAGAAAATCTATAAATAAGAGGCCTCTCACTCACATTTTTAAGCTTCATTTTTGTAAACTTATAATGCAAGATTCTCTCCACAACCTTTCTTTGTGTTAATTATTATGGTTTATTTGAAATAAGATAGCTTAATCTGATAATCATATTAGTGATTTCATATCATGAGCTTAGATTATACTTGGTGTTCTTGAGATGGTGGAGGAGTTTATTTGGCACCATTATTGAAGACAAGATTACCAAATCAAGGGGGAAAACATGCTTGGATCTGCATATGCATGGTGGGATGCTCTTGTGAAGGTGATGTATGTTTTATTTCTTTCATTAAGTTCTTAATTATCATTTACACATCCCATTGAATAGGTTGTCCTAGATTGTTAGAGCTTTATGCATTTATTATATTTTTCATGACTAATCCTTGATCTAACTATCTTTGTAATACATCTACATAGTTGTGTATTTGTATATCATTCTAAGAATATAAAAAATAGTGGTTGTAAGCACATTTTTAACTAATTTATGGATTATACAAGTTTTTATACTTGTATCATTTTATTGTGCTTGATTGATTGTTATTCAACTTATAGATTAATTTATTGCTTGATCACTAAATGAATTTTATTTAGCCAATGGAATACTATTATTTCATTAGTTATGTAATTTGATTCATTTGGTTTTCAATTAATAAATAGATAGCTATAAATGATCTTAACAAAAATTACATGTATAAAAAATAGTATAACTGTTGGTTAGCCTAGTGGAGTCTAATATTGTGGTATCAGAGCTTAAGGTTTAGTTCTAAAACCTAATGAGTCTAGTAACGTAATTATATTCACTTAATTTTTAGAAATGATAATGGTACGAGGTAAATTGAGTGGAGAGGGACTCTCTAATGCAAACCCTTTAATTGATCTTATTTAGTTAGCAATAGAACAAGCTGTGAAACTCGATCAGATTATCATTATTTTGAATGAGACCAGGGATAGAATAATGACCATCAAGCAAGAAGTCTATAGACCTGAAGAAGAAAAAGAGGAATAGGAATTTTCAAAGGAACAATATGAAGAGAAATAAAAAACCTTAAGAGTAAGGGAGTGAGGAAGTGAAACAAGTTGCTAGAGCTCAAGTAGCTACAAAACTTGCACATGACGTGAAGAAAGTAAATCCACCCAAGTTTAATGGCATAGTTTTGGGGGATAGAGTTGAATCTTGGCTCATAAAGATTAAAAAATACTTCAAGTTTTAGAACTATTCTAAGGTAACTAAAGATGTGTGGAGAGCTTACCAACTAGCTAGTAAAGCAACAACTTGGTGGAATAACAAAAAGTTTAAAATGAATCTTGATTCGACTACCACCATATGGGATTAGTTTATCCCTAAAAAGGTTGAATATTAGGACAATTTGGGAAACCAACCCTAAATATAAAGAAACAAAGGGATTGAAATCTCAAATATATTTTACCAATCAAGTTAAATAAGGCTCATTGTAAGGGATGTCAATCATTCCTAGTCAAAATGGATGAAGTTGGTGAAGCTAAGGAACCCACCTTGGAAGACAATCCCTTTCTACAAGAATTTTAGGATGTTTTTCTAGATGTATTACTAGGATTTCCTCCTAAAAGGGAATATGATTTCACTATTGATATCATTTTAGAGTCAAAACTATAATCTAAGGCACCCTACAAAGTGACAACAATATATTTGGTTAAGCTAAAGGCATAAATACAAGATATGTTGGCCAAAGGTTTGATTAGGCCAAGTGTTTCACCATGAGGTGCACCTATAGTCTTTGTTAAGAACAAGAAATAAACCCTTCATCTATGCTCGACTACCTCATGCTTAACAAGGAAATGATTAAGATCATGTATTCATTGCCTCATATTTTTGATCAAATATGTGGCACAACATTATTTTCTAAGATGGATCTTCATGTAAGATATCATAAGTTGATAATTCAAGAGGAAGATATTTTGAAAATAATTTTTAGAACTTGTTATAGGCATTACGAGTTCATATCACTTCTTTTTTGGTTAATGAATGCACCAATAGCATTCATGAATATCATGAATAGTGTGTTTAGAGATAAACTTGATCAGTTGGTGCTAGTCTTTTTGGATGACATCCTCATCTATTCTTAGAATGAGGAAGAACATATTGAACACTTATGATTAGTTTTGGAATGGTTGCAAAAGCACAAGATTTATGGGAAGTTGTCCAAGTGTGCCTTTTTTCAAAGAAGAGTCCAGCATTTATGACACATCATCTCCACAAAGGAAATTTTTGTTGATCCAACTAAGATTAGGGCCATCATGGATTAGTCAGCACCCAAAAATGTGCATGTGGTGCATAGTTTCATTGGATTATTAAGGTATTACAAGAATTTTATACCAAATTTCTCCAAGATAGCTAACCCAATTACCTCTGTTCAACAGAAGGAGTAATGTTTTGTGTGGTCAGATAGATATGAAGAAGCCTTCCAAGTTCTGAAATAGAGGCTTACTTCAACACCAATGTTATGAATTCTAAATATGAATGGACATTTTTTAGTTATAATAGATGCTTCAAGAGATGGTGTAGGAGGAGTTCTCATGTAGGATGGTTCAATTTTATCCTATGAGTCTAAGAATAAAATTATACTCCTCATGACCTCAAACTTACTACTATAGTTCATGCCTTATAGGTTTGGAGGCATTATTTGTTGGGTAAACCCTTTGAGCTTAAGACTAATAACTTATGTCTTAAGTATATTTTCATGCAAGCTAACCTCAATTCTCATCAAAGGTAGTGGTTATAATTCCTATCATATTATGATTTTGATATCAACTACATTCAGGGCAAATAAAATAGAGTTGTAGATGCCCTTAGCTATAGAAGATATATTTCAGCCTTGGATACAATCAGGAGTACCTTCCGATATTAGGGATTAAAATTATCACATGACAATGATTTTTATGAGCAAGTTAAGAAGGCTTTGGCTGAAAACTCTCAAGATCATAGATATCAAGGTTTCCAGTTTGAGAATGATGGGATTTTAAGGTAAAATAATAGGATATATGTGTCTGATAAGGAAAATGTGAGGAATATTATGCTAAATGAATTGCACAGTGTTATATATTTAGGGCATCCTGGAGTGACTAAGCTAGTAGCATAGATAAAACCTTTGTATTTATAGAAAATAATTAAGTAAAATGCATTTGATATCATGTCTATATGTTTGGAGTGTTAATGAGTCAAGGTTGAACACATGCATCCAATTGGGTTTTTATACCCACATTTCATACCTGAATGAAAATGGAAAGTTATTAGTATGTATTTTGTCCAAGGTTTATCTATGTCTAGGAATAATCGTGATATGATCTTGGTAGTTGTGGAGAAACTAACCAAGGTAGCTCATTTTATTCCTAGTATTGTAATGGATGATGCACCTATGCTTGCCAAGAGGTTTATGAAATAAATTTGTAGGTTGCATGGGTTTTCTAAAAATATTATTTGAGATAAGGACCCTAAGATGAGTTCCAAATTTTTGCATACTTTAACTTAAGTTTTAGGAACTTAGCTAAATTTTAGTATAGCTTACCATCCAAAAATGATTTGATAAATAGAGAGAATAAATCAGATCTTAGAGTATCTTTTGAAGATGTATTTTATAGACCAAAAATATAAATGGGAAGAGTACCTACCATTAGTTGAGTTTGCTTACAACTCATGTCAATTAGCTATTAAAATGGCTCCTTTAAAGGCATTATATGATAAGAGGTGTAGAACACCAATCAGTTGGAACAAGCTGGAATATAGAGTGGTTTTTGGCCCTAATATGCTTGTTAAAATGGAAGAGCAAGTGAAATCAATAAGGTAGAGATTGGTTAAAGTCAATGATATGAATAAAAATTATGCTAATATGAAAAGAATAACAAGGTAGTTTTCAGTTGGGTACAAATTTTTTATACGGGTTAAACCAAAAAAAAGTGCAATAAAGTTTGGTAAATCAGCAAAGTTATCACCTAGATATTTTTGACCTTTTGAGGTTTTAGAAGTGGTTAATCCTATAACATATAGGATTGCATTTACACTAGTTCTAGCACAAATGCATGATGTTTTTCATGTTTCATATCTTAAAAAGTATATTATTGATCCTACACATGTTTTGGATTGAAATTCATTACAAGTTCAAGATCTAGGGGTGGTCATAGTAGAATCAATATGAATAATTGATACTCACAATTTTAGCTTGTATAATAGAGAAGTATCATAGTACAAGGTCCAGTGAGACCATTATTCTGAAGATAGTGATACATGGAAGGACTATAAAGAGTTATTAAAAATATTTCCTCATTTGTTTGTATGATATTTTTGTTGAATATTATTTATTTTCTGCTAAACATTAATTATATTTTGGTGAATTTTATTTTATTTCAAAATTAATGCTTTAAATAAATGTCATTAGGGCAATGACCAATTTTACAGGGAGGATATCACATCTAGTTTCCCCTATGGATTATTTAAATCATTAATTAGTATATTTATGTGGTTAATTATTATCAAGTCTATTAATTATTTTTTGAGCTAAATTTATATATGTTATTTGGCTAACAAATATATTGGTTATTTTCATGATCAGTATCTAGATAGATAGTTATTGCATATGTTTTATAATGTTTGTGATCATATTTTTTTAAATATTTCTTACATTTATCATTTTATTATGGATATATTTTGATTATTATCATGATTTGGGCTAAGTTCTAGTTTTTGTATGAGATCGATGCATGATTGTTCCACCCTCTCAAATAGTTCAGAAGGGGAGTATCATCAGAGAGCATTTGCATATATCGATAATGGGGATTGAAATATCTAGATCTAGGGATCCATGCACACACTATAATCAGATGTTGAATAAAAATAAATGATATTACATTAGATTTTGTTTATAGTTTAGTTTTTTTTTCTTTGATTTCATTTTTGACTTGCATATGTATGTTAGCCCTTCGTTGTGTTATAATGTCTTTGACTACATTAAAATAGGTAGAAATACAAATGCATTTACGATTTGATTTACTTATATATTTCATTGACTATTTGGTTTCAATGTACTTAGAGATATGACTTGGATTATGTTAGGGTATTTTATTATCTCATTTGATTATATATACATAACCTTGTCTGAATTTTAGACTACTTGTGGGTTGAAATGATTACTTATCTTATTGCTTAATTTCAAGGGTTTTATATGGCATTACCATTTTGATGGAAAGGAACAAGGTCAAATAGAATCAAAATGACCCCCTTTAAATCAAAATTACTTAAGCATATCTTGGTTCTTTTGCATACTCAGGAAAAAAATAGAATAAAAATTAAGGCTTTGTTTATAAGCTTTGTGACACTCTCATCATTATGATCCATTTGCAAATGACAAATGTGAATGGAATTAGGGTTTTGTTATCATTGTGATTTTAAAGATGACTTTGTCAAGGAAGGATGGAGTTTAACTCAACCACCAGGGTCACATGTAAGGGAGATGGACTGCGAGCTGAATAGAAATGGAGTGGTGCATTAATGAAGGAAAATTACATGATGTTTAAAAAGGGAAATAAAAAGAATTGGTGGACATCATGTAGGGCATCCAATAATGAGACAAAGGAGATAAGAATATGGTGGGAGGAAGAAAGGTAGAGTAAAGTAGACTTCAGAAGAGAAAAGGAGTTGTAGTGGGAGAAGGAAAAGTTATCATAAATTTACAATCGAATCTAACTATTTCCTAACTAGGCAAGTAACACATTTATTTTATGTGTTTAAAATAAAATGGATTTTATTTAAGTCTTAATTTTTTTAGGATTCAAATAAATAAAATCCTAGTATAGAATTTATGTAGGTTGATTGTATATTCATTGATAGACTCTTTCCCTCGGCATAGAACATTATAGTTATAGCCCTAAAAATGGAATTTCATTCCATTTCTAGATATATAATGGTAATATCATATCCCTTCTCTCACACCCAAAATTGGAGGTTTTATGTATAGTTTGTGTAGAATCATTTGATTCTATTTTTTTAAGGTTTTATGAAATAAAATTCGGTGTGATTAAGTTATATTGAGTAAGGTATTAGGATACATTTTTAAATTGTAACAACCAACAAGCTATAGTAAGGGATTTTAGATGTATTGCTTTCACTCTTTTTTACCTATTAGTGGGTTCCACAAAAATGTGAAAGGAGACCTAAACAAAATATGGATGTGTCTATATATATGGGACCTATGTTAGGTTCATATCACTCTCTCCATTAATACAAACATATAGATGTTTTACTTATACTTACATACATGCAAGAGGTACTTATATACTCATCTATAATTGATTTTTACATGAAGTTTGCAACCATGCTTATAAGTTTTGTGTATTTGTAGGTTGTACCAAGAATATTGAACATTAAAGCTAGCTTATAGATTATCTTAAGTCATTATCTTGATATGATATGATCAACTGAAAGAAAATCAAGATATATAAATATATATATATATATATATATATATATATATTTTATTTTTTATTTTTTTTTGAAAGAGTGTTAACATGATCTTTTTAACTCTAAAATATGTGCATGTGTGTTTAAGTCATTTTTCTTAAGTATAACTCATACTAAGATAAAAACTAGTTGCAGGCCAAATGAAAATGTTTATATAGACTTGTAGGATTTATAATTTTGTATGAAGTCGTGCTAAGATATGACTATACCAAGAAATCTAGTTATGTTAATCCAAGGGTATGCTAAATAATATACATATATACGTATGTTAATCCTAGAAAAGAGTATATTCAATTTCAAAGGCTTAAGTATTTAAGTAAGCCTAAGTCTAGCCTCCATATTAGAGTATTCTAAGTTGAAGATACAAAATGTTTGTTAGTATAATAAGGATGCTAATTATGGAAATGAGTAGTATCTATAGGCTTGAAATATAAACACCTTGACATGTATCCAAGTTATAATTGTTTAGTGGGAAGGTTATATGGAAAATCTATGAATATTATTTATAAATAGAGTAAAAGTGTTAATTCCAAGTTGTGGTTCGGTGAAGTATATAAGGTACAGACTTATAAAATATATGTTCACTTTTAGAATTCTACAATGACATGATGGTTCATTTAATATGTAAATATAGGACAGACCTTATATAAAAAATGTGGCTAAAATATTATTTGGATCTATTATATTTTTCTTCTATTTTAGAGCATGATGATATAAACAAATGTAAAAAAAGGGTAGTTATAGTGTCATTCCCTATTGATGGGTACTTGAGATTCCTAGAATATTCTATTGACTATGTATTGACTTTGATTAATATTTGTTTCTAAAAAAATGGTGTTGAATATAAATGTTGTGATTTATTAAAGTTTAATACAAATATTTATCATTAAATAGAATGGGTTTTATGGGGTTTAAAAATAGGTTGTAGATTAGTATCAGATGTGCATACTTGCATAAATGAGAATTATTGTAGAAAGATATGTTTGAGATTAAAAAAACATAGAACAACTTGTTTCTTATTCTAGTCTAATAAACATATTTATTATGGATTCAAGTACTTTGACAAATCTATGATGTCATCTTAATGGTAAGTGATTGGAATCAGTTGGATTCTTGATTAATGATTGTTTGAATTAGTTATTGTTGCAAGGGTATTACTCTTTTTTGCTTTTGAATCTTTATATATAGAAAATATTAGGATAACAGGAAATACATATATGATTATTCTAGTGGATGAATCATATATGTACCCCCTAATATCAAATGAAGTCATGATTCAGTAATAGAGAGTTTTATGTGAGTGAAAATGACTCAAATTTTTAAATCTGAATTCTCTAATGAAAACTTTGGCCAAAGTAATGTTATAACTGAGACATTGTCATTTCATTGTACTTATAGTTTACATGTGTTTATTGATATAATTTAGATAGAGGAATGGATTCCATGGTCTATTTGATTAATACATGTAATAATGATAGGACACACATGGATTCTAATTATTTCTCAATATCTGTACTTATCTTATTTGCCCCTCCGTGAAGGATAGGGCCACTCCCAGTAGGAAGGTGAATGGGAGACCTTTGTTCTATGGTTGGAGGTAAAGCACTCGGATGATGCTATCCCTATATCAGTTTATTCAACTAGATGGGATTATAATCAGGTTATGTTATAGATCTTGGAGCTATTTAGTAGTTCATTTATATTGATGTACTTCTTGTTATGTATATGTGATATTGTACTACATTGTACCTTATTTATGGATGGATAT
The DNA here is from genome assembly GCA_037957365.1 of Torreya grandis. Lineage (NCBI taxonomy): Eukaryota > Viridiplantae > Streptophyta > Pinopsida > Cupressales > Taxaceae > Torreya > Torreya grandis. Next base: position 655,638 of record JARHVA010000636.1, read on the forward strand.
TCGACATAGCAGTGGCTATGTATTTATATGTTATTTTAAAAATGTAAACAATAGTGGCTATAAGCACATTTATGACTAATTTATGGATTATATCAGTAGTTGTACTAGTTTCATTCTATTATACTTTATTAATGGTTATTCATCTTATCGACTAGTTTATTGCTTGAGCACTAAATGGATTTTATTTAGCCAGTGGACTAATGTTATTTCAACGATTATGGCTTTTGATTCATTTAGTTGTCAAGTACTAAACAAATAGTTGTAAATAATCTTTAAAGTAATTACATGTAAAAAAATAGTTTAACTATTGGTTAGCCTAATGGGGGTCTAACAATAGGTGTGAGAGATTGAACAGAAAGATTAAGAAATGATTATGAATGATTAATTCAATTGAGTGATGTACAAGTATAAACAAATAAGTCAATTGACTACATGGATTAATCATTATTGATCAAATTATTGGATAACATGGATTTGATTTATTTATGGTAGATAGATGTTACTATGGGATGTATGGTTTGACATTCTTGTTAGATTATTGATGAAGAAAATTAAATTGTTTAGGGAGTTAGCTATGGGTGATTAGATTAAATGAACAATTAGAAATTATAAAAAGAAATGTCATCTAAAAATGATGTGAGGTGGAATAATGGGTATAATAAATGGATTTATTACACAAAAAGACTAACAATATGTCAAAAATGGATGCAAAATGTGTTGAGTAAAATGAGATGGTGTGGATAGCTACTTTTTATAGGCTTTGCTTAAAGTTCTAATGAGATTTCTAGCATTGTATTCCAACATGAATTGAGCAACATTATTTTTGATATTACATAAGACAATATGCATTAATGGTATGGAAATCTATGGTGTATATTGTGTTATACACGTATGGACTGATAGAGTCACAAGTGTAAGACTTAGTATATAATGATATAGAAGATGATAATAAAATTGTTTCTATTACACATAGCAATATAGACACAAAAAGAAATAATGAACATAAGATAAAAATGTTTGCAATAATGAAACCATGTAAGTAAAATAAATAAGGAAACAAGAAAATAATTGTACAAACAAGTAAACACATAATTTGTTACAAACAAGAAAGCAAGAAACTATACAAACAAACAACAAATGTCTTTTTGGATGTCCTTGGTTAGAGTAGAACCCTTTGGCATGTGAGATATTTGATAATTTTAACCATTTTATGGGTACTCCATGTAAAGTATAGTTAGGGTATGCAACTAAATACAATGGATATTTGATTGTTTTTAGATTTTTTTATAGTTTTGGGGATTTTATGTACAAGGGATACTAGCAAAGGGAAAACTTATTCTAACATTGGGGAATGGATTAGTAGTGGATGGAAGGGGTATTAGGGATGGAGTAGGGATGAATAAGAATGGATAAGTGATTTAACTTTTAAGGGTTATGGAGTTTAAACCCTAGGTTATTAAAGGGTTTGAGTATAGTGAATCAGGGTATAAACTATACAATAAATATAGCCATTGATTTGTGAAAGAACTGATCTAATTTGATGCTTCTAATAATAACAATGAATGACACAAATAAGTACTTAGCTAGAAACTGCATTAGATGAAGGATCTAGAATTTAAAAACTAGTACAAGAGCTGATATGATTGTCACAAATAAGATATAGGTATTAGAAACCCTCATAAACAATAGTGTCATACCTTGAATAATAATTTTGTGGTTCTAGTGTCTATTTTTGTTACTAATGTCCTCCATGAAAGAATTGATCTATACTTATGGGATCACTTGTGTCTAAGTCTGCAAAACTTGTTCCTATGTGGACAACCCTGCTTCACTATTTGCGACCTATTTTGATTGATTTTTTATACAAACCCTAGAACTCCATGTGATTAGGGTATTTTATTGGCACAAGTAGCAAAAGTGTGATATTAGTTGGGTAGGTTGGACATCCTCAACATCTTGTTGTGATGAGAGTTTCCTGCATACCAATACTCCAAGGAGGGATCAAGCCCAATGTAATTATCCCCACCTAAGTGTTGGTGCAAGTGCAAATGAAGCTAGTATGAATGTCAATTTAAATTGATTTGAGTGAGGCTTGAGACTATAAATTTATGTATTTTGAGCTTATGAGGATTGTAGATGACTGTATGCAAAATTAAGGAAGCATAAGGATTAATAACCTTGATTGTACACAACTTGTTTTGAGCTTGCTTATGTGTATTTGAATTTGATTTGCATCTAGTGAATGAAGGAATAAAATTTGTGTGTGTGTGTGTGTGTGTGTGTGTGTGTGTGTGTGTGTGTGTGTGTGTGTTGATGTAGTGCTTGTGCAGGGTTTGATATAGGTCTAGGATGACCCTAAATGTCTTTGGAGTTGAAAAGATATCCATTAGGGTTAAAAAGAGGGAAAAGGACAATATTACATAACTAGGACACTGGCATTATGACACAAGTATCCAAGTATGGAGTTAATGTCCAAGTGGCAAAACTTGAGGCACTAAGGGCCTAGATGGCTAAATGAGTGTTGGAACACAACTATCTACTGAGAGGGAGGGTGAATTAATAGATCAACTAAAATCACTCCTCAAAATACTTTTAATGCAGATTAAAAGATGTATGTAGATTAAATCAAAAATGTAGAGATCACACAAACATAAATACACATGACACTAGATGTATACATGGAAAACCCAATGGGAAAAACCATGGTGAGAATAACTACTAGAATCTACTATTCTAATCTAGCCTCATAGTTCAAAGCCTCACTGGCAAACTTCATTGGTTACATTTTTAAGGGCACCAACCCTAACGAGACACCAATCCCATAACTGAGCACCAACTAAGCTTGTCTGATGGCACCAACCAATCAGATATCTATGGAGCTACAACTCCAATTTAAAAAATAGATTTATAAATGAATCCAACTATAACTCTTGGTTAAAAGTCTATTCTGTAACTGATCATGCTCAACACATTATCTCTCTATGCCTTTCTTCCTCTATACCCCTCTGTCTTTGTGTCTATATTTATCTCTATTAGACACACTTCATCTCTCTTTCACTCTGCTCCTTTATGTCTCTATATTTTTTGTTTGACATAATTCATCAATAGTATCTCATCCTCTCTACATTTATGTCTAGATATTATTCTATATGACATAATTCCATTACTCCAATAGCTTTTTCCTATATCCTAGATGTCTTATATATAAGCTTTTTATCTAGGTCTTGTTTTTTCTCTGTGTTCATACTCAGACTATAACACATCACACCAATTCTAAACTCATCAAGTTTCCTACATCTTGAACTCATGGTCCACTACCATAATTCCTGGTCTTTTGCGATATTTAGCAAATCTTAAGCTCTAGTCTTGTTGCACATGCATAATTTATCAGAGTTGTTGCCAGAATCTAGATAATATGATTGCAATAACGACGTGATCACATAAGTTGAAGCAAGTGCACACCACATAGATGCTAAAGTAATTTGAAAATAACACAGTAAGAGAAATTGCACAAGACAAAATAGAGAAAACCAAAATTTGATTAGCATGAGATGGCCAAAGTGAAGAATACATATAGGAGAGTACGAAAGTAACTCCTCCTCAAAAGGTGGACAAGGCACCTCAATAATAGACAGTAACTCCTCCATGAAAGGTGGTGACAAGGTGCTAAGAATAGAGAAGTAACTCCCATCAAGGGAGTTACTTATGACATTCTTATGACACCTATGACACATCTATGACACACACCTCCACATAAGCTAGCCTATCCCACAAATGTAGGAAAACTCCATGTATGCACAAGAAATACAATTTCCCTAATTAATAAATAAGAAAAAATAAAAACCTACACTAATACCCCCCATAAGTGCAGCTTAGGTGGGCGGTGTGGAAATAGAAAATGGGTCCCGACAACTAGGCCTGATGAGGTACCCATGTACAAATGCAATCTCCCATAAGATAGAGAAAAAGAGAAAACCCGTAGAAAAAAAACTCCCCCCCCCAAAAGAGAGACATATAAGAAGAAGAGTCTAGAAGGCCCCCCTGAAAATGATGATGCTACAGATGTAGACCGTACCCCAAGAAGAGCTTGTAGATGAATGAACTTGCTCTCAGTGAAAGGTTTGGTGAAGACGTCTGCAACCTGCTCTGAAGACTGGCAAAATATCAAGTCAATGACCTGACTATGAATAAGCTCCCGAATGAAATGCATGTAAATATCTATGTGCTTGGTCCGCTGGTGCTGAACCAGATTCCTACAAATCTGAATGGTACTCTGGTTGTCACAATAGATAATGGTGGGCTACCTAATAGGAATGCAAAACTCAGAAAGAATCCCTTAAAGATAATTAGCCTCAGTAACTGCATTAACAACTCCTCTGTACTCTACCTTTGTGGATGATATAGCAATAACATTCTGCTTTTTGCTAGACCAACTGATAGGACCAGAACCTAGAGAGAAATTGTAACTAGAAGTGGACTTGTGAGTCTGTGAATCATCAACCTAGTCTGAATCTGTATATCCAACCAAGTCAACCTCTATGCCAAATCTGTAATGAATCCCATATCTCTATGAACCCTGTATGTAATGCAAGATTCTCTTAGATACTTTCCAATGCAGCTCATGAGGTTCCTGCATGAATCTGGAGACAAGTCCCACTGTATATGATATGTCGAGCCTGGTGTGAGTCAAGTAGATGAGACTACCAACAATTTGTCAATACCAAGTGGCATCAACCAATGGTGAAGAACAATCAGCCTCAAGCTTGACTCCTAATAGAAAGGGAGTTGGAGATGGCTTGCAATCAGCCATGTGAAACTGAGCCAATAAGTCAAGAGCATACTTAGGCTGTGCAAGAGAAATCCCTAAATCTGACTGTGAGATCTCGATGCCAAGGAAGTAGTGTAACAAACCTAATTCTGTCATGTCAAATCTATCTTAAAGAGATGCCTTCACCACTACAATAGCTGATGAAGAACTCTCAGTGATCAAAAGGTCATCAACATATAAAACCAAAATCAAGAGCGAATCATCCTGTCGTAAGAAGTAGACATTAGGATCAGAATGGCACCTAGTGAAACCCACTATGAGAAGAAAGGAATCCATCTTGGCATACCAAGCCTGAGGGGCCTGTTTGAGGCCATAGATAGATTTCCTAAGTCTGTATACTAAGGAAGAATCCTGAACAAATCCTGGTGGCTGCTCCATGTAGATCTCCTCCTCAAGGTCTCCGTGAAGAAAGGCACTCTTCACATCCATCTGATGCACATCCCAACCATGTGTTGCGGCAATAGCCAAGGTGAGTCAGATAGAAGTCATCTTTGCAACAGGTGCAAAGGTCTATGAGAAGCAATGTTTGTCACCTATGAGAAACCCTTGGAGACCAATCGTGCCTTGTACTTATCAACTGACCCATCTACTGCAAACTTAGTCCAATACATCCACCTACATCAAACCATCTTTTTTCCTTTAGGAAGTGAAGTCAAATCCCAAGTGTGATTTTTGATTAAGGAAGAATATTCTTCCTCCATAGCACTATCCCACTCAGGTACCCCCGATGCCTCTCAAAAAGTTTGTGGATTTGAAACTGTAGCAAAGAAGGCATGTGGATCTCTCTGAAAATCCCCCTAGTATGTCTGTCATCTGCAAGATCTACTACCCAAGTGCAAGCACCCTCAAGTGTCTGTCTGGCCTAAAGTGGCCTGAAAGTGGGTGAGTCAGGTGCTAACTCCTCATCCTCTGATTGACTAGAGGTGGATGACTCTGCATCACTATCCTCACTGTCTAAACTCAAAGAAGAAGAAGATGTCTCTGGCTCAAGACCCTATTTTGGCTGATCTGAATCTAATGAAGAATCATCATGAAGTAGATCCGATGAGGGAGAAGAAGTTTCAAGTGTTGAGTCTCTAGGACTCTCCTGAAAATGGACACTTCTCTTGATGAACAACTCATGAGTGACTGGATCTAGAAGGTGATATCCCTTAATACCATCTGGATATCCTACAAAGATGTAAGGCTTGGACTGATGTTCCATAACTTTGCATTTCTTCTTCAAAATGCGGGCCATGGCTAGGGATCTAAAAACTCTAAGGTGCTCAACATCAGGTTTCCTTTTATGCCAAGCTTCAAAGGGTGTTATCCCTTTCACAGCTTTGTGAGGAACCCTATTTTGAATGTAGCAAGCACAATTGATTGCTTCGGCCCAATACTATGGTGCTAGGGATTTGGAGTGAATCATACAGCTACCCATCTCTTTCAAGAACCTATTCTTGCATTCTACAACCCCATTTAGTGAAGGACTATAAGTGATCATGCGCTACAAATCAATCCCCTCTGTAGTGCAAAACTGCTCAAATCTGATGCTGACATACTCCCCTCCATTATCAGTTTGAAGAACCTTGATGGATTTCTCACTCTATTTCTCAACAAGAGCCTTGAAGTCTAGAAAATTTTCAAACACTTCAAACTTTTGTTTGAAAAAATATATCCAAGTGTACCTAGAGAAATCATCAATGAAAGTGAGGATGTACTTGGCCCTTGTGAAAGATGGTTTGGGAAAGAGTCTTGATACATCACTGTGGACTAACTCCAAAGGTTGTGAAGCCCTCCAAGCTTTGCCTTTGTCAAATTTTGCTTCAGGATGCTTCCCAAGGGAGCACCCCTCGCAAAGTCCTTTTGAGAATTGGACACGAGGCAAGCCAATGACCATGTCATTTTTGCAAAGTTGATCAAGATAGCGGTAGTTAAGGTGGCCAAACCGCTCATGCCACAATTTGCTAACTCCATTTGAATGAGTCAGCAATGCTATTGGAGAAGAATCTGATGCAAAATGTGAGAAGGTGTATAACTTGGCTTGGTGATTTTCCCTACCCACTGCCACTGTAGTATCACTATGCAACTCCCTGATAGCCACTAAATCTGGTGAAAACTCAACTCTCATGCCCCGACCAATGTGAGTGATTTGGCACACTGATAGGAGATTGGTTGAAAGAGAAGGAACACTTAGAAAATTAATGAATGTTCCTCCTTCCATTTCAACTGACCCTCTCTCTATAACAAAAATTGAAGTGTCATCACCCAAACTAATTAAAGTCATGCTACAAGGCTCTAAAGATGAAAACTCAACTAGTGAAGAGCCCATGTGGTGAGAAGCACCCGAGTCGATGACCCATGAAGATGTAGAAGTTGTAGCTACAAGGGCCTTGCCTTTTTCTTTCTCCTTACCCTTGCCTTTTACCTTGGTAGAATCTTGGGTAGATGAATTCTGCTTGATGGACTCAGGAGCAGCTATGTTGTTCTTCTCTAGAAGATGAGTTAGGTGATCTATTTGTTTCTTCATGCATTTGTGTTCATCATGCCCTATCTTTTTAGAATAGGCACACTTAACTTTATCCTTCTTAGGTTTACCATTGGAGGATGAAGACTCAGTGTTGTTTTTGGTAGGATTGGTGTTTTCTTTCTTCTTCTCCTTTGTTGAAGTCTTGTCCTTACCATTTCCAGCTATCAAAGCTTGGGGTTAAGTAGACTTCATTGTGCCCATTTGAATTAGATTATCTTGCTCCCTAGTCAAGTCGGCAATGAATGAATCCAAAGAAGGCATTTTCCATGTAGTTCCAAGGGCACTTTTTGTGGCATCGAAAGTAGAGACAAAGACTGAATAGCTTGGACCTAACTTTGTGAGAATAGAAAGTATGAGTTGATCATCTTTCTTCTCTATCCCGCATTATTTTAATTGCAATATAAGGGCCTTAAACTTAGTGAATAAGTCTTGTAGGGTGTCAAAGTTGCTAGGACTTAGACTTATGAGTTCGTTTTCAAGCTCATGACCTCTCATTTCATCATGCTTTCCAAATAAATTTTCTAAGGTGTCCCATATGTCATTGGGATTCTGGGAGGATTCTATATGGAAGAGAAGTTTTGGAGACATAGACAAGCTCAATAATCCATAGGCTTCATCACTACAGTTGTACCACTTGACCTTTTCAGCATCAATGTTGGGTTCAACTTCAGTACCCATGGTGATCCTATACAACCCTTTGCTTCTAAGAATGATTGATATTTTAACCTTCCATTCATGATAGTTGAATGGTGTTAGGGGTTTAAGTTGAAAAAAATCTATTTTTATCTAAATTTAGGTGAAGTTGTGTTGATTGCAAGTTGTGAATTTATGCAGAAAGGAGAATGAAAGTAAATATTTTACAAGTTGTGAAAAGCAATCACACCCCCCCCCAAAATATTGAGCCCCCCCAAATATGCAAGTGCATGCTCAAAATGCATCAGACTCAGCTAAAAATACATCTTAGAGCAATCAGTGCAAGACTAAAGCAAATAGGACATCAGACTCAGCTGAAAATGCGTCCCGAGAGACCCAAATTTTTGGCACTTTATAAACTAGTGCATTTTTGACAAATAACAAGCCTACACTGTGGAGAATTAAATTACAAACACTTTTGCAAAAAATGGCACCCAAATCTGAGCTACTATTTGCAAGATATTAAAGGTTGAATTTTCCCGTGACCTGGGGTTTTTGCAAAAAAAGCACTAAAACATTAAAAAAATGCCTATTTTGAGAGAGAAAGTGGCCATCCAACCACTCGTTGGATTTGGCACAAAATAAGGAATCTAAATGAGGTTTGTATGAGGGGGAATTGGCCTCCTGCCAACCCAGGCCTCACCCTTCGTCTTCGACAAGCGAAGATACAAGTTTTAAATGAAAAACCCCCAAATTACAAAACTATCTAAAAAATTAAATATTCAGTCAAATTGACTGATTTTTGTTTTGCAAGTCAATTTAAACTGAAAACAAATGAAGCATAGACAGAATGATGGATGCCACGTGTCCAAGAGGTACCAAATGGAATGCCAAGTAAGGAAGGGGCGTCCAAAAGCAAACAGTCCAGAATTTTGACTCAGAAAAAACAAAAAAATAATTGCAGACCTGCATTGGACGTCGTACGACCTGCTTGGCACCTTGCTGGGCAAGAAAATAAGCTGGAATCCACTGACTTCAATGCACAGCATGTCCGGGCAGAAGAATACAAGAAAAAAGTGCCATATTCACAAAAAAATAGCCCTGTTTTGGATGTTGTACAGTCGATGGCATCGCTGGAAGGAAGGACTTTTGCTGCTAGAACTGAAGTTGCTTAGCGCTGCTCCTCCCTCTGCTTCTTGCACACAACAATGGCGCCCAGGTTAACTGCTGAACCAGCACCTGAAGTGAAGACAACCAAGACACCCAAAGGCCAAGGATTCCAAGGAAACGATACCAGAAAAGATTTTGAAAGTTTTTTTTTTAGATCAGATCTAGAAAATAAAAAAACAAAGAGAACTCCACTCCTCTTGATTTCAAAATCAACTAAAATCATAATCAGACACACGATTACCGTTCTTGCTCTGATACCATATCAGAGTTGTTGCCAGAATCCGAATAATGCGAGTGCAATGGAGACGTGATCACACAAGTTGAAGCAAGTGCACACCACATAGATGCCAAAGCAATTTGAAAATAACACAGTAAGAGAAATTGCACAAGACAAAATGGAGAAAATCAAAATCTGATTAGCATGAGATGGCCAAAGTGAGGAATACATATAGGAGAGTACGAAAGTAACTCCTCAAAAAGTGGACAAGGCACCCCAAGAATAGACAGTAACTCCCCCATGAAAAGTGGTGACAAGGTGCTAAGAATAGAGAAGTAACTCCCATCAAGGGAGTTACTTATGACATTCTTATGACACCTATGACACATCTATGACACACACCTCCACATAAGCTAGCCTATCCCACAAATGTAGGAAAACTCCATGTATGCACAAGAAATACAATTTTTCTAATTAATAAATAGGGAAAAATAAAAACCTACACTAATATAATTACATGAATTAGATTGATCACAATGATCTAACTCGTTATCTATGTCATGATTTATAGCTTAACTGCATGTTCTAATGCTTAACCATTGGGATGAACAGACCTTTAAATAATGATTGATGATATTAACTATAGTGCCATGCCCTGATGTTCCACATTCAATTTGCTCATCTTTAAAACACATCTATTTGATCAATCTTTGACAAGCTCACGCTCTCCGTTGGATCCTTGTACACTTCTAGACTTTAATTATTCAACTTTAAAATTCATCTGTTGATCTTCTTGATCTGATCTCCCACATGTTGTTAGATCTTCAAACTATAATGATCTTTAATTCTATCTTGACATTAAACATCAAGCACTTGGTCTCATCATGCTACTTCCTGAGCCTTTGGAATGCTTATGCTCCATCGATCTTCTCGAACTTTCTCAATCTTTAACTCACCACTATGTCATTAAACCTTAAGCACTTGATCTCATCTGAGTTTACTTGCTCTATTGGATCTCCTTTGCATGATCTTTCATTCACCATCAGATCTTTTGGCAAGCTCAATATTTATCTCTACTTAGCTCTCAAGAATGTGGCACTTAGCATTAGCATATGCCTTCTACACCTTTCTATCAGTTATTGCTATTGAGACACTTATCATCCTTACATTTATCATTGACTTATTGACTTTGAACCACACTATATATTTATTGTTCAATGCTCCATGATTGTGACACTTGTCACTAGCATGTTTACTTGGAGGTGCCTTCGATAATTTGAATTTGCTTTGCTTCATTGGATCTTCAATGTATAATTAAGCACTAGCCATTGATCAAGTTGGAACAAATATAAATTCTAAGACTTAGGAAATATTAAGTCTTTTAATCACTGCTCAAGCCATTAATTGCTAGATCGAAGGGGCCAGTTTTACAATGATGATAAGGGCTTAAGATATAACTCAAGCTATCAGGTCTAGGCTATATCTAGTCAACATCAAAATAGAAAACCTTATGAATGCCATGACTTAAACCCTTAGGTTTTATCTGAGAAACCCTATCATGTCTGAGAGCAAAGATAATTCAATTCTAAGCTCATTCCTTCTCATTTAAACTTGTGGACCATATGTCTAGAATGCTCATGAAAAACCCATAACAAATATTCTATCTATTTCCTTTGTAAATGTCCATAACTGGTCTTTTAAAAGCATGACAACTTTATAGGACTTTGTACAGATTTGATAAAGTATGGGGACCATTTCAATATGCCTAAATGTTAACTTTACACCTACATAACTCTTGTTGCACTTAGTCACATGACCTGTAATTTAGTGCATAAAATCCTCTTACATAGGGGATTTCATTCATATATCCAATTTTTATTGAAGCCTTCATATGTACAAGATATGACTTCATATAAATGTCATCTCATATTTATCTTGTAACCTGAAAATTTGACTAAGTGTTGGAAGACACTATCAAAATGCTTAGGAGCTCAACTTTGCTCAAACATATCTTTTATTGAGCTACATCATGTGACCTGATATTTAGCACGTAGAAATTAGGCACAAAAATAAACAAACCCATATGATCATTTTGTCCTAACACCTCCATATGTGTGAACATTGATCTCATCAATATGCTTACTTGGCTCTATTGAAACCTTTTGCAAATTTGGCTAAGTATATAAACTTAGTGAATTATGTCTAAGTAGCCAACTTTGCATCCCCATATATTATATCATGCTTCATCAAATGACCTCAAAGCTGGTGCATAAAAACTAGGGACTAATGTGATCACAACCATATGACTAGTTCCCCCAGACTCATCCACATGTGGTAATGGTGATGTCAATAATCTACCTTCTCAGATTTTCTTTTCATAGACCCAAAATATCTAGATGAACAATATGAGGAACTAGATGAATTTCACTTATGCACACAAGCACTCCAATCATCCTTGACCTCTAATAGGATGCCTTACTTACCCGCTAATCACCATACTCAACCTTGTGCATCAATGACATCCATAATCACCCTTTTGACATCAATGACATGCTCATAATGTCCCTTTTGACATCAATGACAATCAAATTGCATATATTCTCCCCCTTTGTCATTGATGGTAAACTAAATGCTCTGATCTTATAATATTATGTTCCTTATTTAACATTGCTTGCATTATCTTATGATAAGTATGAACTAAATCTATTCATACCAAACTTGTTCCCCCTTAGGCAATGGCACATTTGCCTAATACTCAACTTGGACACTTGCTCTGCTTCTTTGACATTTGTACTTTTTCTCCAAATTTTTGTAGAGAGCATTTGTTCTTTTCTCCCCCTTTGACATCAATGGCAAAAGGACTCTTTTTGAATATTTGTCCAAATGTTTCTCCCCCTTTATTAGATAAGGAGTTTGTCCAAGAATCTACAACCATTAACTCATTAGAACTTTGAAAAAGTATGAATACCCGAGTTGCCTTTTCTCTCTTCTTATAGGGATTAACAAAGCTTATATGAGACTCCGCCTAGACTCATGTTTTAGCACTAGTATCTAGTGATGTGTTTTAGGAGCTACCATTTAGGCTTAATAGCCTTCTCTCTTAGTCTCAACTATATAATCTTCTGATCCTAAGACCTAACCAATTATAGAGCTCCTTTACTCTAAGCCTTCTTGATCCTGACAGATTAAACAATGTAGCTCCCCCTTACACTATGCTCCATCTTTCCATCAAGAGACTGTCTATAACACACCATAACTTCATTTAACATGTGTATATCATCATTTTACACATGTTATCAAAGTTTGGTGACCCAACTTATTTCACAACCCAAGATACATAATGTCAAGGGTTTTTTTGCATTAGAGCCCTTATGCCAAATTAATCTATAAACCATATATATATGAGATGTACTCCAACAATCTCATTATGTCATAGTAAAACACTCATTTTATCCCTACAAACACTGTATACACAACACTTGACTTGGTTTGATCAAGTCATCATCACAACCTACTTGAATTCTCATTTGTAGTAGACATCACTTGATTCTCCACTGAAAGGAGTATCTTAAGAAGCATAGATAGAGACACCTTACTTTACAATGTCCTAGAACAATGTGAAACCAGGAGTTGCACATACCTCCTCATATCCCTTCTCCTCTTTGGTCAAATTGTGATTTATGTTCTTATTGTTCTTCTTAGTCTTAAGAGAAGTAACATGCTCATCCATTACACTATTCTCCTTTTCCATTGTGATTTAATTAACAATACAGAGAGATAATATGGATTCATGACATACCTTTTTATCTCAAGTATCTTCCTTACAACTCAGAATCTCATCACTAGGCATTGAAAATTGATGTTTTATGCATGAAAGTTACTTAACAATAGCATGATGTTTACTTGAATCTATACTCACTTCAGAACTAGCCTCAACTAGCACCTTAGTCTTTTCATCTTCAACATGAGTAGATATTGAGAGCTCTTGACATTATCCAACCTCTGTAGAATTCTCCATCATGGCTTGATCTTTCACATTTCATACATGTTTGGGTTTCTTAAATGTCCTATTTTTCTTTTTTTAAAGACTTATGAACCTTTATTAACTTTGGGAGGCATGTCTTTCTTCTTACTTTGTACTTTTGATCTTATAAAGCTTGTTCTACATTGTTTAGCTATGTGACCAAAATAATTGCAAGCAATTATAGCACATTACATTTGTATCTAACAAGGGTGCAAATGAATTTTTTCTTACAAAATTGCTTCTCATTGTAGGTAGAGCTCTATAATTACTAGCCTTATGACCAAAATGATTATAGCTATAACAATAACCATAGAAAGATGAGGAATACCTGGCCATAGCTTTTCTTTATGCAAGATGGGAAGTTCTTAAATTTGACTTCTTCAAGTTTCTTACCATTGTGTGACCATATGCATCAGTTGTCTTTATCTTCTGTATCCTACTTGAGTTTACAAAGATGGACTCATTATTCTTTTTACTTTCCTCATGCTTCTTTTCTCCTTTAGCCTTCTTCTCATCAATAGTGTTATTGTTTGACTTTGTATCTCTAGAGACATTCATTTTCTTTGCTCCTGATCCTTCTACTTTGAAATTGTCATATAAATTAGCAAATGTACTAGTTATGGGACTTTTCCCCTTTTCATAACCAAGACCAGATTTCCCTTTTAATGGATTTTGAAAGCTGATCAATTCATCAAGAATGTTTGATCCTCCTTTTAGCTTCAAACCTTTGTCTATTTATTCTTTAGCCTTTTCAATCTCTTTTCTCAAAGCCACTATATCTACTTCTAGACTCATACACTCATCAGATTTAAATTGTAGTTCAATTTTGACTACATCTTTTATTCTTGTAGCCTCTTCAACCTAAGTCTTAAGACTTACTATCATATAATCTAATCTTTCAAGACTTTTCGATAGTTTCTCAATTTTCATTTGTCCAAGCTTCTTCTGCCTTGAGTTCTCTTTTCTCATCTTGTCAATCTCATCTAGAGCATAGATGAGTTCACACTCAAGGTCCACATCTCCTTCCTCTTCTTCATCAAAGTCTTCAACTTCTTGATCTATATCTACAAAATTTGATACTAATTCCATGAAAAGGAAATCATTTCCCTTAGCCATAAAGGCACAATCATGGTTATCATCTTAGCTATCACTCTCATCTAATGAGTCACTATCTTCTCTTATATACAAGTTTTTCTTCTGTTTAAAGAATTTCCTCTTTTAGAGCAGTGGGGCTTCATCCTTTTACCATCCTCTTCTTGCTCAGAGTTATCCTCTTTTTCCTAAGGGCATTTAGTAGCAAAATGTCCTACTTTACCACAGTTAAACCATTTAAAGGGGAACTTACCTTTGACCTATGACAAATTTGGCTTCTTCTTCATCAATGTCCTTAGATCTCGATGTAGATGCTTATGATTTTCATGTTTGGATGCTTTGAATTCAACTTCTCTCTTGGAAGTGTCTACTTTTCCCATTCTCATCTCATAAGCAGTGAAGGTTCCATGCAACTCATCAACAGTGAGATTATCTAGATATCTTGCTTCCTCTATTGCAAAGATTGTAGAATCATATCTTGATGGAAGAGATCTTAGGACCTTTTTGACAATGATTGATTCTTTCATTTCTTCTCCAAGGCCATTGATTGCATTGACTATTTCATCTACCCTGAGGAGGTAGTCTGCAATCTTCTCTTCTTCAGTCATTTTAAGACTTTCAAACATACTTCTATAAGTTTTTAGCTTGGACTGATTTACCTTGTCATCACCTTCATAGATGTTCTTCAACTTGTTCTAGATGTCTTATACATTTTTATAATACATCACATTGACAGGCTCTAATTTTGACAATCCACAGATAATAGCATTCTTTGCCTTGGTATTGCTCTCATATGCCTTCTTTCAATCCTGATCATTGGGACTTGTAGCAAGAGTTGTATATCCATTTACAATTGACATCCATACATTAAACCCTAATAAATATAAATATGCTTCCATTCTAATGCTTCAAAATGCATTATTTTATCCATCAAAGAGATCTGCTTTGTTTGATGAAGATCCTTCTTAACTAGCCATTTATGTTCACTATTCCAAGATATACCTAAGATGATTAAGCTTCTTCTAAGGAACTAGGGCTCTGATACTAATTTTTATAAAAAAACTATCTACTGAGAGGGGGGTGAATTAGTAGACCAACTAAAATCAGCCCTCAAAATATTTTTAAAGTAGATTAAATCAAATATGCAGAGATCACACAAACACAAATACAAATTACACCAAATGTATTCAAGGAAAACTCAATGGTAAAAACATTGGTGAGAATATCTTCTATAATCTACTATTCTAATCCATCCTCATAGTTCAAAGCCTCACTGACAAACCTCACTAGTTACACTTTTAATAGCACTGACTCTAAGGAGACACCAATACCCTAACTGAGCACCAAATTAGTTGAACCTCACTAGTTACAATGTTTAATGGCAACAACCCTAAGGAGACACCAATCCCTTAACGGAGCACCAACTTAGCTTGTCTGATGGTACCAACCAATTAGATCTCTATGGAGATATAACTCTAATTTACCAAATATATTCATAAATGAATCCATCTCTAACTCTTTGTTACAAGTCTATTATGTAACTGATCATGCTTAACACACTATCTCTCAATGCCTTTCTTCCTCTCTACCCCTCTGTCTCTGTATCTATATTTATCTCTAGTAGACACACTTCATCTCTCTTTCACTTTGTTCCTCTGTGTCTCTATATTTTTTGTTTGACACAATTCATCAACAGTAGCTCATCCTCTCTACACTTCTACCTATGTCTAGATATTCTTGTATATGACATAATTCCAATACTCCAACAACTTTTTTCTATATCCTAGATGTCATATATATAAGCTTTTGATCTATGTCTTACTTCATCTGTATGTTCACACTCATACTATAACACATCATGCCAATTTTGGACTCAATAAGTTCTTGCATCTTGAACTCATGCTCCACCACCATGATTCCTGGTCTTTTTCTATATTTAGAAAATCTTGAGCTCTAGTCTTAATGCACATGCATAATTACATGAATTAAATCAATCATAGTGATCTAACTTGTTATATGTGTCATGATTTATTACTTAACTTCAAATTCTTTCATGTTCTAATGTTGTACTAGTAGGATGAATAGACCTTTAAATAATTATCATTTATCTTAACTTTGGCACCACAATCTAATGATCCACACTCAATTTTTTCATCTTTAAAATATATTTGTTTGATCAATCTCTAATAGGCTCACACTTTTTGTTGGATACTTATACACTTTTAGACTTTAACTATTCAACTTTAAAATGCATTTGTTGATCTTCCTGATCCAAGCTCCTACATGCCATTAGATATTCAAACTACCACAATCTTTACTTCTATCGTGACTTAAACGTCAAGCACTTGGTCTCATCTCACTACTTCTTGAGCCTTTGGAATGATTACACTTTGTCAATCTTCTCAAACTTGCTTGGTATTTAACTCACCACTATGTTGCTAAACCTTAATAACTTAATCTCATATGATTCCACTCACTCCATTAGATCTCCTTTGCTTGATCATTCACTCATTGTCAAATCTTATTACAAGCTCAATCTTTATCTCTACTTAGGTCTCAAAAATGTGACACTTGGCATTAGAACATGCCTTATGCACATTATTTTCAGTTCCCCCTATTGAGACACTTGGAATGCTCGCATTGATCATTAACTTATTGACTTTGAACTGCACCATAGATTTATTATTCAATGCTCCGTGATTATGACACTTGTCACTAGCGCATCTACTTAAAGGTGCCTTTGACAATTTGACTTTGCTTCACTTTTTTGGATTTTTAATGTTTGATTAAGTGATATTCAATGATCAAGTTGGGACAAATATAAATTCTAAAGACTTAGGAAATATTAAGTCCTTTGATCACTGCTCGAGCTAGTAATTGCTAGGTTGAAGGGGCATGTTTTACAATAACAACAAGAGCTTAAGATATAACTTAAGCTACTAGGTCCAGGCTATATCTAGTCAACATAAAAATATAAATGCCATGACTTAAACCCTTAGGGTTTATTTGAGAAACCCTATCATGTCTAATAGGAAAGATAATTCAATTATGAGCTCATTCCTTCTCATTTGAACTTGTAGACCATATGTCTAGAATGTAAATGAAAACCCCATAACAGATCTTCTATTTGTTTCCTTTGTAAATGTCCATAAATGGTCTTTGTAAAATCATGATGAATTTCTAAGACCTTGTGCATATTTGACTAAGTATGGGAACCATTTTAATATGCCTGAAAGGCTAACTTTACACCTACATAACTCTTGTTGCACTTAGTTACATGACTTATAATTTAACGCATAAGATTCCCTTACACAGGGGATTCCATCCATATATCCAATTTTTCCTGAATCCTTTATGCATGCAAGATATAACATAATAAAAATTTCTTCTCAACTTATCTAGTAAACTACAAATTTGACTAAGTGTTGGAAGACACTATAAAAATGCCTAGGAGACCAACTTTGTTCAAACATATATTTTGTCATGCTACATCGTGTGACCTAAGATTTAGCACATAAAAACTAAGCACAAAATTAAACAAACCCATATGATCATTTTGACCTGGCACCTCCATATGTGTGAATGTTGAGCTCATCAATATGCTTACTTGGCTCTGTTGAACCCTTTTGCAAATTTGGCTAAGTATAGAAACTTAGTGAATTATGCCTAGGTATCCAACTTTGCATCCCCATATCTTCTATCGTGCTTCATCACATGACCTCAAATTTGGTGCATAATAACTAAGGACTAATATTATCACAAATATATGATTATCTCCCCTAGACTCATCCACATGTGGTAATGATGACATCAATAATATACCTTCTCATATTTTCCTGTCATAGACCCAAAATGTGTAGATGAATAATATGAGTAATCAGATGACATTCACTCATGTACACAAGCACTCTAATCATCCTTGACCTCTGATAGGATGCCTTACTTATCCTGTAATCAACATAGTTACTCTTGAGCAGCAATGACATCTATAATCACCCTTTTGACATCAATGACATGCTCATAATGTCCCTTTTAACATCAATGACAATAGTGTTTCCTACATACTAATACTCCAAGGAGGGATCAAGCTTAATGTATTTCTTCCAACCTAAGTGTTGGTGTAAGTGTAAGTGAAGCTAGTATGAATGCCAGTTTAAGTGCTTTGAGTGAGGCTTGAGACTATAAATCTATGTATTCTAAGCTTAGGAAGGTTGTAGATGATTGTATGCAAAAGTAGGGAAGAATAAGGATTAATAACCTTGATTGTGCACAACTTATTTTGAGATTGTTTATGTGTATTTGCATTTGATGTGTGTGTGTGTGTGTGTGTGTGTGTGTGTGTGTGTGTGTGTGTGTGTGTGTGTTGATTTGGTGTTTGTGCAAGGTTTGAAATAGGTCTAGGCCAACCCTAAGTGTCTTTGGAGGTGATAAGATATCTATTGGGGTTAGAAAGAGGGAAAATAACAATAGCACCAAAATGGGACTAGCATTATGATGCAAGTGTCCAAATATGGAGTTAATGTCTAAGTGGTAGACCCTGAGCCACTAAGGGCCTAGATGCCTAATGGAGTGTCTAAGACTGATTTTGAGATGTCTAGGGATGTGTGTGGCCTACATGAAATTTGGATAAGTGTCTAAATAGGCCTTAAGATAGGTCTAGGGCTAAGTTAGGGATGTGTGATCTCAAGTAACACTCTTGACACTAAAGTGACATTTTAGATGAGTACATTTGGCCCCCTTTTCTTTTATAAATGAAGCAAAGTGAAATGACTAGGATAAAGGAAAATAAACTTATCTAGACTTACCTAAGAGGTGAAGCCCATGAATCTGGATCTAATTATGTGAAGCATGCTTCATTGCATGTCATATAAATGAAATGTTCATAGAATCGATCATTAGTTAAAAGATATCAAAATCAAAGACAAAACTAAGTAAAGAGATAAGAGAGAGGAAAGGAATGAGTATACCTCATTGGGTACATGAACCAATGCATAAACCTAGTGAATCCTATGTGTGTGTAGCTAGTGATCAATCGATAAATAACTTAGACTAAGTTGAATCGCTTGCTCAATCCCCATGTGTGGGTAGCTCAATAACTCAAGCTAGCATTGAATCCATTGTTTCCCACCCCTATTTAGTGGATCATGGCCTGTGATTAGCTTAGATTAGACTGATGGCTTGTCCAACCCTCTTATGTAGGTGGATCAAGAACTCAAGTAGACTATGACTCCATCATTGCTTGCCCATGTGTATTAGACGCATCTGTAACTAAATTGTGCAATGTAACTAAAGTTGTATGATTGTAACTAAAATTGTATATAATGCCTCTGTGGCCACTTGAGATATTTAGAATAAAAATTATCCTAGGGGACTCTTGAGTAATCAGGTATGTAGCTCAAGGACTACGCAATAATGCCAACCACTACAGATGGATTAAGGCATCAAATCTGGTATAAACTGGTACAAATGGTGTTTGGATTAAGAATGTATATAATGACATGGAGTTTTTCATTCCATCTAATCAACTAGGGTCAAAGTGAGCATATAAAAATAATGTGTCATATACATACCCCTAAATATGATATTTGAGCATATGGATTCTAGATTGAGTTGTAATAATTTGTACCTAAGTATTTAAAACTAAACTGAGAGTGATCATACAATGCATTATGCCCCCACTTTGAGCAAATTGGTATGATTTTGTGCAAAACTAAGTAAAAATTGGTAATTTGTAATAAAATCGATGCAAACCTAAACTATACCTACTATACTTTCTTAGCAAATCTAGATTTTCCTATTTTAGGGGATACTAGATAGTGGCACCATACCTTGGATATAACACTATGGTGTTAGTGTCCACTTTTGGTGCTAGTGTCCAACTGTGATGTTTTTTACCAAATAGACTTTGATCTCTATCTAACTATTTTCCACTATGTTTTCCAAAAATGGAGCTCTATATTATATGCCTATGTGCTAGAAATTGTAATTTAAGTACATTTAGATGGTCTGATCTCTGTGAATAACCTCTATGAATGCCCCCTCTTTTGAGTGGAGTTGTTGAATCTATGCAAGAATTGTCCTAAAAAAAATCTCTACATGATATGTGTTATCTTGAGCATATATTATATCTATGTAGTAAACCAATATAATGTGTATACATGACACTGAAATGTAATAATCTAAGCATAAGTTGGTAATGTACGATGTCTGTTAGATATAGAATTCACAAGGTTGTCAAGATAGATATAACAATGTAAGCATGTGTATGGAAAATAAATCTGAGTAATAAATTGAATAACTACCTAAGGGGATGGGGCTTGATGTCCATCAAGGCACCCAAGGAGCAAGAGGAGATGCATGAGCTCCTTCATAGCATTAAAAACTATAGTGTGTAATAAAAAAGAGACAAGTGTCATGGATATGATGCATACATGAAAGCATATATATAACACACATGAGGCACACAAAGTAGGCAAAGGGGCCAAAATACAAGGGATATAGGCACATGTCAATAAATCTAAGAAATCAATACATATAAGGACATGTTCAAATGTCCACATACATAAAAAATAATCAAGTTGGCATGGAGCCACATGGAAAGACATGTTAAAATGTTTGCATACATAATTAGGAAGGCACACATAAGGACATGGGCACATGTCCAAATCATACATACACTGAAAGGAAGTGATGTAGAGCCATAGAATAATTGCATATTCAAATGTCCTCAAATAGATGTAGAAGTATAAAGACATAATCATGTATAAACTAGTAAAGCTATAAATGAAAGTATATATGAACATGTGGTACAAATATATATAAGAGCAAATGTGTATATAAACTAAGTCTAGAGCAGTAGTAGTTGACATAAAATCTTGGTAGTGTAGGATGATCAATATCAAGATATAAATGATGTTAAATCTATGATATAGAATGTAGAAAGATGTAACCTGGCAATTTGAACTATGTATAGGATTCCCCCAAATTAGGGAATGTGTTAAATGAAGAACCTATGTATGTGCCCCCAGTGGGTAGATAGTAGCAAATTTGAACTATGTGATGGACTTAGGTCATGTAAGCATATTTAAACACTCAAAAAGAACAAATGAATCATGTATGTATGATAAAAATGACTACAATAATAGAGATAGCATATGCAATACCTAAAAATTATAAGAATTATAAACATGGAAATGCAAACAATCTAAAATTTGTATTTTCTAAGCAAATATTGGAATGTTTTTGTGTTTTTGACATGTTATATTATTTTTGTATTTTTTGGATATAAGTTATGTACAAGAAACATGAAAATGAAACTATATACAAGGAACAATATTGAATGAAACTATGTACAATTGGGGAGGAACATACTAACCGATGAGTCTCACAAAAGACTCACTATCAAGGTGTCTTGTATTAAATAGAGGAAGAATGATTGTGTATGTTATGTGAAAAGGTATCTACGATCTAAGAACTAGATATAGTGAGTGATTTATAGATGAAATTGCTTATGGAGTAGTGCTAGGAATCTGTGAAGCTAACTCAACTAGCTTATGAACTATAGAGCTCTTAAGGTGTTTTAGCTAACATGGATGCTCTATGTTGAGAACTTTGGGAAATCAATAACACTAATCTCAAAATGAAAGGGGTAGAGAGAGGCTCTCTATAATATATAACATGTCTATGATGTAGGGGTCTCTCTAATAAGGGTTTCCATGGGAGAGTATGCGTACATGCTAATAATGTAGAAGTAGACCTCACTTGCACTAGTGGCTCAACTAAAATATGTGGTGTTTTAATGGAAACTATACTTAGAACTATAATTGGTGGTTTTTTTGTAATTTCTTATGGGATAGGTAAATGATACTCATATGGAAGGCCCTCAATTGTAACCACTTGATTAACATGTATATACTTGAGGCATCTATGTGTGGTGGATGGAATGGATAGAAGATATTATATCCATGGCCTACCCAATAACATGTCAAATGTGTCTACACTAGGTTTGACTACAAACTTAGTGGCCATATGTGTTGGCCCAACCTATAATGGAAGTAAAATCTCCCCATTGGAGCTTTAAACAGGGACACTGAAACCATGAACAATTATATCTATCTAAGAAATGTCATGCTTTGAATAACCTAAGTGTTATAGAATTGTGATAGTACACATATTGACACTTGAACCATTTTTAACCATGACAATATGAATAAGATGATGATCAATGTATATTGGTACAAAGAGTGCATATAAATATGAATCATCATCGATCATATCTTGCTCTGAGAAAGTGATGAGAGGTCTAGCTTACACTATAATATGATATACACCAATGATATTATGTTGGGGTGTGTGTCATCTATAGTAGTATGATAGGATGTTAGTGGTGGATGTGCCTAATATGTATAGTGAACCCCTGAACTACCTTATAACTCATTAAATTTATGTTTTGGAAATGGATCCAAAAATATTTTCAATGCCTTAGCTTCTATTGGTTGAACTTTAGGTGCCTCTATAGGTGTGCCCACATCAATGATATTGGCCTCTATCAAATCATTTATCTTATGTCTCAAACTGATGAATTTGTTTGTAGTATGGCATGATTCCTTATGGTATTATGGCATGATTCCTTATGGTATTATGGCATGGTACCCTATGGTAGTCTCAGAATTCATTGGAATCATAGTTCTTTGGAAGAGGCCTAGTTGTATCAACCTTTTTGATGGGAGGGAGAGATATGACATTGCATTCCAAGAGTTGTTGAAGAACATGCATTGGTGATTCAGGAAGATTTATGAAAACTCTCCATGGAGGAGTTGATAAAACCAAATGAGGAGGTGGTTTTGAAGTTGCATTAACTATTGTTTTTGAATCATTCTTGTTCTAACTAGGTTTCTCCTTATATGGAGGATTACTACAATTCTTATTAGTTGAATCTGATCCAGTTGTGTACTTTAATTTTACCATAGAGAGAAGCTTGATTTCCCTTTCTTTCATGGTATGGCATAAATATGTGAATGTTGGAAACTTCTTGAATAATATAGCTTCATACAATGTTGGTTGTAAATTTTTTTTGAATATGTCTTAGAGTTCTCTATCTATCATGGTGTTAGTCATCTTTGTCAATATAGTTTTATATCACAAGACATATTTTGTTAGAGCCTCGTTGTATTTTTGCTTAAGTTGGGCCACTTGAGCATATGAAACTTTCTCACTAATGTTGATTGAAAAGTGTGCCAAAAACATATATGCCAATGGGTTAAATGTTGTGATGGACTGATTCAAAAGATCATATAATGCATAATCTTTTAGACTACATGGGAACAACTTAGTAAGGATTCAATCACTGGACACATAGCCCAAACATGCTATGTAAAAATATCATAGATGATGATCTAGGTCACCCTTACCATCATACAAAGTAACCTTGGGTGTCAAAAATATGGATGGCAAAGGAGTTGTCTCTATATGTTATGCTAAAGGTGTATGTAAAAGAATATGAGACTCCAAGGCAAGTGATGGCCTAGTAGCACCCTGCTAAAGATGTAACACCTTGGACTATAGATCATAGATCTCATGCATAAGGGATTATAAATATGGAGGGGAGGAAATCCATAGTAGGTGTTGCCATTATTTAAGATATTGAGTTAGAATAGGTTGTTATACATTTTGAGTTACCACCATAGTAGGTGTAACAATATTGTTATCTGGGGGAGTAAAAGATTGATCATTATTAGATTTGTTCTTTATTTCCACTATGGCTTGAATAATCTATGCATGATCATGGGGATATTCCTAAAGTCTATCTCTAAAAATTTGTAAAATATCATCCTTATTGATTATAATATTTTCATTATTAAGTGGGGGAGAGTGTCCTTATTCCCATCTTGTGTATCATTTTGCTCTTAATTGTATTGTTCATCTTCAAATTCATTATCATAAAAGTCCATACAATCATGGTGTGAAGGATCAATGATGGGGGTTGTAATTGGTCCTTTGTCCTAGGTATAATCATGAATGGAAGGAATCTGAGTATGCTTAATAGGATTTCCACTAATCCTAGCACTTCTTCTTAAAGGTAGAGATATAACTTTTTGAGATGGTATGTAGCAAATAAAATGAAATAACATTGCTAAAATAGAACATATAAAGTCTAAAGAGCCTAACATAGCCAAGAGAAATAGGAAAAAGAAGGGTACAAACCCTAATAATATATATGGATAGGGTTTGGAAAGTATTCGAAGTAAGTCAGGTTCACCAAATGATTTAACTTTTAAGGATTATGAAGTTTAAGCCCTAGGTTGTTAGGGTCTGAGTACAAGTAAATCAAGGTATAAAATATGTAATAAATATAATGATTAATTTTTGTAAGAATTGATCTAATCTAATATTTATAATAATATAAATGAATGACACAAATAAGTACTTAGCTATAAATTGCCTGAGATGAAGGATCTGGAAGCTCAAAACTAGTACAAGAGCTGGTATAAGTGTCGTAAACAAGATCCAGGTATAAGAAACCCTCCTAGATAATAGTTCCATACCTTAGAAAGTAGCATTGTGGTGCTACTATTTAATTTTTATGCTAATTTAATTTGTACAAGAATTAATTTTTACTTCTAGGAGCAACTATGTCTGAGTATGCCAAGCCTATCCCTATCCAAATAAACCCTACTTCACCGTATACAACCTATTTTGACTAATTTTGTATGCAAACCCTAGACCTCCATTTACTTATGGTATTTAATTGGAATAAGTAGCAAAAGTGTGATGTTATCTAGGTAGGTTAGATATCCTCAACACCTCATTGTGATGAGAGTTGCCTACATCCCAATACTTCAAGAAGGGATCAAGCCTGATGTATTTCTCCCCACCTAAGTGCTGGTACAAGTGTAAGTAAACTAGTATGAATGCCTATTTTAGTTCTTTTATTGAGGCTTGAGATTATAAATCTATGTATTCTGAGCTTAGGAGGGTTATATATGATTGTATGCAAAAGTAGGGTAAAATAAGGATTAATAACCTTGATTGTGCACAACTTATTTGGAGCTTGTTTACATGTATTTGCATATGATTTTCATCTAATGAATAAAGGGATAAAATTCATGTATATCTATTGATCTGATGCTTGTTTAGGGTTTGAAATGGGTTAGGTTGACCCTAGGTGTCTTGGGAAATGAAAAGATATCTGTTACAATTAAAAAGAGGGAAAATGACATAACGCCTAACTAGGACACTAGCATTGTGGTGTTAGTGTCCAAATATGGCACTAATGTCCAAGTGGTAGAACCCAAGGAACTAGGGTCTTGGATACCTAAGGGAGGGTTTGAGATTGATTTTGAGTTGTCTATGGATACGTGTGGCTTGCATGAAAGCTAGATAAGTCTCTAAATAGGCCTTAAAATAGGTCTAGGGCAAAGCTAGGGATGAGTGGTCTCAAGTAACATTCTTGGCACTCAAGTGAAATTTTATATGACTATAATAAGAATTAAGATGATAACTCTGAGGAACATGTTACTAAGAACCAAGTGTCTATTCATCCAAATATCATTATAAGGATACACTAAGATGTTTCTAAGAACATGTCTCAAGACATTTCCACTTCCTCATCAAGTCCAAATTGGGAAGAAGGATCGTGTTATAATGGAAAATATTATATTGATAAGGATGGGTTTTGATGGGTTTGGGATTAAATGGATAAGTATGGGTTTCAATAGGTAAGGATAGTTAAGGATGAGTTTGGATAGGCATATGATGGGTAAAGATGGACGGATGGTGTAGAATGCATAGAATGGAAATGGAATGGGTTTACCCTTAAGTGTAAGGTACTTATAGATAACTAATAAATTTACACATGATGCTAGAAACCATGGAATGTTACTTTCCCAAAGTGCCATAAGAATGATTTTCACCTTTCGACAAACTATTTTCTCCTCTATTTAAAAAATATATTATTATTATTATTATTATTATTATTATTATTATTTTGAATTTTTTATTTTTTATTTTTTTTATTTTTCTTTTTGGATATCAATTATTAAAGGGTTTGATATGTATGATGTTGAATCTTATGGATCATTTAGGTATGCGCTCTAAAGATATCTTTAATAACTTCATTAATTTCTAAGTTTATTTCTTCCAAATCTACCAGGAAACCATCATAGCCCCTAAATAAAGGGTGTTGCCAAAAAGGATGAAGCCAAAAGTATGTTGGATGAAGGATGTGTGTTGAGTATGTGAAGGAATTGGAGGGATGGTGTGATTATGATGTGAAGGGTGGTTACAACCAATAATTTCACATTTTGTGAGACTAAGAATAGTCATAAGTTGGATGATTGGGAGATTTTTTACTTCAACGGTGTGTTCAATAAATAAAGGAGAGATGTATTGTGGTTGTGTTGACATGAAAGGGAGATTGAGTTATTTATTCATTAGTGCCTAAAAAGGTTTTCACCATGGGAATCTTATTGATTATTTTGATTATAACTTTTTCATATTTGATTAGGTAAATATCCTAGTTTTATAGGGATCCAGAAACCATGAAAGTATTATACAAAAAGAGTGACAGGCCAAACCATGACCGAATAATAAAAACTAACTATAAAATTCCTGAAGCAAAGAAAAATAAAAACATAAAAATATCAAGAATGGTGGCATTTGGTGTTTCATTTTACTCCTCAAATGTTTTCTCTAGAATACTCTACTTGATCTTAAAGACCTTTTCCCTCATAGGATTGTCAGGTCCTTCTACACCATCACGTAGGAGAATCATGTGTGGCCTCTTCTGGCCTTGAACCTATAGGGTTGTTTTATTAATAGGGGTCAATTTTGGGGAGCCAGGCTGGGGGGTTTTTGTAACCTTTAGAAACTATTTGATAGGGGTATAGTTTAGCTTAGTGGATTGGACAAAGGACTTAATAGTCAAGTTAGCATGCTTGTGTAGGGCATTCCACTCTTATATAATGCTAGTTAGGGTTAGACCAACCTCCTACACCCTATTGTTGAAGTTTTCAAGTTGTTCCTTTTTATTTTTTAGCTCTTCAAATAGAAGGAATTTACCCTTCTTGGTGGTCTCTATGAAATTTCCTTGGTCTAGGAATACCAACTTGGGTTTGGGAATAAAAAGCTTTAGGGGAAGGTCTTCAGTAAAGGTTTTAAACAAACTAGCTTAGGGAGTGATAATGGAAGGGTGGTAGGACCCCAAGTTAGGGTCCTCCTTCGAGGAGTCCTCCTGAAAGTCCTCCTTAGATTATAACGTAGATTTTTATTGTAATTTTGAATTTCTAGATTTTTATTTGGATTTGGATTACAATTTTGATTTTGATTATCTGATAGTGCCTCAAAGAGGTTTTTACTATGGGATGAGGATTTAGATTTGGATTGTAGGATTCATTTTTTATTGAGGATCACTCATTGTTCCTTAGAATATGTTGTTGTTTCTTTATATTCTTTTAGTCAAATGTTTTTTAAAAATTTTGTACTTATTTGATTGTCATGAAATGAAACTAACAGTAGGTAAGATTGTCAGTTTAAATCAATGAGTGTAAGATATTGTCTTGCAAGATGGGAGTAAGTATTGGTGGTGTTAATGAAAGGATTAAAGGTAGCATAATCATCATAGGGACTATGAATAAATATTATTTGGATTATGGTTGAATTTTCCTTAAAAACCATAAAAGCATCACTAACATCTTTATATTGATTTTCAAATGGTTTGTAGCTAATGTTGTGGGGTCCTGGGTTTACTCTAAAATTGAAGGATTCTATTATTTCTTATTCATGGATTTTACTGTCTAAAAGTACCTTTGTCACTAGGGGCATATGTTGTGGGGTGATTGGGGCTTTAGTGTGAGATAAGAGGTCAGGTGATTGGCCAATGGGTGATAGGTTGTGTTTTTTAGAGGAGGATTGGTCAAAGATGGGATCCTAGTCAAAAATGGGTTTTTCAATAAGTGACTTGTCAAATATGGGTGGAGAGTCTAAGGTAGGTTCATCAAAAATTGGTGGTAGGCCATGGTCATCAAATATAGATTGGTTGAAAATTGTTGGAAGGTTATGACCTTGGTTTAGAAGTGGAGCAGCTTAATTATGCTCAAGAAAGACATTTTGGTATACCCCACAAGCTATAATTTTTAGACATGGATTCACTTGGCTCTACTTCAATGTCCCCTTTGTCAATGTTATATTGGATGTAATCTATGAATCTCATACATTAATGAATAGAGTCACCTTCAATATTATGATATATGTAGTATTCATTTTCTCTGTACCACTCGGGCTTTGGAACATTATCATCAAAAGGTTTGGTGTGTGGTAATATAATCATGTTTGTAGTGACCAAATTTTGAAAGACTACATCATATGATTCTCCCAAAGGAGTGAATTTTTTTTTCAATTTTATTATCTAAGTTGACAGCTAGGAATGGTAATGTTTTTGATAGGTTGGGTACTTTGGATTTGTTATGGCTTTAGGGATGGAGTGATACTATATGGTGTAGGTGCTATATTTGGGTTCCCTTTACTAATATGATGAGGGATGTTGGAATCAAGCCTATATCAAGTGGATGGCAGGCTTCATTGACTTTAGATAATAAGGTTACTATTGGTAGGTTGATGAGGAATGGTTTAGGGTTTCCTAATACTGAGATGGGCTATATAAATGGATTTAAGCTCAGTTATTTCTTTGGTCAATATTATGGCATGGTATTCCATAGTAAAAACTTGGTTTTACTGGGATTTTTTGTCATCATAAGGTGTCTCATCTTCAACATTGTCATTGATCTCAACATGATGCTCTTAATTTCTAAAGTTAAAAAGGTCATTGCCAAAATGCTCTTCTATAAACTAAGGATTGTTCAATAAGGCCATTTATCTTGTGATGGGATACATTACTTTGGAAGGTTTGACTCAAAAAATAAAAATGTAAATATAAAAAAATAACTTGAATAAGAACTTGATAATATGAATGCCTTACAACAAGTTTTAAGTTTCTTTGATTTTGGATTTTCTTCTTGATTTAGGATTTTATTTTGAATTTAGAATTGTATTGTAAATATTTAAACTTGGTTTTTAAACACAAAAAAAATTCAAGTACATAGTATTCATAAGGAGGTAAAAAGAAACAAAAAGAACAAGCAAACTCTACTTTAACCAAAAAGAAACATGCATAATTACAAAAAGGGATAAATCTAGGCAAAAAGATTTGAATGACTTTTAGTCTTTCTTTTATAATTACTCATTTTTTGCATAGTGATAGCCTAATATTTTAGGTCACTGACTATGGAGGTAGCGCCATACCCATATCCCACTAAATTGTGTGTCAATGGCATGTGGAAAGCAACTTATCTAGGAGATTTGCTCCTATTAGATGCACTACAAATCAGTTAGTAAGATGGCTTTCCTAGAATTAAGGTTTGTACAAGCTTATTTAGGGGGAATCTTTTATATACTTTTTAGTACATTAAGGCCCAAGATCATGGACGAAACCTATTTAACTGATACACACAAATGGGTCTAGTCCTAATGTGCCCAGCCTAGCCATAAGATTTTAGTAAGTTGATGTCAGAAAAATCAAACTTTGAAGTGACTATGTAAACCATGGGTATTGGAGCATGGAAGCCTCTCAAATCACAGTGTGCTTAAAACAAGTCACCACTTATGTAATAAAAATGATTGGTCATCAATTTTTACACCCCACCAGTGTATAGGGTTTGGCCTACCATGTGGTGATGAAATCCATGTTTGATAGAGCCCCTAGAAAGTAAAAAAGAGGATTGACACATGTTTCTAATTTTCAAGTATCATCACTAATGTGATGCTAAATAAAGAGCTTTTGCAAGTGCAATCAAGGTAATATAAAATCACAATCATTTTTTATTTCTAGGTATCATCACTAATATGATGCCAATGAAATAATATACATGAACTTCATGACACACGCAAATAAACTTTGCAATAAAATTAAATGTAAGATAGTTACTATTTAATTAATTAAGTAAGAAATGGGAAAATTGTGTGCTTTTGATCACCTAGGATCATAAAAATGGGCAAGGGGAGATCATAAACATGCCAAGTCACTAAGACATGCAAGCAAACTATAAAAAAAAATCTCTTTAAAGACACTAAATTGAAATGTTTGTTTGTCTTTAAAGCACTTTGTTCAAGTGATTTAGTCTTTGATAAGCAAAAATATATAAACAATGGATTAGTAGTTTGATTTAACTTTTTGGCAAGCAAAAACAATGGATTAGTAGTTTGGTTTAACCCTTGGGAAAGTGAAAACCCTAAAAACTTAAAAGTTAGAAAATATAGGAAAAAAAGATAAAAAGTGACAATCACTTATTTAATGATATCTCCTAAACCAAAAATCATTGTTTTTTGAAATTTTGACAGATTTATGTTAAGATAAATTCAAATCAACCTACAAAAAATTAGAACAACCTAGATTACAAATTAAAATGTACATTTGATTTTATTTTTTAATAAAATTTAGATTAACTTTAAAATAAAAAAACTTCTATCTTCAAAAAACTAAATATCCTTGATAAGAAACCTACAAGAACAGACATGCAACTACAAAAAAATAAACTCATCAAGCTAAAATAAAACTAATACACACTAAGAAATAATTCAAAAACAAGTGAAAGAGCCTCCTAAGTTCAATTACAACGTGAAAGATGAGGGAAGGTCCCACCGAGTGTACCAGAAATGTGATAGCTAAAATTTAGAATCTAAAGAAGATTAAGAAAATGAAATAAACACAAATCCTATTATAAATTCAAACTATAACCCCTGATAAATCTAATACAATAAAATAAATCTAAATTATAAAATATTTAGAAAACCATGTAGAATACATTCATCATCTTCTCCATTATGAATATGTGATTTGTTCTTACTTCTTTATATGTATGCTCACTTCATCTCTCCAAATAAAGGCAATGCTTAAGCTTGATTTATTGTAGACTCCTCCTTTATTATGATGGTATTATCATTGTATTATCCTCCAAATTGGCATAACTTCATTGTGTTATTCAAGACTTGTTAAGCATAAAGGAGAGACCCTCTTTTTATAACTTTTTTGAATGGATGAAGACCCTTGATCTTAATTAAATATATATCATTGAGGATGAGTCCTCATGAAAATGATATTTTATTATAATTTGGAATCTTGGATGGTGGAAGACATGTGGGGGAATTTAGGATTATAAAAGTTGAGGAAAATAGATAATGAAGGATAATGGAGACATGTGGACTCAAGAATATATTAGTGGGAGACACGTGGGAATCTAGGATTATCGAATTAAAGGAAAATAAATAATGGAGGATAAGAGAGATTAGTAGGATTGGAGTTGGATTATTAAATTAGATGATGGAGGACATGTAGAGTCTATGACATCATTAAAATTTGGAAATGGGAAGAAGGTGGAAGATGATGTCATGATGTGATGATTATTTAGTTTTTAGATTTTTTCAAAATTGTGGATATTCAAAATCCATGGAATTTATAATTAGGGAAGGATTATTTAATTAATTTAGACTAATTAACTAATAGAATATGTTGTGAATAATGATAATGAATAGTGATGATGAATAGTGGTAGTGAATGGTGATGATGTATATTGATGATGAATAATGATGTTGGATTAGGATTAGAGTTTGTTATTGTAGATGGATGACTGATTAGGGATTTAGGTATGATGCTAAATGATGATTAATGAATACTTCAAATTGACACAAAGTGCTTTATTTTAGGTGTCTACAGATGTTATTATTGTATTAGTCTTATTTTAAAAGAAGTTTAGAAAAGATAAATTGTGTTATTTTTGGTTAAATTATTGTGTCTTATTTGACATGGTAGAACCCTAAATGATGTCAGAAAGATGTTGGTTTTTATTTCATATACATAATGATTTTATAACTAACAAGGGTTTTAATCTAAGTAGTTGCTACAAATACAAGTATGGATACGTGGGTATAATGTTTTTTGGGCTTGGATATGTTTTTGGATACGGTTGTACAAAAAAAATATACATAGCCATATAATCAAAATTAACCACATAATATGTATAGAGGAAACAAATTAAGTTAAAAAAACACAAAACATACTCATAATTCAATGCAAAATATCATAATATTCAATGGTCGAAACTAGATTAACCTTATAATAAGTACACATTAAAAATGTTACAATGTATGGACAAAAATAAAAATAAATCAATGTATTCATTATTCATTTTATTCATATTTATATTTGATTGTGTTTTTTTCATAGAGAGAATCATCATATCATTCATTACAACCATAAATAATAGTAGTGCCATTCCCACTAGTGACTCCACTATGAAGGTCATGTGAAGCATTATCTAGCTCTATGTAGAGAAATGAAAGGTAGGAAACAAAGGCATCTAAGTTAGTAGTCTCTTCATCTGCATCCAAACACTTTGTTTTTAATTTATTGTAATTAGATTCTCTGTGTGAGAATAATCAAGTTGGAATGCACATAGACCAAATCCTCTACCCTTTTCATTGCCAAATTATTGCACTTAATTGAGTGGATAAAGGTGTAAGTACCCTAGTTCCACTCAACTAGGGAGGAACTTAAAACCTATTAAGGTAAGCCAAAAGTTCAATTTAAATTTATAAAATTTTAAATTTAAAACAAAATGTCAAAAATAATGTTATAGAGTTAAGAAATTAAAATCTTACTTGTGATAGAATTTTTATTACAAGTGGTTACATGATTTTCCATAGAGGTACCACCACATATGTGCATCATTATTGTACTTGTCATGAAGAGAACCAAAGGAGTGACCCATTGAGGTTATGAAATGCCCAAACACTCTTGTAATTGTGTCTTATTCTTCTATATTAGGTAAGTTCCTAGAGAATGTGCCTTATATCTCTCACTAACCTTAACATCCCTATATGGTGTGACCCTCTTAGGAAAAGAAATGATATTTGTGCTATAATATTTAGGAGTCACATAAAAATCAATAAAACACAATGGGGTGGTCATTTTGTTCCACATGTCAATGAGATGCAACTGTATTTCCTTGAATAACCTCTTTGTAGGATCTTGCTCTTTGGCATTTATGATGGACCTAATATTCACAATCATTGATTTCAATCTGATTTAACAGTTTTGGGAATATTGGAGTCATATTCCTAATTTAGTTAGGGGTCTAAGTTAATTAAATTAGTGAATAATATTACAATAATTAAGCTACTAATTTATATAATTTAATTTCAATTTACACCTTTCTAAAAATAATAATAAATGTGGAGAAAATAAGATTTAGCTAGAAACAGACTGAGATGACTAAGATAGAGTCTAGAAATCACTATGTAAGATTGGGATAGTGTCATAAACTAGGATCTAGCCTTCATTTTATGAAAGGATAGGAGCACCAAAATAAGACACCCTAGGGTCTACTACTATAGTCCTCTTCTATCGTTATTGTCTACGAGACTTGAGCTTTTTGGGTTTTATTCATTGTGTATGTGTGAGCTTGCTTATGAAATTTTGATTGCTAGATGTCTACAAAACTTCCTATAAAGCTAATTTAGTCTTAAAACCCTAGAGTCCATGATGATTTGAAAAAATTTGAGATATAAGGGAGGATTAGTGTGTGTAATATTCATTGAAAGTGTATCCACACCCCTTGTGTGGCACATTACCTACATACCAATACTCTGAAGAGGGATTAAGCCATATATAGTTCTCCCATTTGATGTGCTTTGTGAAATTATGTATATGAAGATTCAAAATGATAAAATTGGGTGTGCTTGAGGTGACTAGGGACTAGTGTAAGGTTTTGAATAAGTTTTTGGTTTTATTGGATGGTTGTATGCAAAGAATAGGGAAATATGCTTGAGTAGTCTTGTGTGTATTCTTGTTTACTTTATGATATTTGTCAACCCTTTCTAAATGAAATTTGAATGGGACTTTATAGGGATCTATTGGTCATGGGTTAAATGTATTCATGTTAGGCCAACAAGACTGAGGATAGGAACCAAAAGGAAATGATCATTGGTGGTAAAAATGTACATAGACAAGAGCGCCAGAAATGGATACCCTAGAGTTTGGTTCTATAGTTCAAGTTGGATGCTATTGTCCTAAAGGAATGAGACCTAGGAAGATGGAATCATCACTAGAAATGCTACCTCAAGGAAGTGGAATCACTATTTGGAAGGCTATGGATGAATGGAAATTAGTGAAAAGGTGCCTAGGAAGGTCATGAGAGCAAGCAAGAGGGACCTATGGGTTGGGTGTCATAAGCCACACTCAATTTATCAATTTTCACATTTTATATGACTACATTTGCCCCCCCTTTATTCTAGTGATGCAACAAAATAAAAATACTAAGATAAAGGAAAATAGAAAGTGTACATGAACTTACTTGTGAGGGTGAAGCTCTTGAAGTTATGTGATGTTGGGTGTGTGTAGAGAGAGCACGTTGTGAAGTGTAAATCTACAAGAGAAAATAATAGTAGATCAGTTCTTACTAGATATGTTATATCTAAAATAAGAACGTACAAATTTGGGTAAGAGAGAGAGGAAGAGAAAGGAATGAATACACCTTACTGGGTATGTAAACTCATATAAACCCTATTGTGATGTTAAGTGATGTTGGGTATGTGTTGTACCAAGAGTAATATCATGAATGGAGTTGAGTGCTCAATTCCCTAAGAGTGTCTAAGGAATGCAAAAGCTGGCCCTTTGGCTCCATCATCTCCCACTAAGTGAAGCTATGTGATCATGCATGTGTTAATCGATATTTGGACCATGTGTCTAATCCCTTTGAGTAGGTAGCTCAAGAATACAATGCTAGCTAGTCCTTTGGCTCCATCATTACCCTATGTAGTGAAGCTATGAACTGATATCAGTATGAAATGTGTACCATATTAGATGGTTCTTAAAGCCCATGAATGCTCTGTAATCTAATAATAAGGCATGGATAGTTGAATGTGTGTTAGAAACTAGGCTAATCTTGGTCAACTCAAAAAAGGTAGAGATTAGGCTTGTATGAAATCCACTCCAAAATTGGGCTATAAGATTATGTGGAATCCACTCAAAAATGATGGAGGTTAGGCTTGTATGAAATCCACTCTAAAATGATGCCAACCACCTGTAGATGGAATAAGGCATGAAACTACTAAGAATGCTTGGGTAATGAACTGAACTCAGAAAGAAAAGAAGTTAAATTTGTCACACACATTGCCCCCAATCACTAGTGTCTAAAACATGGATTATGATCTGGAAGTTAAATTAACTACCTAATCTGAAACTAAAAGCAAGATCCATCATTCCATGCATGATGTCCCCTATATCTAGAGTCTCTGATAAAAATTGTACTAAAACTTTTGAATCTGAACTAGTTTGTATGTACAAAATTATAGTTGAGCTTACATTTTTACTTATGTCTAGAAAATCTAATTTTTTTGTTCTTTGGATAGGAGTGCTAAAATCAAATACCCTGTTATCTGTTGGTGTAGTCCAATCTTGGTGATGTTGTCCTGAGTTGATTCTAATGACTATTTTGTAATTGTCACTGTCTACATGGTCTATTCTACCTGATTTGAATTTTGGTTGTTCTAGGTGTTTTAAAATCTAAAATTTTGACTGTTAGGAGCTCTAATCTCTATGAGAAAACCCTTGTTTGTTTCCCCTCTTCTGAGGGTAGGAATGAAGACCCTATAATGACTGTCCTCAAAAGAAAGAGCCCTACAAGTGTGTTATGCTATAAAATATATGATATATCAATGATAATTGATAAGATATATCAACATATAGCATGGTTTGTAATGAAGATTGTTAGATCAACATGGGTATGCCTAGATAGATATAACAATGTAATAGCATGTGTAATGTAATGAACTAGAACTGGAAGTTTGGTTAGTTATTAATTATTAGTTGTTAGTTTTCATAGAGGAATGGAGCATGATGTCCATCATGGCATCAAAAAAAGTAAGATAATGCATGATGTATATCATAACATTTCAAATAATTGAAAAGCAATAAAGCAACAAGCACACAAGGCAAGAAGCAAGAAGCACACAAGAGTGGCCAAAGGGCCA
Organism: Torreya grandis; assembly: GCA_037957365.1. NCBI lineage: Eukaryota > Viridiplantae > Streptophyta > Pinopsida > Cupressales > Taxaceae > Torreya > Torreya grandis. Next base: position 692,191 of record JARHVA010000636.1, read on the forward strand.
AGCAAACAAGGGACATGGGCACATGTCACTCAAACTAGAAATGAATCATACAAAACATGTTCAAATGCCACATACACATACAATTAAAAAAAATAAAGTTGGCATAAGGGCCATAGACACATAGAAGAGTACAATCAAAAGACATTAGTAAATTTCCTAAGACACACACAAGAATATAAGCAAAGGACATTGACAAATGTCCTAAGGCACATACAAGAAACAAAGTAGGAACTAAGAAATGCAATCACATCGAGCTATGTAAATTAAGAAAGGAAAGCATGTAAATACTAGAAATGTAATCACATCTAACTAATCAAAGCAAGAAGTGAAAGTATGCAAGACATGTAGTACAAGACTAGGTATATGCTAAGAAATACATAAGCCCTATATACTAGTGAGTGTTTATGGAGTAATCTATATAAGCTAGTAAATAATGTACATCAACATAATAACTAGAGTGTGTGGTGTAGTAATGACATAACATGGATGGTATAGTCATGTAGAATATGCTCCCAATGGGTGAATATATTGATGTTTGTCTTGAATGTATGAATTAAGATACACCCTCAATGGGTAGAGTGAAGTGATCAAAGATCTAGATGTCATTGCACACACTCAAAAGAATATCAAGTGAATCATGGTAATGTCGATAAATTGATAAACAATAACATAGAACAAAAAATGTAAGTCTAGCATAGTATTAGAAATATAAATCATGGATGATGCATACAATTGAAATGTTTTTGTGTTTTTGTGTTTTTAAATTATTTGAATGTTTTTGTATTTTGGAATGTTATATTATTTTTAGTTTTTTTGATATAATCAATTTACAAGTAAGCAAAAATAAAATATGTACAATCAACTAAGGAGAAACAATACCAATTGATGAGTCTCATAAGAGACTCCCTATCATGGTGACCTCTATTAAGGAGAGGGATCATGCATGATCATGAAGCATGATGAAAGGGTTGAGATTGTGGCTCTAAAAGTTATGTATGCTATAAATTCTTTAAAATCTCTAAAGTATAAATTGACTGTGGGGTCCCCTTATAACTCTAAGAAGTGGATGCAATTGTAGGGCTCTTAGAGACCCATCTGGTAGTAGAAGAAACTTTCTAAACATGTGCTCTTTGAGTAGAGGCATGAGACCTCAATAATACTACCCTAGGTGTGAACACTATAGCTGGAAGCTATTTAGAATGCTAAAAATATGGTTGATCTAAAATATATCTCTATGGAAGTGTATGAATTCTCTATGTTGGTGATGGAGGCCTTGATTGTGTCTAAATCTAAATTGGAAGAACCATAACTAGTGGATAAACTAAAACTAGTGGTAGAACTGAAACTAGTTACTGTAATGTAGAATATAGCTCTACAGTGGGGAGTGGTAACTCATATAGAATTACACCAACTATAAAAACCTTATTAGCATGAATGAATTTAACACATATGTGAATTGTAGAAGGTACTACTCAAAGTTTATGTATCCATGGTCGACCAAGTAACACATCAAAAACTCTTTCACTAAGAACAATAGTAATGGTGTGGCCATATGTGTTGGACCAACCTGTAAATGAAGTACAATCTCACTCAATAAACTTTGTATATGCCCACTAAATCTATTGATAACTATGTCCATCAGGGTAATATTCTACTTTGAATATCCTAAATGCTACAATAATGTCATAATACACATATTCACGTTAGATCTATTATCTATGAGAACACTATGAATAAGATGATTATGGATGTAAGCTATGATAAAGAGTGCATGATAATCTGAATCATTCTCAACTATCTCCTACTTTGAGAAGGAGATGGAAGGTCTGGCTAGAAATCTATAATTATATACACCAATCATGTTGCTTAAGGGTTGTAATTCAATTGAAGGTGCCCTATATGTATCTAGTGGGGGATGTGCATGATATGCATGGTGAACCCCTAATGTATCTCTTGTCTCTTATTTAGAATGTTGTGGGAAAGGATCTAAAAATATTTTCAAATATTTATCCAATGTTTTATTTCCCTAAGGAGGCTTAACTAAAGTGTCAAGATCAATAACATTACCATCGATATAGTCTTATATCTTGTGTTTCAAACTAATGCATTTGTTTGTTGTGTGGCCTAGTGCCCTGTGAAAATCATAAAATTCATTTTGATCATATACTCATGGAAGAGGCTTTGTTGGATAAACTTCCTAAATAAGAGGGAGATATATGATATTACATTCCAAATGTTGCTACAACACTCTGGCTAAAGAAACTGGTAGATTGTAAAAACTTTGTTGAGGAGGCAAAAATAAAACCAGTCACTGAGGGGGCTATGAAGCCGCATTAACTGTTGGCTGATTTTGACTCTTGCTATCATTGACCTTTACTTTGTATGGGACTTTATTGGTACTCTTGTTTGTTGTTTTTGATATGCTTGTGTATTTGAGTTTAACCATTGAAATTAATTTGTCTTCCCTTTCCTTTAGTGTATGACATAAATTAGTGAAGGACGAGAATCTTTTGAACATTATTGATTCATACAAAATTGGTAGAAGACTGTGTTTGAAGATATCTTATAACTCTTGATCGGCCATGGGGCTAGTCATCTTAGCCAAGATAGTCTTATATGAAAGAACATAATATGTGAGATGCTCATTTGACCTTTATGTTTATTGTGTAACTTGGGCATAGGAAACCTTATCACCAATGTTAATGTTAAAATGAGCTAAGAACATGTTAACTAAAGGATTAAATGTGTTAGTTGACTGATTCGATAGACTATAAAACCATTATAAAGCATAATCCTTTAGACTCCTTGGAAATATCTTGGTAAATAGCCAATCATTTGGTACATATTCCAAGTATGCTTCATGAAAATATCACAAATGTGTCTCTGGATCATCCATGCCATCATATAGAATGAGCTTTGGTTGAACAAAACCTAATGGTAAGGGTGTAGAAGCAATATGACGTGCCAATGGTGTATGAAGTAGAGCAAAGGAATCCAAGGCATATGTAGGTCTCGAGGCACCTTGCTCAAGATGTAGCACCTTGGATTGAAGATATCTTATCTCTTGCATACGGTTTGCCACATTAGGAGACAAAGATGTACTAGTTGTAGCTAGTGATGCCTCAAAGGAAGGTTGGACTACTATAAGGGGTTATTGAGACATAGTTGTCCTTGTAGTGTCATTTGTAACTGGTTGCTCTATAGTTTGAGAATATTGACCATTGTTTTCTTTTTGTTGTTCCTTTTGTAGTATTTTAAGCATATCATTTTGCATATCAGGGTGTTTATTTAAAAGGTCTTAGAGTTCCCTTTTATTAGTTTCATCAAAGTGTATTGGGCCATTATTAAGGTAGGAAAATAATTTGAAATTTGATTGAATATTTTTTAATAATAAAGGTGTTATAAAATTAAAATAATAAATATAGGAGATGTAAAGTCCTAAAAATAGTAAACTATAAAGTGCATAAAAAAGATATGAAGCTCACAAACATGTAAGGTGATACCTCAAAAGCAATGGGACCTAGTATATGTAGCTAGGGTTTTGAAAATTAATATTTGTAAAATTTCTATGGAATTTTAAAATTTAAAGTGAATTTTTGATTTAAATATGCAATCAAAAAATTAGAAAATTATTGGAAAAATTGTGATTTGAAAGGACCTAGTGTATGCAACTAAGGTTTGGAAGAATTTTTTTATTTAATTACTATTGAATTTTAAAATTTGATGTTAATTTCTAATTTAAATATGGAGGTAAAAAATTAGAAAAATATTTTAAAAATCAATAAATAATTTACCCTAGGGATCTAGGGTTTTTATGCACGAATGAAGTAAGTTGGGTTCACCAAATGATTTAACTATTTTAGGAATATTGGAGTCATATTCCTAACTTAGTTAAGGGTCTGAGTTAATTAAATTAGTAAATAATATTACAATAATTAAGCTATTTTTTTGTATAATTTAATTACAATTTAAACCTTTCTAAAAATAGTAATAAATGTGGAGAAAATAAGGCTTAGTTGGAAACGGACTGAGATGGTTGAGACAGGGTCTAGAATTGACTATGTAGGACTAGGACAGTGTCGCAAACCAAGATCTAGCCTTCATTTTATGAAAGGATAGTAACACTAAAATAGGACACCCTAGGTTCTATCACTATAGTCCTCTTATACCATTATTGTCTAAGAGACTTGAGCTTTTTAGGTTTTCTTCATTGTGTCTATGTGAGCCTGCCTGTGAAATTTTGACTATTGGATGTTCACAGAACTCTATATAGAGCTGATTTAGTCTTCAAATGCTAGACTCCATGATGCCTTGACAAACTTTGAGATAGAGGGTGGGTTAATGTGTGTAAGATGCATTGAACGTGTATCCACACCCCTTGTGTGGGCATGCTACCTACATACCAATACTCTAAAGAGGGATCAATCCATATGTAGTTCTCCCATTTGGTATGCTTTGTGCAATTATGTGTATGAAGATGCAAAATTCTAAAATTGGGTATGCTTGAGGTGACTAGGGATTTGTGTAAGGATTTGAATAAGCTTTTGGATATATGGAGAGAATAGGGAAATATGTTTGATTAGTCTTGCTTGTATTCTTGCTTGCTTTATGATATTTGTCAACCCTTTGTAAATAAACTTTGAATGGGCTTTCATAGGGATTTGTTGGTCATGGTTCAAAAGTATTCATGTTATGTTGACAAGAAGGAGGATAAGAACCGAAAGGAAATGACCATTAGCAATAAAAATGCACTTGGATAAGAGTGCTAGAAATCGACACCCTAGGGTCCAATGCTATTGTCCAAGTTGGGTGATATTGTCTTAAAGGAACAGGACCCATGGGAATGGAATCATCACTAGAAATTTTTCCTGAATGAGGTGGAATCACTATTTGGAAGGCTACATATGACTAGGAATCAGTGAAAAGGTACCTAGGAAGGTCATGTGAGCAAGCAAGAGGGACCTATGGGTTGGGTGTCACAAGCCACATTCAAGTTACCAATTTTCACATTTTATATGAATACATAATCCATCATAAATATCATCCAATCTATATCCATAAATATAAATATACTCATGATGGGTTATTTAAAATTGAGAAACTAATCCACACGTTCCCACCATGCATGATAAAAAATCCACCCTTTCACCTTTGTGGCCCTCTTAGTGATTTCATGCCCCCATACACTCCAAATTTTTTTGATAATCATGTTTCTCGATGTCTCACACACCTTGACAATTCTTCTAAATACTAGTGTGTGCAAGGCAAACTGGGTCTCAACAACCTAATATAGAATTAAAATAAATAAAATTAAAAAAAAAGTTCAAAAATAAAGATCCTACAAATTACAAACTTACAAAATTAAATTCAAAATATACATTATTCATGAATGATTAAAAAAAGTTACCTTAAACAACTGCAACTTTGAGAAGGCCTTGAATATGCCTTGGGACATGTGATGGTTTATTATGAACATTTAGATCTTACTCACGTCCTCAGACTTGTTTGATCCAGTCAATTTTGCTTGCCAATTTTTGGAACATAATCTTGAGGGAATGAATGACACAATATGTCCAAAATATGTGCCCATACCCTGACTTAAATAACATGCTCATAGCTTTGTATTTTTTTTCATTATCTATTATAACTTAGACAACATTTTTAAGCCACACCATCTCAATGAAATCTATTAGGTTATCGACAATGAATCATGTATCCTTCACTTGTCCCTCAAAATCACCAACTCTCAAAAACATTTTCCCTTTAGGGCACACTGCAACCACATTAATCAATGGCCTATTTATTATATCTTTACATCCATTGGAAATGATGAACAACCCAATTTCTATCCATGAATCCATAATGGACTTCAATGCTTCTTCAACATGGTTTCTTTCTTTTGTTAACAAGGTGGTGCACACCTTTTCATACCATAGGTTAGTGAACCCTTTAGGGGCATCATTGATAGATATCACCATATCTTGTTAGTATTATGATCTAACAACATTAAATGGTATCCCATGTGTAAACACAACACACAATGTTATGCTTTGTTATGTCCCTAGATTGATAATGAAATGCCCTTTCCAATGGTCCTAAATATTGTGTTCTCTTGTGACTAAGAGGTGAATCTTCTTCTTCTACAACCATGTTGCATGTAGCAAGAAATTAGTATGATGGGGTCATGACATTAGCATGAGATGGATCAATAGGTAGCTCAATAAATTTATATCATTTATTTCTCAAAGGAAGCTTTGATCTTTGCCCAATCATGGCATTTGATTCTTCTTTTTCTTAGATGTGTGCAATGATCTTTGCCTATCGCAATCCCTTTCCTAGCTTTCCATTTATGTTTGGTCCACCGCCAAATTTGATTCCAGAGCCAAGAATCACATGCAAATGGGATTTCACTTGACTATATGATCCCTTGTATTTATAGTTATACTCTTAGTAAAGCCAAAGGAAACACCCTTCATATAGAAATTTTTCTAACATTATCACATACTTCCAAAGGGGTGCTTGTAGATCGATTGTGAAGGCTATCCCTTGGCCCACTAAATTAACACTTATAGCATGAAGCATTCCATAAAATATTTATATCCCTTGGTAAAAAAATATATATTGTTATTAAAATTTAAAGCATTTGGCATTTGTTGAAAGAATGTTTTTTTTTAAAAACTAGTTAAAAACATTTCAAAACTATTTAAAAAATAAAACGATTTAAAAAACTAGTAATAAAACCAAATTTAAAAAAAAAAACATTTATAAAATATAATAGTTAAATGTTAAACTATATACCTTTGTGCTTTGGCCTCCATTGTTGGTGAGTCTTGTTCTTTGCAGTTTGTTGAGGCTTAAAGCTTTGACTCCAAGTTGTGGATGGTGGACACAGTGTATCATACACATAGATGTAGTGTGGATGCATCATGTAGTTACCCTAAGTCTTTTATTCACTGAGGAGAACATAGTCAGTGCTACCTAGTGCCCATTATAAATGCAAGTGTTCATGTTTTCATTCACAACATATAAATGATGATAACAAGGTTCATTTTGGTTATTGTTTACATAATGAATACTAACATGTGAATGTAGTTATTTAGGTTGAAATATACTTTATTTTATTTTTAATTATTTTTTGAAGTTTGTGTTTGACTTTTTATCAATAAAATTTGAAAAAACCATTCTTTTTACTAGATACATAAGGGATATGAGCAAGAAACATCCTGTCCCAGTAGATACTCCTATTTTTTATTAAGCAAAATTTAAAAAAAACATTTTTTTGCTAGATACATAGGGGATATGAGCAAGATACATCCTACCCCAATAGATACTCTTAAATACATCATGGGATGTATCCATGTGTATCTTTAGGGGTACAACATATCCTCCCTATATCCCCTATGAATCAAACACGTATCTATACCCGTTGTAGTATCATACCATATCTCAAAATTTGTATAATAATATTCAATAACGTAGGTTTTAATAGTAGTTTAAAATAAGTACTCTTATATATGGCATGTGCAAGCAAAAAATTATTATCATGATCAATATAATGGGTGTATACAACCCTAAAAATTTCCCAATACCTAAACGACATGAATAAGTCCAGTAGGTAGGGATTTTAGAGTCATAAGGGTGTACCGTAAGGTTTCAAAGTAATAAATAATGGTCCCCTGGACTAGTAAGTCCTACTAGCAATGTGAAATTTTTATTAGTCAAGATTATATATTGTATTATCATGCATATAGTTATTGATTATATACAACCATTATAGTTATGTTAGAAATACAATTGGTAGGGTCAATCAATTTAATAGTATATTCATATGAAAAAGAAGATAATATTTGTAAATTGTTTTTCTATATCTCTTTCATCTCTAGCATTCACTATGTGTTCCAAGAGCCTTCCACATACAAACTAATGGTTGGTGTGGGTAAGACCTTACTAAACCCACCAATGGTTGGGCTCATCTAGGTCAATATTGATGAGGTTTATTTGAATATATGAGGAGAGTTACTCATATGGATAACTTATTGTTCCATAAAAATTGTAATAAATGACTCTTTCATATTTATATTATTCTACTTGAATGGGAAATTACAAAGTTGATATAAAATTATTGAATTCTATATTTGAATTTTGAACCTATGAATGTCTCACTTCATTAATGAAAGCATATTGAGTCATAAGAGGCTTTCACTCGGTTGTTCAAATAACATGGTTCCTTCGCTTGATTGTAAATAACAAAATCAACATATATATGTGAAATATAGGCATATATTTTCATTAGATAGTAAATATATTTTTTTATAATGAAGGATGTATAAGCTCTATAGTGACTGAAGCATTCTAAAAATATGCATTTAAAATAATAAGCTCCTAGTGAGTTGATGAATTAATACAGTTGTTTTGTTTTCTGTACGAGCAAAAAATAAGCTTTAAAAAATAATAACTTATATTTGAATCCTTATTGGAATGTAAGTTGGTAATTCAATTTAATTTTTAGTTGTGTCATTAGATACAAAAGTTACAAGAATATATCAAATTTTTTTTGGTGGAATTAAATACTAGTTTCAATCAATTTTTTATGCAAAAATTTGTATATTGTTTATGAATATGAAATATGATGACTTCATTAGTTACTCTATTACTGGTGTAGCATATTTTGGTGATGAAATCAGAAAAGTAATTGTTTATTTCCTTACATTGAAAGGGAAAATAAATTACCTTAAAATAATTAGGAGAATTAATCAAGAGATTTTATCATTATTGGAGATTAACTTTATTTGGGTTCACTTATACTAAGTCTATTTTAGTTTTACATTTATTATTATACTAAATTCACTTTATCCTAGATTTATGAGGTGTCACACCTCTTTTGTCCTTTTGGAGGGAATCTTAGAGTTACATTCACATGTAACTCGCCCCACACTTGTCACACACATTCCTCTCACCTTATGAGAATTAGGGAGATTTAACACACACTAAAAAGATTGGGTGAGTAACTCCTATTTCTTCTTAGCTCTACTTATAAAGCTCTCTCCTCTCTCATTCTACAAAATTGAGATACTCTTGCACTAGTCTACTTTGAGATTCTAGTTCATGACTTAACACCATTCTTTTTTCTCTTTTCTTGGCTTCTATTTGAGATTGTACTTGGAGATCAATGCTTTGTAAGCCTTATAATAAATGTGGGGTTTTTATCTATTTTATGGTTTCCCACTTCACAAATCTTGTCTCTTGCATTTGTGGGTTGCTTGATATTAAGGTAATTTTTTTTATTTATATTCATTATTTTTATGTTTTTCAACATTTTTTTAGATTACGATAAAAGCAGGTTTTGAAGGGACCCCGAAACCCTTTAACAAAATCAAGAAAGATAAAGCATTAACAACCACCAGAAAAAGTAGTCCTGAAACCTACTGAAGAGTAGCATCAAAATCAGGTTTTACAGGGACCTGAAACCACAAACATAGTCCAATAAAAGTACCCAAGTTTTACAAGGACCTAAAACCTCAAAGAACTTACAACATAGGGTAAAGAATGCTAAAAAAATATATATCTTTAGCATTCTGCCCTTGCCAACAATACAAGTTGCCATTGCAATAACGACACACAAGCATTTACCGGGACATTAAAAATCCACAAAATACCTTTGGTTTCTCTATCCCTATGATTTGACAGAGACATCATCAGATCCAGCAATAATGACAGCCATAGCCATGTCGAGAAAAAGGCCATGCTCCACCATGCCCTCAAACCCTAAAATTGCATTGCCTGCACTCCTTAAACTGGTCATAAGATGCCAGCTACGATGCGGTTACGATCATCACCCTCTGTAGTGTCAAGGTCGATCCTATCCAGAGCGATGCAATGCCCTCCTACCTCGCCATGCATCCCACCGCATCTGCCATGCTCCTATAGTTCTACCTCTGCTGGAGTGGTAGGCAACCATCCGCCTGCATCCTCACCATTGCCACGTCTACAGGGATGCCCACAGCCACGCTGATACCTCTGGTGATGAGCCCTGCCAAGATTTTCTTTACAAGAGGAAGGTTTCTTTCTTCCCTCCATTTCTCCTTGAGAAGATCGTAGAGGCCCATACGAGTCGTGGAGTAGAGAAGCTTCTGTAGCATCGTTGCAGAGACGCTGGAGAAGAGCGCCATGGACCCCTCCATCTGCACCACATGAATGGAGGTCCATTCTTATGTTTTTCAACATTAATCTATTGATCTTGGCATAAATTATAACATGGTATTAGAGCAAGTTGCCTTTTAACATTGAATTCGAGTGTGTGTAGGCTCTTTTGGTGTATAAATTCAAATTTTTTTGCAAAGATTCATACCCTTTCAAACTATTTTTAGAATTTTTCACCATTTTTCTTACCCATAGCCTAAAAATTATTAGTTGTTTGGCCTATTTGCTCTCTAACTTTGTCTTGTAGGTTATTCACAAGATTTTATTAATGTTGATTCTAGTCTTTTAATCCATTTTACTTACTAACAAGTATTAATTTCAGGGATAAATCAGTTTTCAACCAGTTTATATTGCTTAAAAATTCATCTAATTTTGATAGCATTCTGGTTTTTATTGACTTTATCTTTACCATCTATAGTTTAATCCTAAGAAATTTGTATTTGACTTCATCAGAGTTTTCTTTATAAAAGCATACTTTTTCTCCCTATTATTAAAATAAGAATTGATAATGTTTTTATATATTGGTAGTATCATTAAAACTTATAACAATTTTAGTTATTTTTTTAACAAGTGGAAAATCCATTAAAAAAATTTGCAATAAGGAAACTATTTAAGTCATTTTCCCCCTTCTCAACTATGGTTTTAAAAATAGCCATTTTTTTATGCATTTAAAAAATTTACATACAAAAATGTGTTTCAAAATAGTGAGATAGAAACTCTTAATGTCACATATAAGGTCAAAATATTACTATTCATGCACTTCAAAACTCTTTTAATGAAAAAAATGAGATTCATTGCCTCTATTGACACTTTGAATGCTAAAATTGATTCTTTTAATCACACTTGTGCCTCTATAAATGTTGCTTTAAAATGTGCTTCTTATCCTAAATAGAATATTGATGTGCAAAAAAAAATCTAACCCCATTTTGTGCATTATGCACTCAATGGGTTATTCAAGTGATAATATTAGCAAACATGAAAATGACATTCTTGAGCCTTTTTGCTTAACACTAACATCAATTATGTAGGGCTTAGTTCTAATGCTTCTCAAGGTAATTTGAAGTAATATTATTATCATCACTTAAGGACTTTGCACAATAGTGCTCCTTAATATCATACAACTTATTTTGATTATAAAGTTTCTTGTGCTCATTTTGTTAAAAATCACAAAATTTGTGAACATTGTGATAAAATTGGACATCATATTTCTAAATATTAGAGATTTCATCCATGCAATTCTTGTGGTAAATCCACTCATAACATTTTACATTGTTAAAAAACTACTAAAACACCACATTCAAAGGTTAAAATGATTTAGATTCCTAAATATAATGTATCTTCTCGGCACTTTGATTTGCCTTCTTGTGATAATTATTCAATTGCTTCACGTAGAATATATTTTGAAAATAGAGAAAATCTTATTTGTCTCCATTTTCATAAGTTTCAAAACTTTTTATGCATTCCTTGCTTTTATGTTTACTTGTAAGTTTCAAAGGAAATATGATTTTATTAGAGCTCATGGTTTTGGACTAACTTATTTCTTTTTTTGTACAGGGCTTCACACTTTGTTATGGAAGTTTTATTTTACCCCTTTCACCTTACTTTAGATCTAATTATAAATTTACTTGTATGTAAATAATATTTGTGGAATTTTATTCACTTAACATGAAATATTTGTTGAAGTGTTTGTTTTACAAGTTTTTGTTGATCATCTTTATCATCTCATTTCTTTTTGGTCTTTGTTCCATTGTGAATTGACCATCTTTTTTGAAGAGGATTATTGGATATTGTCGATGATCACACCTTTATCCTTAAGAATTTTGGTGACACCTTCTTTTCTTCCTTTTTCTCTCAAATTTTTTGTAATTCCTCTTGAAGGAATTTTCCATTAAGGGGGAATATTATATAATGTCAACTCCCTTCTTTATTTGTAAGATGTTATCCTCTTTTGTAAACCTAAATTAAGATTAAGGGAGATTTATGGAGATTAATCTCATTTGAATTCACTTATTATAAATCATCTAGGTTAATTTATACGTATCCTAAATCTACTTCAATTGTGTATTTCTTATTATAATAAATTCACTTTATCCCAGATTTATGAGGTGTCACACATCTTTTATCATTTTATAGGAAATCTTTGATTTAAATTACCATGTAACTCCACCCACACTTTTCACACACATCCCCCTCATCTTATGGGGATTAAGGACATTTGACACACACTAAGAAGGTTGTGCAAGTAACTCCTATTTCTTCCTATATCTATTTATTGAGCTCTTTCCTCTCTCATTCTACACACTCAAGACACTCTTGCATTAGTCTATATTGAGATGCTTGTTCATGGATTAACATCATTCTTTTTTCTCTTTCTCTTGGATTATATTTGAGATTATACTTGGAGATCAATGTTTTGCACGCCTTTTACTATATGTGAGATTTTTCCCTGTTGTCAGTTTCCCCACTTGACAAATATTATCTCTCACATTTGTGGACTATTTGATATTAAGGTAATATTATTTCATTTATATTCATTATTTTTATGATTTTCCACATTAATCTATTGATTTTGGCATAAATCCTAGCAATCATCATTTAAAAGAGATGTTTTTTATTCAAAACAGTTGGAACTATGAATTAACCATGAAAAGAACCTTGTTATAAGTTGAAATTTTCTTAATTTTTAGATTTCAAATATAATTCAATGAGATATATAAAAGTTACATTATTGTTTTCATAAACTATAATGATAGTAAAAAATAATTTTATTATTAATATCCATGTGTGAGATCATAATTAAAACTGTCTAGACAACTTTATCAATATATAGAGAAGGATCCTATCTTTATAAAATGGTTAAGGCATTTAGATAGAGATGGATTTAATATCATCTCTAAATCTACCTTTTCGATTAAATCAAAAAAATTTAGGGATTGTTTTGCTTAATCTTATTATGAAAATTTAATAAGGAAGTTTTTAGTATTTAATTTAATTATATTGAACCTCTGAGGAAAGTACAAAAGCAAGTCCTCCCTATAAAATAATTTTAACTTTGTTAGCCTTAAATTGCCTTACATATTCCTTCATTTTATCATTTCCTCATGGATACGGTAGAAAATGAAATAATTCTACTCTCCATTTTCCATAGATCTTTTAGATTAATTCTTCTTAATTTACTCAATTTTTTTTAATGATTTTTTTCTAGTTCCCACATTTTGGACCTATAAATTGACTATGCAAATTATTTGGATTATAATCTTGAAATTTATGACTCAACAACCTCTCTTAGGTATACATGCACATGGCGTGGTTTTGTCTTAGTTAAGATCATTTTTGTCAGGTTTGTATTTATGCCACTGAGTCTGACACATGGTTTTTGAAACTATTTTTTTTGTCACTAGTGCACTATGTATTTTTTAATGTTCATATACATTCACTTTAATGTTTTGTTAGGAATAATGTGTCAAATTTATGTGAGGGTTTTAAACTTCCTCTTTCATATAATTGATAATGCAACTATATGCAATCTAATACCCTCATTTGGAAAGAGGGGAAATATGAGAGACCAACAAGAACAACTCCATTGTAAGTGTGTAAGATATGACTTAATGAAGTTCAAATTAAAGTAGGAAGAATGATATCTGACAATTGGCTCTAGGCTTGACATTTGATATTCAAATTTCCATGTGTTTATTCTATCTTCTTCCTTATTTAAAATGGCTTGACATGACCTTGTATACATAAAATATATAGGATAATTTATGCACATTGTCTAACTTAAAGAATGACAAGGGGTGAGGTTAAAGGTGAAAAATCAATGGCAAAGGGAAAAAGGGTCCATAAGGATAAAAGAGACAGACATGTATTAGGCACGTGTCTCAATTTGTGTGGGTCTAACCTGGAGATGGCATAGGCTTTGTTTTCAAGGTAAAGCATGGTAATAGGTGATATATAGTCCAAAGATGCTAACAAATACTATCTGATAAGTTTTATATTGTGATTTTTAGGCTCAAGGATAAGTGAGGACCTAAGTGGGGTTAAAATGGACCAAGAAACATGCCAATATGTACAAGTTTGGCAAATATGATAAATTAAGAATAATACAATGTAAATAAGGGTCTTGTGCCAAATTTAAATGTCTACAATAAGTATACTCGATGTTTTCATAGAGTTTCTTGGGATGTGTCATTTTCTTCAAGATAATGTAGGAATGTAAATAATAGATGTTCATAAACAAAGTAGCGCTTTATTGTGTTAAATGGGTCATTAAGACTATTGATGGCTTGAGGCTTGGAAAATTATTCTTAGACATTGAATGTATCTAAGGTAAAAAGCTTTGAAATGGTTGGGATTTCATATTTTTTTATCACTAATGCCTCTATCAAAATTGAAGGTGTTTTTGTTACTCATAGCAATTAAAAATACTTTGAATCTATCAAACCATTTCTCAAGTGGGATGGAGACAGTTTTAGGAATATAATCTCCTTATATGACCATGGTTTATGTTGTTCTTCCTTTATTAATAGCAATAACATACCATTGGGTAAAATTCCTAGAATCAAAGCTCTTAGGGTTTTTAAAAAGAGCATTGAAATTGTTTCAGATATTGTCTCTTCTTGAGAGTGGGCTCCTTGGCTCATTTTGTAGAACAAATACAAGCTCCATTCTTTAAACTACCTTTTATTATATATATTCAATAGATCATGCTATATGTTGTGATTATTAAATGAGGGAATCAACCACCTCTTTTTACTTGTTAAAAATATTGGTATTGGATTCAAAAATTATGCTAATGGCTTCCTAAATAGAATTTATAGCCCATTTTCCCATGCTCTTGATAAACTTAATAGTTGATGGGGATTGAAATATTCACACAAGACATGGATTTTTCACCTAACTGCATTTGGGAGTTCAAGCTTGAGATAAATTTGGCTCACTTTCTTTGGTATTTTATCTATCAAGGCCTACCATTAGGGGAACAACTACACCATATGGGGTTTACTTATCCTAAATGCCCCTACCCTACACGTCACTCCCCCCCCTCCCATGATATTCCAAAGACCATTAAACATTTGTTTTGGATTTTCCCTCATGCCTAATGTGCTTGGAAGTGTATTCACATTCTTTTCTCTCCCTTTCATCTTGAACCAATCACCTAAAGGATTGATTTTTTATAGTGATCGAACTATGTTACTTTCTTTTGGAATTTATTCATTCTCTTTCATTGATATAAATCTGAGAATTCTAATAGTTTTAATAGTGATCATTTATCTCAATATTTTTCTCTTGATGAAAAATCCATGTGCTCACATCTGTGTACCTTCAAATCCAAGTGCAAGTAAATAAGGTTTCCATAGAATTTCAACATTTCCAATATCTACTCAACCATTGTGGGAGCATGTTTTGCACCATGAGATAGGTTTTGTCTGATATGTTATCACAAGTATATCTTATTCATGCAACTCAATGATAACACAACCATTCTCATAATTCCCTCTTATTGAGAAGGTTAGAATTCGCCCATTACTCATGATAAAGCATCTATTATTTTTCACCTTCTTAATGATTATCTTCAGTGTCAAGATGGTGGACATTGATATCTTAGCTCCTCTTTTCCTTGGATGGAGAGTTTTGGTTATTTTGGATATTAAAAAATAAAATTAACTTGAATTTTTGGAAATTTATGATCCCTTATCAATAGAGCCTTCTACCCAGGACTCTCCCCTGTGAGGTATAATCCACCCCCTCCTCATAATATTGTTGATGATGAAAATTGCACTTGATCTTAATCAATCAACAATGGGAAGTTTCAAGCTGTGGGACAATGTGGCTTGAAACAACCTCCAAATTTTAGAGAAGTTGGTCTCTTCTTTTGTATCAAGTGTTTGGGGAAAAGGGATAAGAAATTAAACAAAAATGCAAATGCAGGAACTGAAACCTAACTATGGTGATGCGCCTGAGTGTAATCCTAATCCTAACCTGAGCATAGTGAGACTATTATAGGATTCAATTACATTTAAGAGCAGACAAGTGCATGATCAATGTAAGAGATTAGAATAACAGAAACAGAGGCTCACAATAGGGAATTCTTTTGCTGAGATACAGAGAATGTCAACAAAGGCATAGTGTTCAATCTTCTTAATAGAATCTTTCAATCACATAAGAGGTGCAGAAGTCACGTACAGTTATGTAGAACTTTTGATTTAAAAAAACAAGACAAAAGCAAATGACATTTCTAATCACAACTCTAGAGAATCTACAGCATAGACTACTTTGCAAATGACACAAATAACACCAACCAAGGCATGGAGCTCAATCCTCTTAATTTATTCAGCCACATAAAAGGCACAGAAACATGCACAGTTACATTAACTTTACAACTTAAGAAAATGAGACAAGAGCAAATGATATTACTTGGTCAAAAACTCTAGAAAGTCTCAAACTATGAGAAATTCCCCCTCTTCTGAGTTTACAATTCTTCTTCTTTTATAGCCTCCGACGTTCTCCTTCCATCACTGCCCTTCCTATGCAATTCCACTCTATCCTTCACTCGCAGGGGACAAAACAGATAGCGCTTTCAATGCTTTGGATGTATCTTGGTCTTATCGAGAAAGGCCATGCTGGAGTGGGACAATTATTCTAATCACGGGATGGTGATTCATGTCTTAGAACCTCCCTTTACACCTGAATTTCTCATTCCATCACCTATTTGGCCACTCAACTGTCTACTCTACCTTTGCCTATAGGGGACAAACAGACGGCCCTTTTAATGTTTGCAGGCTCCACAAATCTACCCGATGCACTGCTCTATCTACCAAGAATAACTCCCACCGAGTTTCCCTCCATCTTTGTTGTAATAGATGGATGGACACACTGTTCTATTGAAACAGAAGAGGACACTTAGTCAATCTATTAAAATTCTCTTTATGGTCTAGAAGGCACTGGAGAATGACACTTGGTGCCTTCCACTTTTTCTATATTTTGCTCAGGAACGCTCTGCCTTCGACACCTATCACAATCCGCTTCCTTGATACTTTGTAGTTTTAACAACATAAAACTCACAACATCCCTTACTCAAGCAACTTTTTAGGAGGGGATGGATGCACATGGCAGTCTCTACTTGTTTCCTTGGCGCTTCCATAGACCTTTGAAGTAACACCTGGGGCCCACCACAATCTTTATTCGGTAATGAAGCTCAAAGATGGTCTCTCGAAAGTTGGTGTGTGGCGACCTCTGCTACTTTTGGGAAGATACGTGGCATCTTTTGCTTCTCCTACTATGGGTATGTGGCATCTTCCACTTTTTTTGGAGATGGAGTAAGAAGGGGCTCAGAGAGTGACACTTGGCGGCTTCCACTGCTTTATGGCACTTAAGCAAAATAAAACGATGCCTTTCTGTGTTGAACCAAAGTATTGAACCCAGGCATTGAACCAAAGTCTCTCAAAAGTCGACATGTGGTGACCTCTACTGTTCTTTGAAAAGTGGTTCAGGGCCCTCCGTGACTGCCACCTGGCGCTTTTCGCTGCTTTGTTGCTTAGCCTTTTGAAAACCTTTGCTGAGAAATAGAATAAATGTGAGTGTTGATACGAGACGTGGATGTCGACATGTGGTGAGTTCTGCTGAGTTGCTATTAGGTACGTGGCACGATCCACGGTTCTATAGAAAGTTATAAAAAGAGTCTCAGATGATGCCAGTTAGCCGGCCCCATGTTTCATGAAGTGACACTTGGCAGCTTCCACTCGAATTCAAACATTTAGGCGAAATGAAATGAAAGAAACAAAAGAGTAGAAAGGGGACCCACGATCGAATAGTGACATTTGGTGGCCTCTACTACACTTCGTCATTTAGATAGAAAATGAACCCATGCTCTACCCCAACTCTACCGCTATGACCAAGGTATATGGGAACCAAAACTTCAATGCTCGACTGAAAATTTGAATGCAACGTAGAGTAAAAATTTACTCTACAAATATTATTACATATACTTAACTTTATTCTTATTTTTTTTATTTATTCCATAAATTAATTTTAATAATTATATTTTATTAATATAACTTACTAGGTCTCAAATTCATATGACTACTTTTACATTGTAAACCATTATGTGTAGCAAGTATCTATTTTAATCCTCTCAACTTATTAATTTGTATAAAAAAATGTGAAACCAATCAAAACAAGTTATTTTTTCATATATTTAACTTTTAAATTTAGAATTAAAATATACATTATATTTAAAAATAAATAAATTTTGGAAAAAATACTATTTTTTAGGTTTATGATTGGTTGAATGTCCATGACAAGACAATTTTTTGGGGGAATTGAAACATTTGTTGATTATAAAATTAGGGAAAAATAAATATATTGTTTATAATGTTAAAAATGTTAACAACCAGTTCAGAGGACTCATTTTGTAGGTACAGGTTTCAAAAAGTAAGGTGTTCCATGTAAACTTTAGTTGTGGAGCACTTCAAATTAATGGTGATGTGTTTGAAAGGGGAAGCACATTGAATATCTGTAGTAACCCACCGTGCACATTCTTATCATGTTTGGCTTGAAATATCACAAAGCATTAGTGTGATTTAAATGGCTTCCCTATTATTTTTTTCATCACATATTTACAATGGTTGAGAGTAGGAGTGTGGCATCGATAAAGAACCAATAATGGTAGCACAAAGACACAACGATCATATGGGGGTGGTGCATACATCATTGAGGTCATATAAAGTGGTGTTATTATGGTTTTCTAACATAGTATGGTGATGAATCTTCATTCTCTATAGGTGGTGATGTAGTAATAGAGGTAAGAGCAGGGGGTAGTGAACTAGTGCTTGCTTGATGCTCGTGATGGCAGGTGTCATTGGATTTCATCCTCTTCCTAGAAATTCAATTTTTATCTACTATCAGGTGGTCATTCATCATGTATTTTCCTATGATCGTAGTATTATTTAATTTAAATATGCAGTTATAATATGTAATTTTTTTGACACCTTTTTCTCACATTTAGATCAAAAGACTAGATCAATCAGAACCATTGGAGCTTCTAAACAAGTTCACCTTGTGGTCATTATGTAGCATCTTGGAAGATGTAGCCACCAACAATAAGGTCACATAGGATCAAATCAAACACATATAGTTGTTATTTAAGTAACAATGAGTTTTTAGTTAAAAATATGTGTGATGTCTTTACATAATGTGCTCCATGTCCAACCAGTTTATTTTATTACTGGTAATTTAGAAATTGGATTAATGAGATTTGAATTTTTCTATAGAAAGTAATATTTATTTTCTTAGCATGGTATTGAGGAAGAGGCCCGACATCTTGATGCAAATTTTAACAACAATAAAGACTATACCTCAATTTCAAGGTCAGGATAATGTGCACATGATTATTTGGGCCATTTCATAGGTTGGGTTTGAGATGTAACTTGCATAGCCAATGCACTTTGTTTATGATTCAATTCATTAGTTTTTAAAGTAGATAATTAAAAATTATCTTATTGCTTATAGTTCTATTTTACTATTATAGTAACAATTGTTATTTTATTTTTCTAGGCATGCCAAGGTGATCTAATAGTTGGAATGTCTTTATGGGCACAAAATTTTCTACCATTAAATAGTGGAAAAATGAGTACACCCCTTTTGTGAGACCTAACTTTACAATGGATAGAAAGGTAGGCTACCTCCCTAAACTTAGAATTGTGGGTCAAGGTGCAAGGTGGATTCATTTTCATTGCTTGAAGAACTAAGGAGCCATGATCATACAATTGAGAAATAAAGTTTAATTATAATATTGAATTCGTGTGCCTTTTAAAAATGTAAATTATTATATATTAATGCATCTCAAATGTGTTTAGGATAATGCAAATGTGATGCAATCCTTTACTTCTTCAATTAATGTTATTTTGCATACAAATATTGTTCTTAATAGATCTTTAAAAATAGATGAAATTCATGGTAATTGTAAATTTTGCCTTTTTAGTTGCATCTTATAAAACACAAAGAAAGTTCAGCTATTTCTATTAAATAATCCCATTAGAAAAGGAGAATGGTTGGTTTCACCATCTGCTCTAAATATTTTGATGCAAGTAGAATTCCATTATATTCAATTTGAATAAAGGTTAGAAGCATTTATAGCATTCAGTTGCTTTAAATATCTATTATTTCCTTTGTTCCAGTTAGTCATGGAATTAGCTTAGAAACTATTTTGTTTTACTATTTCAAGTTCAAGACAACATCTGTTCTTACAACTTATGTTTTGAATGTGTTTGTTGATTACTACATAATTTGTGTGTTGACTAGTTATTTTGGACTAATTATTAGATACAAGTAATTGAAAGGTTTGTGTAAATATATCCATTGGTAAAGGAGTTAGATCTCATAGGCACTCATATAAGTAAAGCAACAATAATGATAACAGAATAATTTTTTTCCTTTGAGTCTTATGGAAATAAATGATTGTATGTTGGAGACAATCTTTTACCAAGTACCTCAAATAATACATACATTCATTAGCTAGTATCTGATATCATAAGTTAACTTCATATATGGGATTCTTGTTTGTAGCATGCTCTATGTTATGTATGATCATAGGGGTTTGATATGGATTTTATAATGGATAGGATAGTTACATTAAACATTTAAATTTAAAATAAACTATATGTTGTAAGTATTTTGACATCTATGTCTCTATTTATAATTTTTTCAACATTGGTGCTAGAGAATTTACCCCTAATAAATGAAGTTGTCAGTATCTTTATTTGGTGTCTGAGTCAAAATTCAAATTTTTATAAGTAGTAGGTATGTTTAATACTTTAATTTGGTTACAATGGTTGTGTTGACCAAAGCAATCATAAAATAATAAATATATAGTATATGTTTTAGTTGATTATTGTTTGTTGACTTTGGGTATATATGTTTAGATTTATGATAAAAATATAATGTAATTTTTTTAAGGAAAAAATTTACATTGAACACATAAATGCCAACATAGTTATATTTGAGACGTTAAATGTTGTTTGGAAGAACATTGTCTCAAGGCTTAGTCCTGTGAAGGATTTGAAGAAAATTCTCAAGTATTTGAGATCAAAGGTATATATTTTTGCTTGACCAAATTTTTCTAATGTCAATATTGGACATTTAATTGTTATTTTTTGGAAATGAGTTTTGATTTATTAAGGATATTATTGGCATATTCTAGAATCATTTCTTTTATGCATGCCCTGCAATTAACTTGTATGTTAATCTACATCGATATCAACATGCTTTGGAAAGTGAAGAGGGATATGTCAAACTACAATCTTCTTTGAAGTCTATTGAAAAATTTTACAAGAAAATGTTGGGATGTCTCTCACATATAATGGCATGCATTAAGGCCACCATTGTGACAACTCTACTGGTAATTTTCATTACTTTATGCATCATGTTTGTGATGTTGAGTTTAGAATATGCAGACTTGAAAAAGTATGAACTGATGTTTAGGGAAAGGTTTCAACTTTAGAAATATTGGAGCACATCACTAAATGGGAACTCAAAGTTCTATTGGATTTTGCCTTGTGGATTTTTTTGGAGATGTGTTTCCTTAATTGTCTTTAAGATGGATTTTAAATTTGGAGATAAAGAAGAATCGTTATGAGCTATGATAGAAAATTTCTTTTTTATAGAGAGGATATGAAATTTGGTCGAGATCTTATGATTCGTAAAAGTTGAATGGAAAGAACCCTCCTGACTAATTTACAGTATCTTAGTAAAAAAATATTTTTTTCCTAGGGGTTGTTTTTATCTGATTCAATTTTAGTTTGAGATTTGTCAGTTAACATTGCAGTGACATTCATTTGTGTATATGAATTTGTATTTTAAAGTAAAAAATATAAATAATAATTGTGTTTTTGTTTATAAATTGAGGAACATTCTACAATACTTGATGAGTTATTCATATATGCAATTCAAAAAATGCCTGGTAATTGAAAAAGAAGGAAACTAAAAAAATCATTTTTTTTTCTAATTTTGCTAATATTATCTATTCATAATTAAAAAATGCTTCCTCAATGCTTTGTCATGATACTAAGGTTTAGATATGTTTTTTGGTTGGTAGATCGCTTTTTTGGTCTAAGATGAAGTTCTATGTGTTTTCCTATAGTTAGGGATTTTAGTTGAGCAAAAGATATCTTGCATGTTTTCAATGTAAATGTTGATTATATTATTTTTTTAGGTTTCTGTGATACAAAAGTGGTTATAATTAGTAATATCTTAGAGTGAGAAAAAACATTTGCAACAAAAAACTTTTGGTACAATTTTCATGCTCACTATTTAAGTCATCTGTTATATCAAATCCTCCATTTTGTTACATGTTATAACCTAGTTGTATCAATTATTTATCAGATCCATTCACTAAAGCAACTATTAAATTTTTAGGTGTTAAAACCAAAGAGTATCTCCATGTGTGCAAACAATAGAAAAATGATAGAAAGAGTCCAATAAATGTACAAGGCTTAAATAAGGAATTCAGTTAATGAAAAAATCTTAAAGACCTAAAGAGAGTTTTATTGTAATGGAATTGTTGTGCAAGATCCTAAATTGGGTAGGTATTTTCAATCTTATCTTTTAAATCCAACATTTGAATTTATTGCTTGCATTCATTTGGATATGTTTTTCACATGTTAAATTGTAAAAAAAATTAATTATATATTTAACAATTAGATGGGATTCAACTATAAAGTAATCAACAAAAAAATGTATCAAATTTACTTATACAAGAATAACTTACTATAATCTTATAGTACAAAAGCTATGTTAATGAGTTCTTGACATGTATTTGCTTACAATGTTGTTGTTTTTTTTTTTACTTATGCATGTAGGAATTGTGAAGGAGGACAATATAAATATTTATTTACATGTGATTATGTTATACTCTAATTTTAACCTTTGTTTGAGACTAATGGTGGTGTTGTTGTGTGTGTTTAGTGCTCCCTTGTGAAGTAATTATATCATGATGAATCTAATATTGTTAAATTTATATATTGCACATGCAATGTATATGAGTTTTGGAATGTTACATATGTGATTTCATGTTGGGATTTACATTTATTTGAGGATGGATTATGTGGTGATCTCTTGTGTTCACTTATGCTTATACTTATACTTCATTTAAAATTATTCTTAGTGCCCTCTGCATTGTAGTGTTGAAAATATGATGCATGTATAATATGCCTTATATTTTCAAGGAAGATACCAACTTGTGTTTCTTTTGCAATTCAATAGATTCAATTTGTTTAAATGAAGGGTTACACAAAGACATCTTTGGATTATGAATAAATTGTCATTTTACCTTTATTTTTATTAAGCATTTAATTTATATTATATGCATAGAATTTGGGTATTTGGTAGATTTTATTTGTTGAAATAAATATTTTGGTATATTTAAAATTAATCTTAGGTTACTCTTTTTTAGTAATTTGAAATTCATATGTATAATGCATGTTTCATTACTCTTTCAATACTTTTTAGTTCATATTGTTCCAAACTAATCACCAACACAAGATTATGTTATCTTTATGGTAAAGGATTCTTTCATGTTCAATGTTTATTATTAATTTTGTTGGTTGGCAAAGACCAAATATACAGTTATATAGGGGCCCTGTCTCAAATCAATATAGACAAAGAAATTATTAATCCACTTACAACTGGTAACTAGTTGAAAGGAAAGATGACAAAATTCCAAACCTATATGTTTAATCGATGCATATCAAAAACATCTGTCTACATAGGAATTTTAAAATAATAAAAATATCATAGTCATGTGTTTTACATGACAAGTCAGATTTAGATGAGATTATTTGAGAGCATCTTTTGCACATGCCTCTATGCTTAAGATAAAGAAAATAACAAAATTAAGGTCCTTTTTAGCTTAAATGAGAAGGAATTAAGATGCTTTTTAGCAAAACACATATTGGAGTTTATTCGGCAAGACTAAAAGTAAAGGAAATAAATATATTAGCTTAAAAAATTATTCACAAAGTTTGTAGTAAAGTCTGAGTAATGATGATTGATTGAATGTTGTATAGCTAAGTTTAACTGAAATAATTAGACTTTGAGTCAATGTCATATGCTTGTATTGGAAAATTTAAATAAATATACATGACATTGTTTTATGTTGTGAATAATTGCCTCTAGGTAGCCAGTTGGGGCTACCACTTAATGTCCAATCAAATGGATAGTTTCAATGTTTTTATCCTCCTTTGATTGTATAAATGAAATTGAATAATCTTGAGCTCTTTTCTAAAACTAACTTAGCAAGATATATGAATCAAACCTAAGTATTTGGTTAGTGTTATATCATAAAATTTCACCCTAAAGAAGTCAAGTAGACCTTCTCAATTTTAGGATAACACGGAATTATCTCTCCTCATAGACAAGCCACTACACGAGATAGATCTCTAGGTTTGAAAGGGCTAACTCTCTTGATTTATCTTCTAGGATCACATTACACTAGAATACTCACTATTAGGGGTCAAAAAGGAAGAAGGAGACATAAAAGAAACCTATGATAATGAGGTGATGCACCAAGATAATTCCACACAATATACTTGCATCTACACTTAAGAAGGAAGATTACTCAAACTGACTTCAACTCTATGTCCTTCTAGCATAAGTATTTCTCATAGAGGTGATTGTTATGCCTATATATAGGTGGATGAAAAGAAGGTATGATACAAGATACTACTAATCCCTCTCACAATTCAAGATGTCTTTAACAAATAATACACTTTATGAAACCTGTTAGAAGATATATCACTCACATAAACATGCAAGAGCAGAAATGGAAGCAAAGAGAGCATATTCATCACTTGTCAACCACACAAACCACTTAACACACTAAAGAAAGAGATTGCATGGAAAGAATCAACTTTAGAAAAAAATATTCAAATGCAAATGAGGTTTCAAAACCTATAGGGCTTCACCATACCAATTGTGGATCGATTATAAAGACAAAAAGGCTTGAATATATAAAGCATATGAGAAGAGAGAGAATAAGTGAAGCTCAAGGGTCACAAGGCCAAGTGTCAACCTATGAGAACCAGTTAAAATGCCATGAAATAATATGTAAAATAATTCAAGAAGTTTTCATGAACATGTGTCAATCTGAAATAGAGCACTTTCCTCAAGTTGACGTAGAACTCTTCATTGTTTTGTTTTTTAACTGCCTTCATGATTATGAGGGGTTTTCTTTATTGTATAAAACTACCATAAGAAGCCTTGATACATATTATATGACATGATATTCCTGATAATAGGTAATTTTAGGTTATATATACCTCTCTAACTAATGTAATCACCTTGTCACTTGTCATTCACCCCCTGTAGTCATTCATCACTAGTCATATAGGTCTGTCCTCACACTTGTCACCTAAGTGGCTTGTAGTTGCTCATGGAGATGAATTTTAGATGATTTAATACACATTTTGAATACCTATTTATCCTTTCATATATCAAATAGTCCTTAAAATATTCCAAGTCACCTTGATCACTATCTCACTAGGTCGTCACTTTGCCTTCTCACTGTCTCATTTAGACTGCCTGTAATGAAAAGTGTAGCAGAGAGGTTTTCATTAATAAACATGGTGATAATTAAGTTTTTTAATTTAGAAAAAATCTTTGAATACCTCCCACAATAATCTCTACTTGTCCATTTTCCTTTGTACCTATAAAACATCTCAATTCTTACAAAAAACATAGTATTAGGTATGTTCATACAGATGACAGTATGGATAAACTAGGTGAAAAGGAGTTTTATGGAGTTATAAATATTTATAAAACACTTTCATTTCCATTTTACCCCTCCTAAATGCATCTCCATTCATTTCTTCTCCATCAGGTCCAAGCAAGGGTTTTAGGAGGGTTTTTGGTCTCCTAGATTGTTAATGATTATTCATAAAAGTTAGATGTTCAACCTTTGAAATAATTCCAAAAATTTGGAGTATGGGACCCCATTCAACTCTCCCCAAGTTCTTGAGGTCTCATGCATATGTTCCATATAGATGTGAGCAAAAGAAGTTGGCTTCTCGAGCTCTTGACTGCATTCTGAGTAGGTCTGAGAGGAAATTAGGCCTAAATGACCATTTTTTTAATGATCTCTACAAACCAATAGATCCAATAAAATATAAACTCTCATTTTAAAGTTATCACATGAATTATAAGGATAATATGGTCATATGGATTGAACTAGGCACTTGTTGGGCTTAGTCCTTATTCTAGGCTTAACTGTGTCATTTGTACATACAACCACCTGTGAAGGTTCCAATGAATGTAGGTGCATATTCACACTTTTTTCATATAAAAAATAACCCTTCACATCTTTCTATGATGTACTTAAGGCTTTTACTTTCATCCACTTAACATTCCTATGCTAGCTCTATAGATTATACTGCCTGTGGAGTGCCCTTTGTTTGAGATAAAATAGAGGGCATCTCCCCTACTCATCAAACTAAAATGAGATTATGGGTATCTTGATTACATCATTAATACATCATGTATCAAGTTTAAAAACTTGACTCTGCTCCTAAAATTCTCAAACATCAAACTTCATAAGACTAGCTTTCTAAATCTGTATATTGTAGGCAGGGTTCAGTTCACTGTAGGTTAGGGGTCAAAACCCAATACTTGATATTATTAATTTATATATGAAGGTAAAATGGAATGTTATAAAACATTGTGAGAGTTATTTATCATATCCATTCAATATTACACCACTAACATACCAACCCAACTTGCATTTGTCATATGCCTAAGCTAGTTTGTAGACTGCCTTCAACTATAGGTATGCATTCAAAATTCACAAGAATCATGTAGGTGTTGATGTTTGTCTAAGGACCATATGGAAGGGTTAGGTTATCCATTTTATATTTATCATTCCACCTTATAACTTTTTTCAACTAGCGAATATTTCCCTTTCACTAGCCTAGCTAGTCTGTTGACTGTGTCACCTGTAAGTACTCATTTGGAGAATCAAGAATCCTATAGGTGGACATTTTCTTGTTTGAACACTATGATCCACTCAATTGGTTCCATATTGAAGTTATTATGGGTATTTCACCATTTAATTTACTTGTTTCCTTCCATGAGACCATACATCCATTCTCACCATCAACACACCTAGGTTTACAAGTTATAGAATCATGTGGATTTTTGACACTATGTTTATTGAGTGCCTACAGTGAAAAATTGATAGAATTGGAAACTCATTTAAATTATCTTTGTTAGGAGGCCCCTTATCCAACGGTAGCACAATTGATTACTTATATATGAGCAATTGAACACGGAAATTATACCAGAATGAATAAGAAACTAGAAACATGAGACAGCAAAGAATTTGAGAGACAATACACACAATTATATTAGATAATACTAGAAGAAAATACAATAAGGAAGATGCCACTTCTTCCTCCACCTCAAAGGCTTGCCGCACCTCAAGACCTTCTTCCCTCTCTCTCTTGCTCAACACAAAACCAACTCTAAAACCTGAGTTACAATCCCTCCTTGAATGTTATAGCTGATCTCCTTGACCTTACACCTGTAGATCTCCTTGACCTTGCTTGCTTCAATGTTCTTACTTGATCAAAAATGATGATTACAATACATGCCTCATGGGTCTTTAAATAGAATCCCATGGTTACAAAAATAGACACCTAACTACTAAAATTAGACACACAGCTCGCGACTTAAAATAGTCCCTTAGCATGCAAACACTCGATTTAACTAACTGACTGTTTGTAAACAGCAGTTCTGGACCGCACAGACGACCGATGCCGGTCCTTGCTTGTCTGGTGCTGTCGACGTTGGCCGACTCCCTACCATCGCCGGTCTCCTTCTCCATTGCATATGACCGATGTCGGTCATACTGTCGACGCTGGTGGCTCTGGTTCTTCAGCATCCTTCCTTCATGTGTGTGCAAAAAGTTGAAGCTTTTAGCTCCACACCTTAACAATCTCCCACTTGGAGATAAATAGCTGCAACCTGTACCTGTACCTGTACACCATTTATTTTGTTCCTTTGGCTCTGTATCCCTCTTCAAAGTCACCCTTGAAGACCAACCACCACGCAAACCTGTGATGTTATACCTGTCACTTATGCCACAAGAACTTTGCTGCTCCCAAATTCTTCATGACATACTTCTGAACCAACTCTACCCTTAGCTCAGAAAACTCCCTGTATATGCAACCCTGCAAAAAGTAACACAATACAGTAACAGGATAATGTAGCTAATATTATCCAACCTGGTAAAGATAAAAAACAATGGTCAAACCTCCATTGCCCTGCAGCTAACTCAAGACCATATACCATAGCCTTCTATCTCAGATGTCCATCCACTCTCTTCTCTAAAACGGGAATCCATCCCTCTATCCAGCTGACAACTCCACCAACAAGTCCCTGTTTGGCTCTACTCCAAGGACTCACACTCCTCATCCATGTCAAGCTCCCACTGTTTCTAGATTCTACCTGCATTGCTTCCTCCATCTTCCTAGTTCATGACTATCAAAAAGCAATATAAAGAAGGTGAACAACGAATATGAGTTTCACATACCTTTTCTGACCTCTGTATGGGTGTTTGAGACTCATAGATCCACCCAACATCCGTTCCAGTGACCGATCTCGGCCAACTCCCAGTTTGCTCCCGACCGATGTCGGTTCCCTGCACTGACCCTGACTGCCGACGTCGTTACCCCTGGCCGACGCTGGTGTCCCCCCTGTCGACGTCGGTCCTAATGACCGACATCAGACTTATCCTGCCCGACCTACCAACCCTGCTGGTCTGCACAAGACCGAAGCCGGTGTCTGGATGACTGACGTCAGTTCCAAGTAACCGACGTCGGTGCCTGTGTGTTCTCGTGAGTGATGAATTCTTCATCCGTGAGCTCTTCTTGGATCAAATCTCTATCCATGCTGCCCTGCTCAGATTTATTTACTGCCTGTAACTGTTCTCTGGCCTTCATCTCCTCCATAAACACCAAGACATCCCTGTTCTTGTCAAAAGCCTCAAATTTCCTTTTCCTGCAATGAATTCTATCCATGCCTTCTGAATTTGAACACATACCTTTTGAGTCAAGAACTTCCATTCCCTTCTTATTCATGTTAACCTGCCTATTAGACCACATCTTCGAATCTGCACCAGAAGTGGAATCAGTAGTACAAGTAGATAGATAAAGAGTACCTACTTTCTTACCTCTTGCTAAAATAAGTGCTCCCTTGGTAACCTTCTAAGAATCCGCTGTGAGGGTTATTGTGCATCCCTCATCCCCCAACCTTCCTACAGAAATCAAACTCTGCTTCAGAATTAGAACATGCATGACCTCCTTCAACACCCATGTGTTGTCAATCTGCAATCTCAGCTGCACTTTCCCTTTGCCAACAATCTGACAAGGCGTACCATCCCCTAAATAGAGCACTCCAAAATCTCCCTGTTCATACTCATGAAACAAATCTCTGTTTGGGGATGCATGAAAAGATGAACCAGAATCTAATATCCATGATCCTACGTGACTATCCAAAGAAAGTATGAGAGCATCCTGTACCACAATATTTGCATCCTTTGCTTCTTCAATACCTGCATTTTGATTCTCTTTATCTCTCAACCAACACTCCTTTGTATGTCCTTTCTTTCCACAAAACCAGCAGGTAATACCTTTGGACTCGGATCTCCTTCCCGACCTTGATTTCCCTTGCTCAATCTTCTCCTTTTGCCTTCCTCTGCTTTCCGCACTTAGAGCATTCCCTGATGATTCACCTGTGCTTCTCCTGTGTATTTCTTCATTCAAGATCACACTCACAACATCATCAACTTTTAAGATTTTAGAAGCAGATGCAGAGTTACTTACTGCCATAACCATACCGTCCCAACTTTCAGGCAAAGAACATAAAATCAAGAGAGCCTTTACCTCATCATCAAAAACAATGTTGACTGAAGCTAATTGGTTTACCAAACCACGGAAATCACTGAGATGAGTATGTACCGAACCACCTTCCTGCATTTGCAAAGTAAATAGCTGCTTCATAAGGTATACCTTATTAGAAGCTGAGGGCTTTTCGTATAAATTTGCCAAGGACTTTATCAACTCTTCCGTTGTTTTGCACTGTGATAAGCTGGAAATCACAGAAGCTCCAAGACTCAACCTTATGGAACCGAGAGCCTTCCGATCAAGAACACTCCATTCTTCATCCTTCATATCTGTGGGCTTGCATGCAACCCCACCCAACGGTAAGTACAGATCCTTCTGATACAGATAGTCCTCAATCTGCATCCTCCAGTGTTGATAATTCTTGCCGTTAAACTTCTCCATTCGTAGCTTGCTTTCTTTTGCCATTGCTGAACTCCCACTCAATCAGAAAACCCTGTGAATGTCCTGTAATCAAAAACAATAACCTGCTTCCTGCAAACCGTAGCTCTGATACCAACTGTTAGGAGGCCCCTTATCCAACGGTAGCACAATTGATTACTTATATATGAGCAATTGAACACGGAAATTATACCAGAATGAATAAGAAACTAGAAACATGAGACAACAAAGAATTTGAGAGACAATACACACAATTGTATTAGATAATACTAGAAGAAAATACAATAAGGAAGATGCCACTTCTTCCTCCACCTCAAAGGCTTGCCACACCTCAAGACCTTCTTCCCTCTCTCTCTTGCTCAACACAAAACCAACTCTAAAACCTGAGTTACAATCCCTCCTTGAATGCTATAGCTGATCTCCTTGACCTTACACCTGTAGATCTCCTTGACCTTGCTTGCTTTAATGCTCTTACTTGATCAAAAATGATGATTACAATACATGCCTCATGGGTCTTTAAATAGAATCCCATGGTTACAAAAATAGACACCTAACTACTAAAATTAGACACACAGCTCGCGACTTAAAATAGTCCCTTAGCATGCAAACACTCAGTTTAACTAACTGACTATTCGTAAACAGCAGTTCTGGACCGCACAGGCGACCGATGCTGGTCCCTGCTTGTCTGGTGCTGCCGACATCGGCTGACTCCCTGCCGTCGCCGGTCTCCTTCTCCACTGCATATGACCGACGTCGGTCATACTGCCGACGTCGGTGGCTCTAGTTCTTTAGCATCCTTCCTTCATGTGTGTGCAAAAAGTTGAAGCTTTTAGCTCCACACCTTAACAATCTTGTATTGACTAAATCCACCTCCTATCATGTTTACACATTACTACTATGTCCAAGCTATAAGAATTGAGACACAAGACTTACTCAGACCTCATAGATTCTCATCACAAGATAACACTGTACAGGGCAAAATCCCTTTTTGAAGATATTAAGGTAATGAGTCCCATTTTAACCCTATGAACATGGATTTAGATATTGTTATGTGTATTGGCCTCACCATTCATATAATGACTTCCTTTATGTTCTTAGGACTGGTTGAAGGCCTCAATTGAATCCAAACACCTCTAGAGTCCTTTCAACAATCTGTCTCAGACCTCCTACACAGTCTTGTAGGTTACTATTATATTGAAGTCTGATTGTGTATATGAACCATCTTCAACTCCACTTGGTTTCAAATCTTTGAAACCTCTATTGGTTTTTTGAATCTACCTAAACCATCACAATTCTCAGGGAGGAGGTAAAACAAGTGTATTACCTTTGATTTGAAGCTATGTGAGAAGATAAAGCGCTGAAACTGAAAACAACTATATGAAGACCATTGATAGTTATGCATCTCTATCATAATGGAGTGATATTGCATATATATCCACATTCACACATTCCAAAATATATGAAACAATTTGTAAAGTAAGATAAAACTCTACAAGTACACCTACAACACTTGGAAACATTAGACAACTGCAAAAAGATAAGAAAAGCAAAGGCCATGGGGATGTGCAGGTAGTTTAGGGTCATCAACAATCTTAGTGATTGTTCATAGAGCATAATACACCAAACCAATATTTTTTGCCATGAAAAATAATTGAAGTAAGGCTACTTTCATCCACCAAAGGTATTCAACTCAACTCCTCCCCTTTTATCCATACTAAGAGTATATTGGTTGACATGTTTGACCTTATCTAGGAGAGTGATGAAGGAGATTTACTAGTTTTTGCCAAGTTTAGAATTTTTGAATATTCTCAAGCCTAAAAAATACTTGTGGGGGCCTTTATATATCCTCTTTGAGCCTCCCCATGTGCTAAGTGTACCTTTCAAGCCATATAATTGCCTAAAACTATCTATTTTATAGTTATCTTCTTGAATCCATGTTGAACATGCATTTTTTTAGTTTCAAATGGACTCCTGACACTCAACTAACACCTTGGATATTAGAGTACACTTTGACATTTGTCTTTTCATGAAAATTACATACAACTTCCCCTTAAATGACCAAAAATGTGACATGAGGGAATATTAAGACAAATGACTAAGGTGAAACATATTAAATGACCTCCAAAACATGACTAGACATTATTTATGACCTTAACAAGACCCTATAAAAAGTTTTACTATATAGGGGGTTGACCTAATTTGACCTAAGGTCAAATTTGGTCAATAATTAGTTAGATAATCTAAAGCTTAAATATTGTCTAGTGTTCCCACTCAATAATTTTGTTGAACACCAACTGAAAACGTGTATAGTTGTTATGTATCTCCACTTGAACACCTTTAACAATTTCAAATTTCACCACCACATGGTAAAAACTAACCAATTTGAGTCACTTGTTTTATATACCCTTACAATATATTTTTTAAAGGCACTTGAAAATAAAACTTACATAAAATATACAAGTACTATATCTCCATGGGGATCAGAGATTACAATTTCTCTATGGGGATCATAGTTTAGCATATAAAGTTTGATAATTTTATATTAATTAGTATACATAAAGAGTTCATTTCTTTATTTATGACGATCACTTAAATTTAGTATCCATGCATAATATGCTTTTTAAGTGCCCTTCAAATTTATGTAGGATTAAATGATTTGGATTGCAATGAGATGAATAAGAAAGGAAAAAATCCTCTAAATTTGACAATTTATAAGAAAAGTATATATACCATTATTATATTTGTATGTGCATGCATATATATAAATATAATGGGGAAGTTTTGGAGACAAAAGTAAATAAGTTAGAGAAGACATGCCACTGTTTAAAAAAAAGTATTTCATGGTAAAAATAATTAAAAATGGATACATGGTGAAGGCATGCCACTAATTAGTTTTATAAGTATTTTATATTAAAAATCTGAAAAAATAGATAAACAACTATCAACATTATATCTAACCTTAAAAATTAGTTATCTTGTAAGATTCAACCAACAATGCCCATACACATTTTATGGTTCAAAAGATAAATAATGTTTGTTTAATTTCGATTTAAGCACCTTTGTCCCAAAAAGTCCCCCCCACAAAAAAAATATTATACTAGATAAACTCTACCAACTTTGCCACCTCAGAATCCTCATTTGAATTTATAGTCTCCATAAAGATGTAATCCTCCACACATTGCCTTAAGCTACACTTTAAATTCATTGCTTATTAAGTAGGAACATCCCATCATACATATTCACAAGCATAACCTCCTACTATATTGAAACTCCATACAATATACGTTAAGCAATTTGACAAATAAGAGTAGCACAATATCAACAAAACTAAGTTAAGGTCATTTTTTATTAAATTAATACTAATTGCTTTATCTTACTTTGCTTAGTTAACAACATTCTACAATTTACTTCTTGAATAAAGATTCGTAATTTTATATTCTAATTGTAAGGTTTTTTGTTTTTTTTTAATAAAATGAATTTAAATTTGTATAATTTATGATTTTTATTTTTTCAATTAGTAAGATTTATACCTTTGTTTTGATTAAATTTTAAACATTCAATTTTTGTTAATACTTTTTAGTGATAAATTTTTAAATAATTATATGCTCGATAAACTTGGTGAAATTATGGGTTGCCTTTACCATAATGTATGTGCCATTTGGTATCGTATTTATAAGATTTTAAATACAGGGCACACTATGTGCCCCATATTTGTTTGCATCAATAAAACTCTCCAAAACATCAAATCCTTGCCTTGCTCAAGCTTCATTAATGGGGTGCCATCAAATTCTTGCCCTTCACCCTGAGCCAAATGGTCACTTGGCTCACTTATTTTGGCTTCTTTTTCTACTTTGGTACATTTATATGTTTGATGTCCATTTAACCACACTCAAATAAAAGTCCAAGAAAACCTCATCCACACCCTTCTACCAACATAATCCTCTTCTATGCCCTCTACAAACATATTCTCTTCCTCTGTGGGGATAGTATCCACCCCTCTACTTCTGCTATCTTCTCCTCGATCTATAAATGCTTGGCATTTATTCATTGTTTACATTCCACACCCTTTGCTTCTTCCTCTTCCATTTTATGGTGTCTTGATAAATTTCTTCTCCTGTCAAAGGCCACTATTAAGCTTCTATTTCTTCAAGTGATTGGGACAAGTAGAAGAAGGAACATGAATAAGTTTATCTTTGGCAGGAACTCCAAAATTAAGAATCTAAACATAAGGGTAAAAAATTAAAAGCTTATTACTAATTATTTTACAACACAATAAAATTATTTGATTGAGAAGGGCAATGTTTGAATGTCGATCAATGAATATGATTTCATCTTAAAGGTGATAATGCAATTGATTTTTACAATATACAGAGGCCTAAAACATTATGTACATCTATGGTGGGACTAAGTTATATCCATGTATATAAATAAATGTAGATTATATTTAATAACGAAATGAATAATACATAAAATATCTACGTAAATATATACACACACCAAAGGTTACATAAAAAGTTGCATTTTATATGACACATCCCTACACACACACACACACACACACACACACACACACACACACACACATATTAACTCTACATCAATTTTTACAAGGATCATAGTTTAATAAAATGATGGATAATTATATTGATGAAGTTTAAATTTATATCCTACAACACTCTTAGTATTGAATTGATACAATGTTCATATCTGTGTTCTGGTATGAATAAATTGATACAATGTTCATGCTTGTGTTCTGGGATAATCTTTTTCAGAAGTGATTTAGTTTTAAGCTTTTTGAACATTATTTTAAATTATGTTAATGTTAAATAATATTTTACTTTTATTTTCTCGTACTATAATCAATTATTTTGAAGGTAGCATCAAGTAAGAACCACTTAGTTGCTAGTTTGAGGGAGTTGTATTGAAACCTTTAAATCTCTTAGGTTGTTTACATGAAGTCTATTATACAATATAAACTAGGAACAATAATCAACATAATATATCCTTTGTGAGCTCTCTTTTAAAAAATGATATATAATAAAAAATATAAGTTTGTTTGATCTTGTACACATAATAAACATTAAAAACAATTAATTATATTTTATTTTTCACAAATTATATATATATATATGAATTGAATAAAAATAAATATATAAATATATTTTGTAAAGGTATATGTAGTAGAATATTAATGTAACATACACATCTAACAATGATCCTTATAAATTAATTAGTCGTTAAATTGTATGATTATAGAGTGCTTGTGTATTTGTCGATTATCAGTTCACATCAGGTTCGTGGGTTATTGTCATGTCTCTCCTCTTCCTCTTACTCCCATTTCTCTCTATATTTATGAATATTTAGGGTGGTGTGTTTGGAGCATGCTCTAGAATTACAAACATTTTGGAGTGTTGGTGCACGGTCCTGAAAATTTTGTGTGCCCTTTTATGGCTAGCTAGAATGTGCTCACTTTCTTCATCTTACTATATTTTGTCTTGTGATCATTTGACATTTGATTTGCACACTAATAGGTCTCTCATTTAAATTCATTTTTTAATGAATGCACAAATATTAGATGTACACTATTTATCTATCATTCACATAAATTTAAGGAGCATTTGGAAAAATTGTAGAGGAGAAGAAGCATTTATTTTGTGTATTTTATTGGAGCTTCTCTAATCACGAGTTTTTTTTTTTTTTAAAATTTTTATTGTTTAGGGCCTTAAAAATAATAATATAATTCAACTATTATATGATTTAATGCATGTTCTATTATATATGTTGTTTCCCCGATAAAGCTTAGAATCTTAAAAGTTTTATTTTGCCAATCATTATTGGTGTCGAAATTGGATCCGTCATAAGGAAAAATTTGTGCCATGTAGATGTTTTGCATCAAGGCCTAACTTTAATAGCCACATGAAAAGTTATAGGAGTATACTACATATGTAGCCACCCCTATAATATAATTTATACTCAATAGTCACCTAACCTCCAACTATTTTATAACTTCAACATGCCATATTATATTGCATAAGAAATTGACAATTTTATGTGGCCTCCATGACTTATATCTTAATAACGATTTTCATATTTAATCGTTTTTAAATAAAATGACAACACTCCACATACTCACTTTAAATGAACTTGTAGACTCATAAGATATATTAATTTCTATAACTATAATCAAAATCTTAACATCGATGAAACAACATATACTAAAACCGCATTACAATATTTTTTTTGATTAATAAATATGACAATAAATTTTCGATAAAAACTTCTCGACAAAACTTGCAGCAAGAGGTACCACAGTAATGGCCACCTAAAAATTACGCTAGTGAAAGTGTTTTTTTTTTATAAATTTATATATAGAAATGGAAAGCAGGTTATAATTTAAAAATAACAATGAATTAACGAACTACAAAGTGGCGAATTGGTCGGCTCTGGATTTCACATTGAGATTGATACCTGTCGAATGAAAAGGAAAGAAGAAGAGCAACTGTTCCAAATTCTGAATACAGAAACCAGTAGAAAAACCTGCGTAATGCAGAAAACGCTTTCCTTCCTTTATTCTTCTTTTTCTTCCAAATACAGGTCCAAATAAGTGCTCAAACAATCCAAAAAAGATGAATTTCAGCGGAAAAAGGTACGGGCTACAGCTGAGAGCGCCAATTCCCCCAAAGAAACCATCAATACCCGTGCGTCCTCCATTGGGTTTTCAAAACAATGACGACGACGACGATGTGGAGGACGAAATCGCTCGACAGGCCTCTAAAAAGAGATCCCACAAAGATGTAAGTGCTTTCATCCCATCTTCGTATATGCTTTAAATAATTTTGTTGGAATTTGCAGTGAAAATAATCCATAAGTTAAATAGAAATGAATTAGAAATTTGGCTCTGGCTGTCTACTCCTTGGATTTTTTGGTACAGGGCTTAAATCCTTTTGCCCTACGCGGTTGTGGGGTCTTTTATTGTTTCCTTTTTCGTCTTCTCGGAGTTTGTGAACGGGTTTTGGGTCATCCTTGGGTTGATTGCAGATTCGTCTTAATCTTTCTTTTACTACAAAACGTACGTAGTCACATAATTTCTTTTGCTGCTCTGTTCATTCCAAATTTCCATTCCGCAACATAAATTCTCGTTTCAGTAAATGCCAAATAATCCCAAACTGCTATGTCTGGAAATTGCTAGTTATTTCTATGCTTAGGAATTAGGGTAACGGTATCTCAGTAAACATAAACAAGATTCATGTTACGAGATTTCAAACTCATAAAACAGATTTATTCTCATTAAAAAACTCTTAGATATTAAGGAGATACATTGCCATCGCCTGTAACAGTTCAGGAGGAGTACCTTAAAAATATGATAGGAATTTTTTTTCATCTGGTAAATTACGCCTGTGAGGCGATCTTCGGCTTAGAGCTGAGAGGCATCTCATCTATCAAATTTACCTGGACTTGCCTCTTGGGGTATGCCACAACCAGCGAGCTGGATGTGGTGCTTTATCCAATTTCAACACTTTATCATGTCCACTGAGGATTTGAGCCCGTGACTCCAGTTTGGTAGCACCAATACTTTTACCACTTGACCTCATTCCATTCGACTAAGAAAATATTGATTATTACTTCCAAAGTTTTTTTTTCCAAAAAAGTCATTACTATTTTCCATGTGCCTTGACAGCAGCCCTGTTTCTGCCGTATGTATTTGATAGCAGCTGTCTCTAGCTTGTGCCCTTTGACTGCAGATCCTGGGTTATATTCTTGACAACCCTCTCCTTCTATATCCTTTTAACTCTATCTCTTCTAATAATTTCATTTAAATAAAACACAGAAACTAGCAAAAATCTAATTATAACTACCCCAATGGTCGTGCATTCTAGCAATGTGACATCTGCCCATGTGGCATCTATTGTCAAGATAGCAGGACAGATTACATGTGGAATTATTCTTTGGCTAGTTTCAGTGAATTATTTTTTAGGCAAATGTGGGCATAATAATGGGTCTGCTCCCAATCGTAATATAGAGTAATATGAAACCAAAATCTGCCAGTAGCTAACAAGACTATGACAGTCACAACGATGCCAATAAGTAGCATCAAATGAAATTTTTATAAGGTGTATCAAACGAGCCCATTATGTGCATATCCAGCAACAATTGCAGTGCACGAGATCACAATTCATTAAGCCATATTGTCAAATAATTTGCATTCCTTCTGTATGCATCTGTATTTTGCATACATATCCATTGATATCTCCAAAACTGACAAACATCTGCTTTCAATTATTTTTTGATGGGTCTTTATATAATATATTAAATCTCCCATTTTGGAACATGTCGGGAGGATGATGGAACCAGTTCCTGTGTTTTGCTATACATCTGCCAATTACAATTGTATTCCAAACTTGGAAGCATTATAAACAAGCACATTTTGTGCATATCCAGCAATGATTGCGGTTCATAAGACCAAGTTTTGTTGAAAAATTTCTTTGAAAAGCCTGAAAATCTTCTCCAGAATACTCCCTCCCTAAGATTTTGGGTTAAATAGAGGTCTAATGGTTCTTGGTCCCCGACTGTCCCAGAAACAGTTGTATTTGCATAATCAGGGAGCCCATAAAACTTAAGAAGTCAACAGATCCGCTTGTAACTACAAACTGCCAAAGGCACAAGCCAATACTCCGATTCCGTCACTGAGGTCTCAATAGATTAGCTCTCTCTTATCTGCTAAGGACAGCTGGTATCTCATCCTAGTGAGCCCCTCACAAACAGATCTTCCCAGTACTGTTGCACCATTTAGTCACCTGAAAAAATGAAACTGATCATTGAAAGCAGACCTACCTGCTGCCTTCTAAGAGGAGAAAATCGTGAGAGAGTGTGTTTCCATTTCATCATGTATACTGGCTTACTGTCATCAAATACTCTGTTTTGTTGGGTCTTGTGATCCATATCTTATTTTGTTATAGTTAGTGACACCCACTTTAGAGTACTTTACATTTGGGTGCTAGTCTTTATTAAGTTATGTTAATAATATGAGTTTGGTAGTTGTACAGGTAAGTTGAGTCACGGGTGGTTGGGCCTGTTAGGTACTCTGTGTTCTGTATGTAGACAAGCTTATTAAAGCTTGTATGAGAAAGAAGACCATACCCAAACATTTACTTTGCATAAGCTTTCCTTCAGATTTAAAATTATGTAGTTTTATCTATTTACTTGTGTATAAATTCTGAATGGTGGTATCAGAGCTAAAGATAGCTACCTTGCCTGTGAAGAGGAAGCCATGGCTGAATTGTAGTGATAGTGTGGTGATATAAGTGGGTCTGTGAAATAGAGGTGTTAAAGCTGATTCATGGATAAACAATGTATGAGAAGGTTTTTCAATCAGGGGAGTAAAAACTTTTTTTTAAAACTACGTTTTATTTGCAATAGAAATAAAAAGAAGTTTGCCGTAAATGTTTTGTAAATTCAGCATACATTATTAATAAAACTGAAGGGTATGTGAGAGATGTTTCTGTTAATTTTTAT
Source organism: Torreya grandis (assembly GCA_037957365.1). Classification (NCBI taxonomy): domain Eukaryota; kingdom Viridiplantae; phylum Streptophyta; class Pinopsida; order Cupressales; family Taxaceae; genus Torreya; species Torreya grandis. The sequence continues at coordinate 732,231 of JARHVA010000636.1, forward strand.
GTTTGTCGGAGGAGAATTAAAATGTTGAAGTTGCTGATTGCCTGAAAATGCATTTTTAAAGCTAAGTCTGTTTTTAATCAGTTGGGAGTGTGAATATCACTGAAGGGTGTTGAAGGAAGTGTAAAAAATTGCCTTGAAGAGCTGAAATTTTCCCCAGAGCATAGATTTTGCCTAAAAACTGCTTTCATTGGTGCCTGAATTGTTGGAAGTGCCCCGGAGGCACTGAAAATCAGTTTGGGGCATTGAAAACTTGCCTAGAGATGTTGAAAAGATGGAATGGAGTTTATATTTTCTTGGAGCATTTAAATTCTTCTTGAGGTGTGTTTGATTTGCTTGAGGCATGTTTCTTGTGCCTGGAGTGTTAAAACTGCCTAAAAAGGCTAAAGAATTCAGGCTTTCAGAGTCCATAGGATTAAAAGAAGAAGACTTTTGGAAAAAAAGAACTGCGTTGTATTCTAGTAATCCATCAATAAAATACAACGCATGTTTTTTCCAAAAGTCTTCTTTTTCTAATGCCTAAAAAGGCATTGCATTTCTACCCAAAGCATTTTTTGGGCTGTGAAGATTGCCTGACAAAGGCTACTGAAGCATGTGTTGAATAAGTAACAAAAGCGTTGGAATATAAAAGAATAGTCTGCTGAAATATGTTAGTATTCCTCCAAACGTGTGTCCCAATATTATTATTGCTGCCGTATCCAGAAAAATTTGATTGTTGGGTAAAAATAAATTAGTTGTTGGAAATTTTTTCAGTGCCACATAGTTTAACTGACAAGTGAATGTTTTACTATTAAAATGCTAAATAAATCTTGGGTTAAATAATAGTTGTTGATAATTTACTTCAAAAAGAGCTACAACTGAAATGGCAGAAGCTTGTGGTGAAGTCATTGAAAACAAACAAGTTTAGAGTTCAACTTCCACTATCTCTTAGTTATTTTGTTTTGCATGAAGTGCAAACATGAGCATGCAAATCTGATTTTTTTACCAATTTTAGTCCCAATATGTCAAAGTGTTTGTATAGATGAAGTGGTAGGAGTCAATTAATAAGTCGGCGCCTTATCTATATAGATATAGAATAGAAACTTGAGGCCCACCTATCTAGACTATAAATGCTCGATTGACCCTATATATTGGTATTGGGGAGGACAAGGGGCATCCTATCTATAGTAGTTGGTAGCCTCCCCCGATTCAATTACAAAGAATTATCCTCGACCTTCTTTCATCAAATAGGTCTAATAACCTATCATCGGCCCTCGGCTTCCCTATATTCAATAAAATAAATAGGGGTTGGGCATAACTATATATACTACGCTAACTCCTCCCTCAACTAAGCTCTATGTAGTAGGCCATTGGAGAGGTTGATATCTGTATCGTATAGTCGAGCCGAGCATAACTATAGCCTATAGAGAGATAGGGCCCCTATCCCCATTGCTCACCTAGAGGTCAAGTGATCAAATCTCATTAAGTGCAAAGTTGTTCTTCTAAATATCGTCATTTTAAGTGATTTAGCCTTTTCCTATAATATTTTGTCATTTTGCATATTTTTGTAAAGGTAGGCATGTAACCACTTGATTTGTAGGGTTTCGCCTACTCTTAGTCTATCAAAAACATTAATTTTTGTTTCCAGAGTCTCCCCTTGTGTTTTATTAAGGAAAACGTGTTAAAATGGAGAAATAAGGAGTGCGACAATGGATAAAGGGTGCATTTTTGGTTGCATCCGACACCCTAGTGTTGCTCTGAATTTGACAACGGGCAATGTTTATGAGAACACCATGAATGTAACATTGTGTTTTTTTGCCACCGATGTTGTTGGAGATAAACAAGTTACATTGTGGGGTTTACAGGTCCCTCGAGATCGATTACCCTGACAAAGCCTTGCAGAGACCCCACCCATCTTTAGTTTGCTGCTAACTCTAAGATAGGGAAAGTGATGTATTCGCAATTTTGGTTCTGTCAGTTTTGTTTGAGTTTTTAGCTTGTTAGTAATTTTCTCAGCGATTTTTGAGCTTTTGCGATGAGTAGACCAATTGTCTGGTAGTGTTATGCTGTAGAGACTTCTTACCTATCGATGGATGGGGGAAATACTATTTTGGTTTTTGATTAGTCTTCAGGTGATTGTACAATGGATAGAGGTTGTAAGCATTAGAGAGTGTTTACAAAGTGGTCAGAGTCGTTGGGCATCAAGTAAGTTGTGCGATACTCAAAGTACAAAGTTATCATCAAGACATGGATGACGTGGTTGAATATACTCATGATGATGCTCATACTGCTATACATGTACGAATGTTTGGAGGGATGGGTACTCCTACAATGATGCTTATCTTCGTGTCAGGTAGTGTCATAGGGCACAAGGCACATGACACATGACACATGACACATGTGGTCAGGTTGCAGATGCAGTAGACTTGGTGATATATGCTGATCAATGCCACATGTACAAGTGGCCAATTGGCAGGCTGCAACAAGAGTTGTTGGATAGCTTCACAATCATTTAATCTAGATCATCTTTTGGTCCCTTTTGGATCAAAGGGGTTTGTTGGGTTGTGTGATCGATATCTTATTTTGTTAGTAGTTAGTGCTGTTATGTATGGGGTATGCATCTCCTAGTGAGACATGCCCTTTAGATTACTTTATATTTAGGTGTTAGTCATTATTATGTTATATAATAATACTAGTGAGTTTGGTAGTTGTACAGGTAATTTGAGACACGGGTAGTTGGACCTGTTAAGTAGTTTGTGTTCAGTATGTAAACAAGCTTATTAAAGCTTGTTTGAGAAAGAAGAGTATACTTGAACATTTACTTTGTAAAAACTTTCTTTAGATCAATAAATTATGTAGTTTTATCTATTTACCTATGTTTAAATTCCGAACATCTAGCAGTAAGATAAGATAAGATAAACATATTAATGTCCAATAGATGACCACAAAAGTAGGTCAAAGGGACAGCAAATTACAAAAGTGTCAGGGACAAGCGGGAAACCCCAAAGGTTTCCAAAAATGAAAGGAACAAAGCGGAAAGAAACCAATACAAGGCAGGGCAAAGAGCAAGAACGCTTAGAGCCAAAGAGAAACAAAAATGAGCAACCCAGGAAAACCCCTAAGCAACAATGAGAAGGAAGAACCAGGAGGGGGTCCATCAAGAGTTGGACCCAATTCTCCTCACATCCAAGGCCAATGAGAAGAAGCTTCTGATAGAAAGATGACCCGAGGAAGAGGAGGTGAGATGTCTAGTTTGCCCTTTGTGTTGCTGCTTAGAGGAAAAAGATCTAGTGGATCTAGTCTGTCTCTAGGTGCTGGACCTGAAATGGTTATGTTGGTGAAATCTCGGGGAGTTGTGGATGGTCTCTCTGGACCGCACTGATTTGGAATGTAAGGCCGTACTAGTGTCAGTCTGATGCTTAGTACCTCTCCTCGAAGGTAGCACTGTGAAAAAGGAAGTGATCTGCTGGGTAGTGTTTGGTCTAGTAGGGCCTTGAATAGAATGATCGCGAAGCCTAATTGCTTCCTGCATATATAAAGCTAAACATCTCTGGTCCTCATATCTGAAGAAATCAGAAAGAGTTTGGGTCCTCTTGAAAAGGCAATGAAGCCTCCCCCTGATCTTGTAGTATATAGGACAACAGAAGATAAGTGTTCCTCGGTCTCAACCTCTTGAATGCTGCATAACTGATAAACCCTGTCTACCTGATCTATGTGGTGGTCCGTCTCAATCCTAAGCGTGTGAGAGCCCACTCTGAACTGTCCTAATGGGATGCAAAGAGTGTGCATCCAATGTCGCAGTGTATACAACGGGCAGACAATAAGCCTATCTTTCAGCTCCAAAAAGTGCTCTGCGTAAAATGCCATCTTTGGGCGTAACCCCCCACGAGGGTTTCCCCAAGTAGTATGGATAAACTGTTTGTAAATATCCTTCCGAATGATCCGGTTCAGCTCTTGTCTGGTGGGTAGAAGATCAGCTGGTGCATTCACAGATAATAGAAGATCCATTTCCATATATCAGAAGGCTGAAAATTTCCCATTTATTATTCCATGATAAAGCTGCCTCAAAAGTGCTGCGAGATATAATCTATGTCCTGGTATCAAATCAATTTGTGTGGTCTGTTTAAAGCTCGTCAGTTGTCAGCCACAGGGAGTATATGCAAGTGCAGGTTGCTGAATTGACTTTACCCCTACCTATTGGGATTCCTTAAGCCTTATGCCTCTCTAGGGCTCTTTCAACGAGTCTCTTTTGTGAATAACATACATTCATTGAATACCATGAGACTACATTTTCATAGGGTCTTTTTTCTGTCAGAGCACTCACAATTACAACAGATGACAAAAATGTTTTTGATTATTTTGATGGATCTTCCTACACTGTTCTAAATCTCTCATGTGGCACATGATGGGAGTCATCTGGGAAAGGCTGCTGAGAATGGCTTATGCTTGTAAATAGCATTTTCACAAAATCTCCCTTTATGGGCATGGCTAACCATGGTTTTATTTATGTGACAATGTCTCAGTAGTTGCCTATATTGTGTGCCTGGTGTATTCTTCTACATTGACCAAGCAAGGCAGGCAGGCTGTTCAGCACAATAATTTAAAATTATAATCGATCTCAACTGATTATTCTGTGGTTCTGCAAAGTGCAAACCATGAAATACAAACAGGGAGAATAAAGGAGATGGTAAAATTGACATTGTCGCAAAAGAAAACCCATGCCTTTGGTGAGCTGCACATATTTTGATCATAGTGATGAGACTCGGTGAGTTTATGCAGACTTTTTGATTTTAAAAACATTAAAAACAATTCAAAATTGCTGAGTTTTTGCCAAAAGTTTTTGCAAAGTCCAAGTCCGAGTCAAAAATTGGCTTGTCGAGTACTCACTGAGTGCTAGTCTCATGACTATGATTTTGATGTATCTTCCTACCTATATCCAAAGCTCCCACTTGGGCAGTGTTTGGCTATTTGCTTGCTAATTGGATTTGCTTACAAGCACTGCACCTTGTCCCAAGATCTGCACAAGCAAAGATGATGCTGGAAAAGGTACGGCATTATATCTTCTAATGGATTTCACACCTTTAAGGGCAGTCACTATTCAACATTTGACAAGTATCTGCTTCCATTGCACAAGCCTGGGTTATTTCACAAGCGTCTGGAATGCTGCCACAAAGTTCGTATCAGACAGACACAATCACATCAGATAGAGGACTGCATACAAATCCATTTTTTATCGATTTCCATGCCATGTATCAAAGCTCCACGTTTGACACACACTGGGCAAAAGCTGGCAAAGGCAGATGATTTTGGCTTTACAACTGGAAAGTGCAATCATTTAAAATCCCCCAAAGCCCATTTTACACATTCAGAAATGAGTCCAGCCTGAGAGACAAGTATTCATTGAGACATTTTCTTAAACAATTTGTGTGCCTACTGTATGCCCAATATAACCAACATTTCAATAATAGCATATGCATCATACAAATCTTGTTCTGAAGCTCTAGATTTGGCACAAGCAGGGCACATGCTGGAAAAGGCGAAGAATCTGGTTCTACATCTTCTGTAAACTCCTACATTTTGCATTTATGTCTTCAGGGCAGTCATGACTTCAATGACTAACAAATATCTGCTTCAAGATTACAATCCAGTGACACCCTTGGTTTTGTATATAAGATATTTTTTTATTAGCTAAATTAAATTGTATATATATTTTCGAAAGCGCTTCTAGAAGACGTGTAGAAGTTTTTGTCCTTTGATGGAAAACCAAAGGACCTTGTGCTTGGGAGTACTTATGTCTACTTTTAAGTTTCAAGAGGCCCTCCACCTCGGGCTGCTCAATAGATGAATGATATTCTTTAAGTCCTGGGATAACTTGTGCAGTTCTACAGTTAGCAAGCAAGTTTGCAAAAAAATATGCTTCTTTGTGGCTGTGTTTGAATGATATATAATTGGAAAGTGGGGTAAGACATCGAGATGGCTTCACTGAGGATTCCATTTAGCTTCCAGTGTGAGGTTTGTTACCTTTGATCATATCCTGAATCACCAACAACATATCTCCCTCAATGATTAACTCTTTAATGTCAGGACATTTAGTCATTTTAAAGCCCTTGACTAATTTCCATGCCCATTTCAATGAATTATTGTTACTGTTATTTCTTAGAAACACACCCAGAGGGGTTCCCTATCCTTTGTTTAGATGCCAATTTTGAGGGATATGCATTCTGCCAAAGTATTCTTGCACCCAACCTAATTCCCTTTTTTTAATGATGTCATTGGGTGGAGCTAACTGTAGCTCAATCATGACCCTTGTGGATGGAACCGACCACCCTTCCCTTGACAATCCAACCAATGCACTATGGGGAATTAATTTATAGTTTATGTTTCTTATTTTTTTTGAAATATCCCTTTTCCTAATAAATCAGAATTCTGATCTATTTAAGGGAAAAAAAAAAAAACCCCTGATGATTAAATCAACACACAAGACACTAAATGCAATCCTAGATATTGAATTTCACAAATGTTCTGAATTTTGCTCAACTGAATACAATTAGAATATGCCGTAGAATAATTAAATTGATCCTTCAAAGTATTTAAAACCTTAGAACAATTTCTGCAAATCTTCAAAAGGGAAAAAACCTGTCAATGTAGCCCTGGCACACTGATTCTGCCTGTACAGCAGTTATTAAGACCTGATGATCAGGTACAGTGGTGCAGCTGTCTGCTTTAGAAGGCAGGCTGGTTGCTGAAAGCACCCTAAGTGCTGTGATTTTATAACTTTGAATGGCACCGACTGCTAGAAACTGCCCTGAACAGGTATGGATGGCTCTTGGAGTGGTACGGTCTAATGCACTATAGCTGTACGGTCGGGAACAGCCCAATATGGCTGTTGTACGGTCATCGTATGGATCTACACAGATATGCACTTTTTTTTCCTGTTCAGACCCTAGGACATACGGCTGGCTGCAGGTGTAAAATAAATTTCTGGAATTGATTTCTTTTGATTCTGGAAGCACCGATGTGATTCCTGAATGGAATCACCTTTTGGGTGTGAAGGGTTTCATCCTTAGGCCTTTATATGAGAGGGTTTTCATCTTCTATGATGAAAGTTGAACAATGGATGCTCAAACTTGAAAAGTGTTTGAAATTGATTGAATGATTATGACTTGCTTTCTCCTCACCCAACATTTTTATAAAATTACCTTATTCCTCATAATAATAATTACTTTTCTTTCCCCCCTCGGCCTTTTAATTAATTTACTTTTGGCCCTACTCAATTAATAATAATGATTTAAGTGTCCACTTTAAGTTATAATTATAAAGTGACGTTGGGAAACAACTTAAAACACTATTATTAATTTTTTTTTATAAAAAAATTGACCCTAGCCTACGGGAAATAAAAATAGCCTTCAGGGTCACCGTTTTGCTCAATTTGAGAAAGTGACATTATAGTCCGCCCTTCCCTGAATTGCTTGCCCTCAAGCAATTGCAAACTGGGTTGCTCAAGTATCTTCTCTCCTTCCCAAGTGGCATCTTCCATTGGTAAATCCTTCCAACATATCAGATATTCTGTGATGACCATACTCCTCAACTTCTTTTCCGTCTAATTTTTAATGGCCTTAGGTACCAAAATTAGCTTGCCTTCATCATCCAAGGGAGGCAACTCCATGGAAGGAGTGATATGCTGTCCCAATACCTTTTTGAGGCATGAAACATGAAACACATTATGTATCTTGCTATGCTCTGGGAATTCAAGATCACAGGCAACCTCTCCAATCCTCTGCTTAACCCTAAATGGCCCATAAAAGCGTGGCTTGAGCTTTTCAGCTCCACTCTGTTTGAGAGAAGACTACTTGTAGTGCTGCAACCTCAAGAAAACCATGTCTCAAACCTCAATTGACTTCTTAACATGTGGCTGGTTTGCACAAAACTTCTGCTGATTCTGTGCATGTTCGAGATTTTCTGAGTATTTCCAATATGTCTTGGCTCTGTGCAACCAAATTTCTAGCCCCTGGTACTTTGATATCAGTAATAACCAAGTCCATGAAAGATAAAGCGCCATATCTATACAAAGCTCTGAAAGGAGTCATACCAATAGACATGTGGTAAGTGGTGTTGTAACAATGTTCTCCCATGTAGAGCCATTTGGCCCAAGCTGTTTGGTACCCTATTACATAGTTCCTTAGATACCCCTCAATCCATTTATTTAAAATCTCTATTTGCCCATTTGTTTGGGGGTGATAATTGGTGCTTGGAGTCAATTCAGTTCCTGTCAAATGGAAGAGCTCTTGCCAAAATAAACCATAGTTCCACGGAGTTTCCTGACGGGGGGATGCAAGAATGGGTTTCCAAGACGAGGGGACGTGGGCCTAAGTTTGGGGACGACGGGGTGGCGGAGGAGCGATGCAAATACATATAGTACTTGAAAAATCAGTTATAAAAAGATGTATAAGGAATAAGTATATTGCATTGAACATCAACAATTTAACATTTAAGTTTTAACTTGTTAACAATGAAGTTTCAAGTTTGAACCATTGAACCAATGAACATTGAACATTGAAAATGAAAATGAAAATATCGAATTTAGAATTTTAAAAATTTCATAATGATGATTCATGATTACAATCAAGTATCAACAATGTCCAAAAACAAAATACTAAATACTAATGAGTCAATGGCTAATTATCCCCAAAGTTCTCGCCAAACTCCTCATCACTAGAACTGTTGGACTCTACATGCTCAAGCCCCTCCAAACCAATACCAATCGGCCTTGTCTATGTAGCAAAATCACCAATCTGTGCTGGCTCCTCTGGCTCTACATCCTTTCTGGCTGCTAGACTCTCCTTGTACGTGTGTTGCGGTCAATGAGATGCAAGGCACTATGTACAGCCACAAGGATTTCACTTTGTTTTTCTTACTTTAGGTCGCACGAAGCGTAAAAGTAGAGGATACACAAGATGAAATCCTAATTTGACTTTTAAATTCTAATCTTGAAATTGAAAAAAATAAATTACAAAGCTACAAACTAGAAAGCAAAATAAATTTGATATTTAAGCATTTGATTTGAACGAAGATTTAAAAATTTAAGCATTTGAATGAATCACATATAATTATAAGAATTTTTGATTTAGAAATGAATCATGAATCAAAGAACAATACAATTTACAAATGAAACAAAAAATAAGAAATTCAAAGAATCAAATGCATAGTGATAGGGCCTACCTTGTGGCTTAAATGATGAACTTGAAGAGTCTTGAGTCTTCTTGGCTTCTATCCTCTTCTTGATCTCACTTTTCCTCTCTTAATGCTCTCTCACTCTTACAAACTTCTCCCTCTTAGCTTGCTGTCTCTACTTTCAGCTCTTTACTGCACTCAATGAAGTTTTTGTGTGATTTGGAATGAGAGGGATAGGGCTTTTTATAAGCTTTTGGAAAGCCTTGGGGGTGGGTGTGGGACCCATTAGCAATTAGGGTTAGGGTAGAGGGCTCACAAACCAAAATCTTTTTTAAATTTTTAAAAAAATGCCTTTTTGGCGTCCACCAATGTGGGGGACATTTGCATGTTTCTTAGGGGGTCAAGGGACGTCTGGGCGTCCCTTGGATGTCCTAGAGTCCCCCAGGCGCCCTAGAGACGTCCCTTCTTAGAGGGAATTGTCTCGGGGATGGCGGCAGTGGAGGTGCGTTAGGGGGACATCCCTCTGACTTCCCTGTCTTGGAAACGTGGGTATTTTGGGGGAGGGGGAGGCGTCCCTGTGGAACATTGAAATAAACTAAAGAATCGATTTTCCCTATCACTCACAATATTCTTAGCCATGTAGCCTAAAAACCTTTCTGAAGAACAAATTAGTCACCTGTGATGCCTTACACTCAGTTGGGACAACAAAGAAATGAGCATATTTTGTAAGCCTATCAACTATTGTGAAAATACAACTTTTATCTTGAACCTTGGGAAGACTTGTAATGAAGTTTATTGAAATACTTTCCCACTTTGACTCGGAATGGGCAAGGGCTTCAATAAACTAGCTGGAAAAACATGCTCTGTTTTGTTCTGTTGGCAGTTAATACACTCTTTGATGTATTGGAGAACCTCTCCCTTGAGTCCTTTCCAAATGAATTTGTTCCTTGTTTGTAAGTCTTGAAATACTTTGGATGACTAGTCAAGGGTGTATCATGAACATCACTCAAGACTTTGCTTTTTACCTTTGATTGAGGGACTAAATAAATCCTATCTTTGTAGAGGATGAGATCTTCAATCTCCTTATACCTATCATCTTGTACTTTAACTTCAAGAACATCATTAGTGAAGGCGTTCTTTGCATATTCAGCTATTATAACAGCCCCCCAATCATTGGAAATTTCAGACATAGCACATAGAAATGGGTTTCTTGATAAAGCATCAACTACAACATTATTCTTCCCTTATATTCTATGTCAAAATCATATGCTTGAAGTTTACTCACCCACTTTTGCTGCCTATCGTTTAAATCCTTTTGGTCGAAGAAAAACTTCAAACTGTTTTCAGCTCTCTTTGGGCTTCTAACTCTTCATCAATGGCCTTTTAATTAATTTACTTTTGGCTCCACTCAATTAATAATAATGACTAAGTGTCCTTTTTAAGTTATAATTATAAAGTGACATTGGGGAACAACTTAAACACTTCTATTAAATTATTTCCCTTTTATTTTGCCCCCCTAGCCTACGGGAAATAAAAATAGGCTTCAAGTTCACCCTTTTGCTCAGTTTGAGAAAGGGGACATTACATTTTTAGGTCACTTTTATAATGTTCAACCATTCCATCCTAAGATTACCGCACACTTAGCCTATGGTGTGTATTGATTGGGATATGTGTTGCTGACCTATGGTGTGCATAACCTTTAACTTAATCATTCAATAATCTCTAGGTTGCATGTTAGTAGGAGAAGTTGGCCCAATTGGATTATGGTGATCCCATAGCTTACTTATTGTATATATAGGAGGTAGTATTAGGATATTAGTCATCATATGTCCAAATTTTATTCTTATTGTAAGGATTGTGGAGGTTGCCTCCTCGAAGTGGCTCACTCCTATATTTTAGTAGTTTGCTCTACATTTCACTTATATTGCATGGATTTGCTCTCTTCTGTTCTTACTTGCAAGTGATTGTTGTTATTCTACTTATGCCATTTGGTATATTGCAATCTATTGCTATCAATGTTTTTGCGATATAGTAAGTTCATTACAAGTGGTATCAGAGCTTTGATTTGGGCAAAGTTCTGCAGCACACTAGGGTAGCAAGAAACAAGTTGTCTGGGTAAATTTGTTCTTTTCTCTCACAATTTTTTTTTAATACACCAGACCTAGTGCTGTTCAGTGTGGAATCTGTTATGCTCTATGTGAGGCTCAAGATCAAAAACTTTTGATCTAGGGGGAATTTAGGGTTTTCGTTTGCCCCAGGCATTCTAATCTTTAAAAAAACATAGCAATCATTTGAATTGATTTTTTGCACCCTTGGGCAATATAGCAGTGGTTGGATTATCTTGGCAAGGCAATCGCAACATTATAGGTCTTCAACAACTAAGTTTTGGCAGATTCTTGGGTCTTTTGGGTTTTGAGTTTTTTGCACCCTTGCGCAATGTAACAGTCATTGGATTCCTCTCGAAGAAGTGATCACAATAGCGCAAGTCATTGGTAATCCTATAATTGACTCCCAATCTTGCCACAACATGGTAAGTCTTACGTGCAGCAGGGGAAAGAATACACAAACACCGGGGAAGGCTCCTTCCAAGGAGGATATAGAGTTAGAGGTAGACATGGGCTAGTCTGGTGAAAAGCCTCTCCCATGGGAAATGATTGAAGGAAAAGTTCAAGCAATGTGAAGAAGGATTAGGAGCACCTACTAAAGATGGCTATGAAAGAAGATATAGTTCAGATCCAATCTAGCATGGCAATGGCAACTATAAAGTTGGATTAGATCGCATCATCTGTCAACAACTTGTTAGAATTTCAAAAGTTGTTTCTGCAGGCCAAGTCTTAGGATATAATTGATTCTATAGCCCCAAATGCAATCGGCGAACCCACACACTATTGACCCTTATAGCTCTGGTGTAGCAAGTATTCAAATGTAATGCTGGATTGTGTCATTTTTTACCAAAGATGGACATGCGCAAATTTGATGACAAGGACCCACTCAATTGCATCATCCAAATGGAGTGTGTTTTTGATGTACATCAGATTCCTTGTGGAAAAAGGTTGCAATGGCATCCTTATATTTGGAACCTAATCAATTCATTTGGTATTGTTGGCTTTACAAGCAAAAGACAAAGAAGAATGGCAGTCACATGGTCTGAATTGTACATAAGAGTTGATGACAAGCTGAAGTACCAATTTGATGGATAATTTTTTTATCCGATTGGCCAAGCTGCAATAAATGGGTGTGGTCTATAGGACTATATTTAGCAAGTTTAGACCCTATCCTTAAGAGTGAAGAAGGTTATGGAAGAGAACTTGAACAACCTGTTTCTAGGTGGACTCAAAGACAACATTCAGTGAAAGGTATGCTTGTTTAATCCGCTCACTGTCTCTAATTTTATTTTAGGACAACATTCAGCCAGAGCTATTAGAAGACAAGCTTTCAGTAGCATAAGATGCTGTAGCACCCTGACATTTTTATTTCCTCAACCAACCAGATCAACGCCTTAGCAAATTGAAAAAAAGGGGCAAAAGGGTTATGTTTTGACTGTGATAGCAAATCCAATAGAGGACATAAGTGTGCAAAAAAGAAACTATACTATCCTAGGTATTAGTATCCCATAAACCCTTAAGGAAGTGGGGTTTAAAAAAAAATAGAGGTTGATATGTTGATTGACTGATGAGGTACTCACAATTTCATTAGCAATAAGTTGGCTGCACATTTGAACTATTTTGTTTTTCCAGCACCAGAATTTTAGGGAAATGCCATAGTATTAAACTCACCATGGGGGACTACCCTTTGAATAGCCCTATGTTTGCCATTCCCATGGGCGTAGTGGATATAGTGTTGGAAGTCTAGTGTCATACCTTGGTTACGATTGAGATGAACTTCTAGGACCTCTTCATGTGTTTTTGTTCTGAGGCAAGAAATTCGAATTGAGAGGGTTGCAAGCAAAGATGCCACAAATGGTAAGTTTTCATCAACTGGAAAAGCTGCTAAAAAAGGGTTCGGCTGGGTTTGTGGTAGAATATTTTCATTAGAAGTAAAATAGTCAAATGCACCAACACCACCAAATCTTCGGGGTATTTTGCTTATGTGATCTGGTATATTGTGATATATTGTTGTCAATCTACTTCTGCGACATAGTAAGTTCTTTACAAAGATACCGGGTCTTGTTATTTAGGGGGACCGGTCCAAGCACGATGCATGTTGGGTACTGGTCCCAATCTGGTACACCCTATGGTCCAGCCTAAGTACATCTCGGCCAGATGAGGTACTCTTGGGTGCATTCCCCGGGTACTTCCAATTGGGGTTTGTGCCGTTCTAAGTGGGTGTGGCTCTTTGTTAGTCATGGCTGCATTTTCCCTTGCCATGTAATCCTTGGCTTTATTCTTCACAATCAACCTAATCCTTTTCTACGGGTTGTGTACAACAATAGGTTGTTTGGGAGCAAATATTTGGCGGTTTATGAATTCAGCATTGCAGATCTATTCCATCTTCCAAACATGGAGTATATTATGAAGACATCAAGGAGTTGGAGCTCATTACTTCACGAGAGCATGTGAATGGGCGATGGGAAGACATTTTGGCAAGGCTCCCGTGGAAGGAAGTTGTGGAAATAAGCAAGCCCCCTAAAAGTGAAGGAGATAAGTTTGTGGCTGACATTTGTGAACAAACTTGCTATAAATATGCTATGTTAGTATCAGTAAATTTTCAAGAGTAAGTCCGTTGCAAGTTAAATATAAATTATGTTTATTGTATGGTATTTAATAGATATGTATAATGGCTATGTCAATATTAGTAAATTTTCAAGAATAAGTTCCTCGCAAGTTAAGTTTAGATTATGTTTATTGTATAGTATCTAAAATATATGTATAATGGCAATTTTGACGTGAATGGAAAGTTGGAACAGGTTTTCAATCTTTGAGAATATTATTCAACTTTTCGACATTCATCATTAGACATAATTTAAGGCTAAATGAATGGTATCACCATAATACATACAAACCAACCTCCACACTAATCACTGGTAAATATATCGTTAGTTTCCCTTTAGTTGCAAAGTTTATGCCCATAAGGATTTTTTAAAGTGTTAAGTATTTAAATCAACTATTTAGTTTTATTTTAATTTAGTTTATATTTAAATTAGGTTTTATTAAGTTTACTATAAGTTTTATTGGAACTACATGTTATTTTTTCAATGAGGGTCAATGGGGACATCACTGAGCCCGAACTTGGTTGTGTTTCCATACTTCTTATGGAGATTTAAACCCAGGTCTCCTACTTCCAAATAAAACCTATTCACCACTGGATCATCACCTCATAGACTTGAATCTACATGTTATCAAACGTATTTTATTAAACTAATGAGTTTAACATCAATTCAGTAAGTGTATGATTTTATTTGATAAGGTCAAAAGGGCTATAATCTAGCTAACAATATAATAAACTAATAAAAAAGCTTGATAAAATCAAGAAAGTCTAATTACATAAGTTTGCCACCTTCTACTAAGAAGGTTCTATGAGAAATAGAAACAAGAAAGTAAAAAACAGCCAACTACTAACCGCTTAATCATCTTCCTTGCTGGAATCTGAGACCATCACGGTAGGTTGTATGTTTCCTTTTCTACATTTTCCAAGACCAAAGCACCAAGAGTTTCAGCCTAAATTATTGATTCACCCCCTGCCCAGGTACAGGTCCCTGATCCATACTGGGTTTGGGTACGGTTTGGATTCGGCCCTGGGTTTGCTTCAGGTTTGTCTAGGATGGCTCGGGTTTGCCTGGGTTCTGCAGCAGAAGAACGCGAGCGAACCCGAGACAAACCTGCAGGCGTTTGCCTTTTTTTAATTTTTGTTTTTCACAATTAGACTTAAGTGATGGAAAAAAACACACTTTTAAACCTTAAAAGTCGCTAAAAGCTCAAAGAAATCACATATAATAACACTAGTATAAAATATTAGGTTATAATTTCTACATTTTAAAAATTTATATATTATTTCATATGACTGTACCCAATCTGTACCTGAGGCAAAAAATTGCCATACTGGCGAACCCAATTCTTTGAACTAGAACTGAACCTGACCCGACAACTGAGGTTTAGGCCTACTGGGATGTAACAAAAGAGGAAGTGTTTATGCCCAGTTTGGAGCAGATATCATCAACCACCATAGCTTTTAGAAGCATCCAAACCTGGTCCAGTCGGCACATCAAGTTGAAACCCAACTGTTTCGTGTGCTCATTTATGGCAAGAGTATTGCCGGCCCTGAACAGTGTTTGCACCCCGATCAACCGGGCCACCTTGAGGGTGTCCAATCTTGGGGCGGAATGGTTTAGGCTTTCATTGCTTGTGGAATGCAGTCCACTGAGGGTGTCCAGTCTTGGGGCCTGATCTTAAGATTGTCAACCAGCCCCATGAGAAAAGAGTGCACATTGTCAATAGAGTATTTGTGGATCATTTCACAGTTTTTTCCTTCACAATGTTCATAGAGGAGGCTTTTCCTTTGCTGAGTTGGGTGCTTCTGCGGGAAGAAGAGCCCTTGCCACCCTGCATTTCCTTCTTGGTCTCCATTCTCAGACACTGAATTTCCTGCACCAAGCAAACATTCCAGACCACCCTTAGGAAGAATGTCAATTTGATGAGAGACCAGTGTGAAGGCCAACAGGGTTGAAAACCAGGTTTAACCGAAAATAAAACCACTGCCGCGAAAGAAAAACAATTTCCAAGGGCCAAACCAAACCGCCTCTGAAAATTGAAAATGCAGAGATTCAAAAAGTTGACCATCCCCATTCACAAACCAATATCAAGCAAGTCGAGCACTATAACCACAACAACAAAAACAATTGACGAGCAACATAGAGATTTTTGGAACAAACAAGCATCATTCCAGAAATGGCAAGCATGCAGGAAACCATCCAACTTCACCCAGCTTCCCATTTTCATCAGTTTAAATAAAAAACGTGCAATCTTAGAGTTGTCGTAGTTTATTAAGGAAAGAAAAATGGAAGACAATGGAACCATAGACCTCAAACACCAGAGCGAAATAAGAATACCAATGAAGCAGATAGTGCCCAAATTCGTAAGAGAAGTACTTGAAGCATACTTGAGACGCTTGTCCTCCACCTTCGCTCCCCCTGGAGGCCAAAATGGCCAAGGCGGGGTAGAGGCAGTGTATTTATAGCCCCTCACATGCTTTTCCTGCTTCCACACATCAAAACCAATTACTGCTTCTTTAGCCTTCAAATGCATAGATCACATTAATTGCCATGCAAGGCACACCAAATCAACTAGTGGGAAGAGCTTTGGAGATCATACTCCAAAATTGAAGAGAGATTTGCAATCATTATGGGGGTGATAATAAATGAAAACTATTATTACTCATTTTTTTGGATCCACAACAAGGTTACCCAGAAGGTTGGTTGCTCTATTGCCATCTCCTTGTGTGATGGATTCACAAGGAAGTGAACCAAGATGCCAATCGAGCAGAGTCATTGATGACGATATTAATCTGCCAGTGTTTACTTTACTTCTTTTTCAGGGCTTAAATGACAAGTTGAGAGTCACCCTCGATTACCAAATTTGACCAATTTCTTTCTTTTGCTAATAGAAGACCTCTCCACCATGCCTTTGCTTCAGTAAAATTATTTGTGATTTTACCCAATGCCTCTTAGAAAGCCAAGAGAGGGGGCTCCCTTATTATCTTTGAAGATTCCTCCCAAGCGAGCCCAACCCAAATTAGCTTTGGCAGTCCCATCAAATTCAGCTTAACAGCTGATTCCTGAGGGGGCCTTCCAAGAGGCTCTTTTGTTACTTCTCCTAATGCTGCTGACTCTATTATCGTGGAGTAAATGTATGATTTGAATTACACACAAAAGAATAATTTTATATTAATAGTTTAGAGTTTATAAAATACAATTTTTATGATATAATTTTTTTTTATTTGACTATATTTTTATGTTATAAAATATATAATAGAAATACTAAATACTAAATAATAAATAAAATTTATGATATAATTTTGCTTATTTAGCTATATTTTCTATATTTTTTTGTATGTCCTTACTCAAGCTACACAAGCCCAAAAAATCGCTGCACCGATGTACCCGAACCCTGTACCAGGATTGGCTACTAAGTTTCCATTCAGGGAGAATTCAATGGGCTATTTTTTGGCAATTTGCTAAAATATACAAGTAATAGAATAATTATTAAATTCCATGTTTTGTCTCAAATATTAGCCCATAATACTCATATTTGCTAATTTTAAAATGGAAAGATTCACCAACCATTATGTGCTTGTTTACAAATTTCCACCCATCAAAATTTATTTGACCCAGACTATGCCTATGCCTAGGGTGAATTTTTCTCGAAAGGTGGTGTAGAATCCATTAGATCCATTTGTGATTGAAATCAAGACAGATGTGGATCTAGAAGATCCAGATGATTAGGCAAGCACAATTAATGTTTGGATCAAACAGATGAATGATGAGTATTTGTTGTGCATAGAGATTTGCAACAATTTGCAAGCCAAATTTTTTTGTTACTTCTCCTAATGCTGCTGACCCTATTATCAGGGAGTAAATGTATGATTTGAATTACACTCAAAAGTATAATTTTATACTGATAGTTTAGAGTTCATAAAATACATTTTTTATGATATAATTTTATTTATTTGTCTATATTTTCATGATATAAAAAATATAATTGAAATAGTAAATAATAAATAAAATTTATGAAATAAATTTGTGTGTTTAGCTATATTTTTTAGTATGGCCTTATCAAAGCCATACCCAAGCCCAAAAATTTGCTGTACTGATGTACCCGAACCCTATACCAGGATTGGCTACTGAGTTTCCATCCAGGGAGAATTCAATGGGCTATTTTTGGCAATCTGCTAAAATATACAAGTAATAATAATAATTAGTAAATTCCGTGTTTTGTCCCAAATATTAGCCCATAATACTCATATTTTGCTAATTTTCAAAATGGAAAGGTTCACCAACCATTCTGTGCTTGTTTACAAATTTCCATCCTTCAAAATTTATTTGACTTAGAATAGGCTTATGCCTAGTGTGAAATTTTCTCTAGAGGTGGTGCAGAATCCATTAGATCCAATTGTAATTGAAATCGAGCCAGATGTGGATCTAGAAGATCCAGATGATTAGACACAATTAATGTTTGGATCAAACAGATGAATGATTAGTATTCATTGAACTTAGAGATTTGCAACAATTTGCAAGCCAAATTCATTTCCGATTTCTGCATTTAATGTCTCCTCTACTTTTATGTCCTTGGAATGTTGAGAAGAGTTTGTTCCAGATATGAGATTTGAAGGGTAGAAATTTCCTTGTACACAAAATGAAAAATCCTTTGCATTGAGCTGCATTTTCCAACTGAGAGCTATATGCTTATGGTTTGGCTTTCAAAGTCCAACAATTATTACCTTCAGATTATATCTCTACAAGTAGAATATAGTTGAAAAAATTTCATGATCGATTGTAAAGGTTGTCCAATTCCAGTGGTAGGGGTAGCAGGGGATGATTTTGAAATATGCTGAAAAAGCTATCCTATGGCATAATGGAAATGATTGTGAGTACAGGGACTAGAAGCAGATATACACAGAAACAGTGATTATGTAGCAGTGTTAGTTGCAGAAATTTTGAAAAATGAGACACACTATAAAGAATAAAAAAAGAGAGATACAAATGAAAATAAACAGGTTTAGATCTTATATTAACTTCTTTAACTGTTTTTATATCATTCACTTTTGCACAGGGTTTGCCTCCCAACCAGTAGAGTAAAGCACCTTAATCTTTAGGTACAGGGATGAGTTGCAGGGGATATTTTTGAAAGTAACTTGCCAATTGCAAGCTTAGTCTTGTTGCCTTACCTTTGAAACAAGGTGAAATCTACTTGCAAGACAATTAAAATACATTTGATAAGTTGCGTGCTTTTTGATGGTTGACATTTTTAGTGTTCATAGTTTTCTGTGATGAGCAGCCTTGCCATTGGAGTGCACTTAAGGCTTCTAAGTTTGTCTGTGATCTGGTATGATTTCTTTCAAGTTGCAGTGAAAAAGGCTCTGAGTAGCACTTTCTTATTGTGTTGGATGAATTCATAACCCTTGTTTTTGCAATATGTGGGCCAGCAATAGTCCAGGGAAAAGATAAAACTATACTGTTGGTGATAGTGTTTACACTTTAGAGTGGTAGCTTCTTAAAAGGTTGACAATTGAAATGCTGTGCAAATTTGTATCGCATCATTCTGCAAACTTATTGTATTGAGAACTTTTCATTTGTTCTGCTTTTTGTATCCTTTTGTTACCTGTGGATAATTTCTTTTAGTTACACAATTAAACTAGAGATAATTTACAACTTGGAAAATGTGGATCCGTATATCTCATATTTTTATAGTTGTAATTGCAGGTTGAGCAGCAGCATAAACAAGCACTAGAGGAGGACCCTTCTGCTTTTGATTATGATGGGGTCTATGATGAAATGAAGAGCAAGATAGCTTGCCCTTTGGAGCAAGACCGAGTGAAGAGGGAGGTAGGTATTTTGCAGTTAATTCCTGTCATTGATCAGTTAAAAGCTGTAGCTTTTTGTTCTAATCTGATTACATGCCACTTTTTAGCTGTTCTCTAGCTTCTTGTGTTGAATACATAAAATTATGAAATATTGTTGTGAATTTTATTATCTTTGTACGTCAGCTGCTAATGTTGAATATATTGGAATGACAAAATTAGCAGCTGACTTACAAAGATAAAAAAAATTCACAACAATATTTCGTAATTTTATGTATTCAACAATATTGGAATGACAAATAGCTGACTAGTAGCAGCTTCTGGTGCATCAGGACTGTTCGACCTTTGGGGAAACATTTACGGGCTAATATTTGTGATTTTTTTTTGGAAAAACAGCTTGGCAATTTGTAAATTTTGCAAAATGAGCAGCAATTTTTTCTATAAAATTTATGTATATTTGGTAATTTTACAATTGCCTAATATACAAAACATTCACAGACGGGGTCTTAAAATGGCAGAAAAGGGTAATAGATGCATATTCATTTACTCTTTCCTATAATGTAGAGATTTTGACCTAAAGGCTAAGATACCTAGATTTAGGCCTTGTCGCTCGTTGGGTTCATCACAGGTCATATGACCTTTATAAGTGTGATGTATGACTGGTAAGAATTACGAACATGCCATTTTTTTCCACAAAGGAGCTTGAATCTTATTAATGAATTTCAATTTATTGTGATTTTCCAGAAAGTGATTGTTGCAACCATTTCCATTTGATTAGCTCATTTTGAGGGAGTTCCATTGTATGACTTCTTTTCTTGTGTTTGTTTTTTTGCCCTGTTTTATATTTTTTTCTGTCAAAAGCAATAATAATTTTTTTCAAATGAATGTATAGACCTAACATAAGTCTATTTGGAGCTTTCTCTGATTGAAAGTATATGTTGCGCCTTGGTTGTGTTTAACTCTAAACTGAATTTTGTACAAGGGTACTATAGGGTTAAGAATATAGAAATGAATAAGCACAAAGGTGATAAATAGATCTATAGCAGACCAATTAATTTGCGAACTCGGATAAATAATATTTTGAATTTATTGCAGACACTTTCTAAATTATATAGCATTTCAGTCTTGTACACTTGGCAAACACATATCATGAATGTACTTTCGACTTTTAGACTTTTCCCGTTGCTAAAAGGCTCGCATACACTATCTCTTAGTTTGATCAATGTTATTCTGATGACCGAAGCCTTCTATTTGGTCTAGAATGCTATAAACCTGCTTATCTTCCATCTCCGTAAGTTCTAGACCTGTACCTGTTTTCTAGTTGTCCAAACACTTGCATCGTAGTCAGATGCCTACATCTATGCAAGTGTCCTATTCCAATGCAAGTGTATAGTGCTGTAAAGTCATCCAATTTGCAAATGAAACATATCTTAAAGGTCGGCCTAAGTGTTTTAATGCGAGATATTATCTAAAGGGATTGGTATAAATATATGATCAACCCTCATTTATTTTTCACCTAGCACAGACCAAGGCAACTTACCAAAAACATTCAATCAAGCACTCAAGTGAGCAAAACTTCTCTATTTTCTCCTATTTCTATATTAGTTAGAGGGACAATACATCTATAGGGCTAAAGTACTGAAGAAGCACTTCATGAGCCATACTTGCCAAGTTACAAGCTAGGTCACTATTGTACTTGTTTATCACACATTGCATGATTCACATACAAGCCAACACGTAGGAGAGAACTACATAAGTCTGAAGCCCTCTTCTGAGTATTGGTTATGTAGGGAACGCTCATGACAAAGGGGTCTTTGGGGCAGCTCAACATTGTGTGCCCACTAACCCATTTTTTTCATAGCCACTATGAAGATGAAGAACTAGGGTTTTATCATTTGACAAGGAACGATAGTCCATGACCTAGATCTGAATGCACCAGAGTGAAGGCGATACAAAACCCAAAAGCATCCAGGTGTTCGCATCCAGTTTCAACAGGTATTTCGTATTGACACTTGCATCTGATCTAGACAATAGCGTTGAGACAATCGTCCTAAGTCGATGCAAGTGTCCACGGCTACAAAGGTACAATTTCTAAAATTAGGTGACTGATCTATAATTGAGATCCAATCTATTTTTTGCGTGTCCTAGATTCAGATATGTAATAGCATCAAAATCAACTATCTTGTGTTCATTATCATTGCAATATTTAATAGAAATGTATTTTTTATCTTTAGCATATCTTAGCATAAAAAAATAAATATATGTTTTATTTGAATTTTGCAATTAATTGGCCTATTTTAGAGAGTCTACTATCCTTGTGCCCTAGGCTATCTCTACCCCTTTAACTCTAGATTCCCCATATCTAGATTTTAGAGTTAAACATTTATAATACTGAGATATGCTAAAAATAGAAAGTGTAACTATTGATTGATATTGCAATAAATTAGAAACAAAAATACTTGGTACACTGTGCATATACTTTTCTGGGCTAAACAAACTGGAAGTAGATTGGATCAGGATCCTGGAACAGTCTGTCAGATACTGAAATTTTGCATTCTGTGGCCTCAGAGTTTGCGTTGAATTCTGACAGTTGCATCGACAATGGTGTCCAATACAGAATAGTGACTGGATTTGGTTGCGATCACCTAGAGCCTTCAAGGTTTTTTGTTATTTTTTTCTGGTGCGTACAGATCACGCGCACAAGTTGCTTTTTGTCAAATGATCAAACCTTAGCTTCCTCATCTTTGGAGTGATTGTGGGAAAAATGGGTTAGTGAGCACATGGTATCAAACTATCCCAAGGACCCCTATGTCAATAAGCGTTGTCTATATAGCCAATACGTCAAATAGGGCCTCAAACTTATATAGTTCTCTCCTATTTGTTGGCTTGTGCGTGCATGAAGATGCAATGTGTAATAAGCAAGTACATAGAGTGACCTATCTTGTAACTTGACAAATATGGCTCATGGGCTATGTTTTGAATATTTCAGACCTGTGGAAATATTGCTCCTATGATTGATATGGAAATGGGGATGAACAGGGCAGGTTTGCTCACTTGAATGCTTGATTGAGTGCTTTTGGTAAGTTTCTTAATGAGTTGTATGTGATTTTTAGATAAGGAATGAATGAGGGTTGATCTTGTATATGTACCAATCCCTTTTGTAAATATCTCGCACTAAAGCACTTGATTGACCATTAGAATATGTTTCATTTGCAAATTAGATGACTTTTGGGCACTGGACACTTAGTTTGAAAGGGGACACTAGCGTCGATGCATATGTCTAGTAGGGATGCAAGTGTCCAGGAAGTTGGAAAATAGGTATAGGTCCAAAACTTGCAGATAATGGTAATGATTGAGTTTATAGCATTTTGCACGGTATAAAAGGCTTGGTCATCAGAACAATAGTGGTCGGACTAAGAGATAAGCAATTTGACACAAAGAGGTAGTGAACATGAGCCCTTTGGTAGTGGGAAGGCCTTAACATTGAAGGGTACAACCATGGTAGGTATTTTTTAAGTGTACAAGATTGAGGTGCTATATAATTCAGATTTAGTGTCTACAGGTTGTTACATGAAACTTGGACTTTGAATAGACTTCAGACCTCCATTCCAAGTGTTCAACTACCTTTGTCAACTTTTTCACTTATATCATTTCTGTTAGTTTGATGTTGAGACAGCTTTGAGTACTCAGGGGTAGGTTAGAATACAATCCTAGTGTTACTAAGAACACCATCATTGCAACCGAAGGTTTTGTTAACTTGCCGACCAACTCCAAATCTGTCTATGTCTAACCAATACTAAAGATAGAAGGAACACTGGTTTCTTGAAATCTAAAAATACAGTCCTCTAGCATGGATGTTGTTTGAATTGTAGTTTTTGAAATCAAATGAAGACTAATAATTTGTATTTTTTTCTTTTGTACGTGTTGACCAAGTCTTTCCTGCACAGAGTCAATGACTTTGCTAAGACTTGTTGAGTACTTGCAGAAATTGCTGAGTTTTCCAAAACTTAAGGAGTTTGACCATTGACTGAGTCTTGGTCAGGTCTGTTGGCTCAGGTCCTTTTCTAGGTGAGCTGTGCCAGCTCGTTGAATACTTGCAGACTTGGGGTGAGTCTGGTTATGATATTCTTTGAGTTTCAAGTTTTAATGACCTGTAATGGATCAAATCAAAGTCAGAAAACATTTATCACCACCTTCACATAGAGACCAATGTGCAGCACACTTAAAACTGACCATTCCAATACAAAACTGGCAAAGAAGAAGGGCATGAAATTACGAGCCAAACACAGGATAAATTGTAGGACGACAAAATATCTGGGGAACATCTGCACATCCCGAAATCTTATGGCAGATCAGGCAGGTCAAACAGGGTTAATTGGATGAATTTGACAGGGGCTGAATTTGTCACCCTGAAATATAACAAAAGTGACGTATTTGGCACTCTCTTGAATATGTATATTGCTGTGTGTGGTTGTTTGTATGAAACAAAAGGCTTTGTAATGGCCAAGGAAGATGCTTTGATGACTTAGCTTCTTGCCCTAGCAAGTCCTGTCAGCAGGTGACGGATTTGGCACCTTCCAATTTTGCCCCGATGAATTCATACAGGTATGAATACGTCAGAATACATCAAGGAAAATAACTGCCCAGATGGAAGCCTATCAGTTTAAAGGCCTAACTGTTGAATTTTGTCTTCCTGGTATGTGTCGTCAATGCTCTACTAAGAAAATGTAAGCTTAAATATGTATGTTTGTGGATGCAAAACCCATCTAGAGATGCAACAGTTATTGTTGGAATTGTGTAACAGAATTTCAGTCTTGAGTGGTGAAATATTGCAGAGCAAGTGATGGAGGTCATTGCAGGAGAGGTTTTGTCATTCCATATTGGTCCCATGGTTGAGCAATTGCTTGTATGTTGCATATTGACGATTTAAAGACAAGGCACAGCCCATCATGTAGCACCCTAAAAGTTTTTATTTAGCCCCATACTATTACTACATTCCTTGACCTGTTTTTGATCGGTGAGTATTAAATCACCAAAATTACTGGCTAAATAGGAATCTACTTATTTTTTCCATGTGTTTATCCTGGACTAATAAAACCAAAATTATGCTGGTTTCTTGTTATGTAGACTGACTTCTTGTTCTCTCTCTTTAAATGAGATTTTTAATTTTCCTTTTGGTATGTACGTTTTTTTTTTTTAATAACAACCAAGCATTGTATTAGATTAAAATCAAAAGTACATATTCGACTATGCCAAGCTTGAAAACTATTAGTCCAAGCTTGAGCATTATACAACATAAGAACAACAGAAATAGTCATGAGCGAGAATCAAGATTTAGAATATATCTGATATCTTCCTGAATCTTATTGGACCGCCATGGAGGAAGTATGCCATAACATAACAGGTCCTTATTATCCCGAGCCCAATTAGCCAATGCATCGCAACCTTGTTTTTTTCGCGAGGAATGTGATAGAATTGAACTTGAAAATTTCCCCTTAATTGTTTAATCTTCCAAACCTCTTTAGCAATATGCCAATTAGGAGAAGAAACCAATCTATGATCAGAAAGCAAGTGATTAATAATTTGAGAATCAGACTCATGTGGATCTTATGCCATCCAATCTTGAAGGCTTCTTGCATACCTCTATATATGGCTTTCACCTCAGCAAGATTGTTGGTAGTATAACCAAGAGTCAAAGCAAATAGAAACTGCATGTCACCATTCACATCTCTCTCAATGCCTCCCATAGCAGCTCTTCTTGGATTCCCTCTTGAAGCCCCATCCGTATTTATCTTACCATATCCAGGAGGAGGGTTGTTCCAGTGTCCCTCACGCAAAACATTCCTCTTATTCTGCAATCGAGGACAAGTGAGATTTTTAAGATCAATGTTCAGCTGTTCACATATGTGTTTCCATTCTAGAGAGAGATCTTTAGGCAAGAAAATCTTATGTTTCAAACTTTCCGTTATATTGATTTTGGTCTTATCCCACACAAAAGAGATATCTTTCCTTGTTTGCTGGAAAATTCTACTATTTCTTTCCTTCCATATATTCCACAAGAGAAGAGAGATAACACTCCATAATACAGGAGTAAAATTTTGGCCTTTGGGAAGGGATTCTTTCCAATATCTAAAAATCTGCTCAAGAGACTCCAATCTTATCCACCGCACCTTTAATACTGCAGCAAGATGCTGCCATAACGGGATGACCCAAGAACATGAGAAAAAAAGATGAGAAGAAGTCTCCTCAGTATGTAGGCACAAGACACATGGAAAAAGGCCATTCCAACCTCTCTTCATTAGACGATCCCCAGTTAAAACTCTACCATGAATAAGAATCCAAAGGAAAAAGCTGACTTTAGGCCACATACCCGAATGCCAAATTGTCTTGAATAAAAACTGCAAAGGATGAGGATTTTCCACCACCAAGGAGGCATAGCCATCAGCCACTGAGTAATTGCCATTAACGTTCCTTACCCATCCCAACTTATCTGGATCTGGAGATGCTAAGAGAGAACGTGTTTCCATAATATGGGAAATCAACAACTTTGCTTGTTGGTCTGCCATAATGGGCTATCTTGATCCATCCCTTTTCCTGCATTTGTTCCATGATAGGTTTAAGTTGGGGAAATTGATAGATAAGAGAGGCTGTCCATCCCAAGAATCAGTCCAAAAGTTTGCACTTTGACCATCATTAACAATCCAAAAAATCTGATTCTTAATCATTTCTTCACCCATCTTGATGAATCCCAGAGTAGGAGATCCCCTAGTAGGTAATGTAGATCTGATAATCATCTCAAGAAGATTGTTCTCAGCATACTTAGCTCTAAAGATCACAGCCCATAAATCATGAGGATAATTAAGCAATCTCCAATATAATTTAGGTGCCAAAGCCTTATTTTGCTTAGGTGAAGATCTAAATCCCAATCCTCCTACCTTTTTTGGTCGACAAAGAAGTTCCCATCTAACCAAGGACCACTTCTTGTCTTGAGTACCACTCCACAAGAATTTTTGACAAATATCTTGAGAATTTTCCTAGGGATATTGAGGACTGAGGCAACAGAGATTGGCATAGCTTGGAGAACCGCCTTATCCAAAGTCATTCTTCCCCCAGATGAAAGCCATTTATTAGTCCACTTAATTCCAACTCAAACTTACTGATTAACCACTGCCAATCTCTTAATTTTTTTGAGTCTAAAAGAACCCCAAGATATTTGCACAGAAGAGTTCCTTTCTGAAACTGAAAATTTTTCAGAATTTGCTCCTCTTGTCTAGTAGAACAATGAAAGAAGAAAATATTGGACTTACCCTCATTAATAGTCTGACCTGTATCAGCTGAGAATGTATTTAAAACTGTCTGAAACTGCTTAGCTTCCTGTTGAGTAACCCTTCCCACCAAAGAAAAATCATCAACAAACTGAAGATGGGAAAGTGGTTTACTATCTTTGGCCAACTAAAATCCATGAATCTTGTTTTCCCCACACGCTTTATGAATGAGTCATCCCAGACATTCAGCCATAAATATAAATAGGAAAGGAGGTAAGGGATCTCCTTGTCGAATGCCTCTAGGTCCCGTAAAAAAAGATGGGGATCCATTAACTAGCACAACATAAGAAACTGAAGAGATACAAGCCCTCACTCATCGAACCCATGTCATCGAAAACCCGAAACAACGCAAAACTTTGCAAAGGAAGTCCCAATCACTCTATCATAGGCTTTGTAAAGATCCAACTAATGAACATAGCTGAATTCTTTTGACCGTGCATTGAATGTAAAATTTCTTGGGCTAAAACAATCTCATCATGGATGTGGCGACCTGGAACAAAACCCCTTGCTCAAGGGAGATAATTTTATGAAGCAAAATCTTAAGTCTCTCCGCCATAACCTTTGTAATAATTTTATACAGCACATTACATAGAGCAATAGGGCGGAAAGCAGAGACATCCTCCATGTCATTAGTTTTAGGAATCAAGGCGATATAAGTCTTATTTATCTCAGCCATCAAATTATTAGTTATTCTTACTTTTTCAACCACCTTTAACAAATCACACTTAATAATATCCCAGAAAGTTTGAAAGAACTCAATAGGGAAACCATCTGGACTCAGAGTTTTACCTTTTTTCATTTTAGAAACAATCTCATGGAGTTCGTCTTTCCGTAATTGGATTTAACAAGTATTCATTATCCTGTTGAGTAATACAATGAGGAAGAGCATTTAGAAGTTGTTGTTGAGCATCCAAATCCAGAAGTTGAGAGGAAAACAGCTCCTTAAAATACTGCTTAGCTACATGTTGCTTCCCAAGCATCGAATGAACCTTTGATCCATTTCCTGTAGAGAGGGATTGTATATAATTATGAGCTCTTCTGGCCAGTACTGATTTGTGGAAGAAAGCAGAATTTTTGCCCCCTTCCTTTAACCACTGAATCCGAGACTTTTGTTTCCACATCATTTCCTTTCTAATATCCCATTCCTGAAGCTCAGCCTTTAGAAGACATTCTTTCGTAAAGAGATCCTGAGTTAGACCCATTTGTCGATGAAGGACATTAATGTCTTCCAATTGTGATAGAATTTTCTTTTTC
This sequence comes from Torreya grandis, assembly GCA_037957365.1. Classification (NCBI taxonomy): domain Eukaryota; kingdom Viridiplantae; phylum Streptophyta; class Pinopsida; order Cupressales; family Taxaceae; genus Torreya; species Torreya grandis. The sequence goes on from JARHVA010000636.1 coordinate 760,469, forward strand.
TGCTCCTTAATGTCCCCAAATTCATTCCAATTCCAAGCTTTTAACTTAAACTTTAAGTATTTTAGTCGTTTGACAACCCTATACGTAGGACTTCCAAAGTGGGGATTGCCTTCTATCCACCATTGCTGAACATATCTAGCAATATCTTTATGACGAAGCCACAATAGCTGAAATCTAAATGGACTCTTGCACGGAGCAGTTTTACCCATCTCCAGGCTTAGTGGCCAATGATCAGAGCCAATGTTATTCAGAATCATGGTCTTAGGTAGAAAGTCTTTTAACCACCACTCTTCATAAATAAAACACCGGTCCAACCTTTCTAGAATACAGTCCTGTCCCTGTCTTCTATTAGACCAGGTCATCGTACCATTAGATGTGATCACATCCACCAAATGGTGTTTCTGAATAAATTGGGACATCACCTCCGAACTGGCATCTAACTGGGCAAGTCCACCTTGTTTCTCTTGAAGGTTTAAAATGGTATTAAAACCCCTGCCGAAAATAATAGGTAGATGAGAATAAGAATGGATCATATACAACATATTTTGCCACTGCTGCCTTTTATCCTCTATAGCACTGGGAGCATAAACATTAAACAATAAAAAATCCAAATTCTCAGATATAGAATAGATATGCAAACATAAAACACCTTTACTCACACAAGAATTAAAGACTTTTATCATTTTGGGATTCCACATCGAAACAACCCCTCCTGAAGCTGCCTGTAAACTTAATGCAAGGTGTTCAGATTTAGGCCATAGATTGCCAGCCAGGACCTTCATAAGATCAATAGAAGCTTTGGTCTCCTGAATACAAAGACTCATAGGGTGGCCAGTTTTAGTCAACCTCTTAATTTCTTGAACTTTGAGGGTAGATCCCTTCAGCCCTCTGATAGTCCAAGTAATCACTTTCATTGGGATGTACTTATTCACTGTAGTTTGCATGCATTTCTATGTTGGGAAATGGTAGAAAGATGAGTACCACCTTGTAATAAAAAATTGTTTTTCATTGTTACCTTCAGATTATATCATCTACTTTCAGTCTAGTTAACCTTTAGATTTCAATTAAATAATAGTTCTGTTACTAAAGTTTCTGTTTGAACCCTGTGCAGTCCAAATATATTGGAAAGCTGATTCAGAAGGCCCAGATTCGTAAGCAAGAGCAAGAAATTATTTATGAACGACAACTTGCAAAAGATAGAAGCAAGGAAGATCACTTGTATGCAGACAAGGAAAAATTTGTTACAGCTGCTTATAAAAAGAAACTTGCAGAGCAGGAACAGTGGCTTGAAGAAGAACGATTACGCGAACTACGTGAAGAAGCAAATGATGTATGTAAATTCTGGTACTTGTTATTTTAATGACCTCTATATTTTTTGTTTTGGGCACAGCAGATGCTTGGTTTTCTAGAGATACTTTTTTGATGCATATTATCTCTATTTTACTGCAGCATCCATCAAACACATATTTTCTCCATTGTACTGTTCCATCCAATTCTTTCCTGGACAACTGTTCTCTCACAACCTTCAACGAAGTTCTTCTTGTTATGAAATTCTGTGGCCCATGGTTGTAAACAATGCCTACTCTGACAGAGCCATTGACAGCAGCATATAGAAATCCTGGAGAGAAGATGCTATGCTAGATCTAAACGAAATGAATTCAGAAAAAAATTGCAATGAACACAGTCAAACACTGCTTTTCTACTTGTCAATATAAAATTTATACAGGGATGAGGATGTAACCTTGGGTTTTTGGTAAATAGTTTACCATACTGATCTGAGTGGGGGTAAGGTGCTCCTTGATAAATTGCTTAGCTTTTGCCTACTAATAGTTGTTTCCTTCTTGAAGGGATACTAGGCATCCCTTTTCATTTGTTGCTTCTGAAATGCCAAAGGAAATGTCTTACCTCTCTGTTATGAGCGTCCTTGGAGTGATACAACACAACCTTTGGGATTCTCCCTTTTATGCTTGATTCTAGAACATGAATCACTTACAGGTCTCCCCTATTTCCTTTTCATAGAGTATTGGTTACTCGAACAATCCATCCAATGAGTAGAAAGATTTTTGGGAAGAAACTGTGCAAGTAATTTTAGATCGACATGTTTTGAATCACCATCCGTGATTCATCATCAGGAAAAAACCATGCATAGAACTGCCAGACCTGCTTCCTTATAAATATTTTTCATGGTGACTAGAGGTGTTTGACCGGCCAGAATTTGCAATTAATGTTGTGAGTGTTGGTCTAACCGTTGCAAATAGAAGTCCGTCGGGTGAGCCATTCAAAGGAGTGTTTGACTTACATTTTTTGTGGAAGGAAAGAAAGTTTTATTAAAATGGCTGTTGGTTGTTAATTTAAGGTTTGTTTGAGTTGGTTAAACAATCAAAGGAGATAAAATCTGTTAGATTGTAAGATTGAAATTATTCAAGCTTAGAGATTTTTTTTTGCAAATACATTCACAATTAAACCTAAGGAGGGTACCTCACGAAAAAGTTTATAAGTCTATTAACTATGGGCCTCCACTCTTGATTAAGCTCTACCCCTTCGTCCTGATTTAAGTTGAGTATGTCGACCTATCTTTATAGATTCTCTTAGCTTGCGTTTTTGATAATGGTCTTCTACAAGAAGAACCTTCATCTGATCAATGTAGATGGAATGCTTGGTTTTGCTAATCCTGATTTTTCTGTCTTCTCTATTCTAATGTTGGCTGCATGTTCCTTAATCCTAGTCTGGATGGATCTTCCTATTTCACCGATGTAGGAAACACCACAAGAACACTCAATTTTGTAAACCCTGCGTTTTGACAAAGTTTCCACATGGTCATTTATTGGCTTTAAAGATTGTCTTAGTTTGTTTATAGGTAGGAAGGTGGTGGAGAAGATCTTAAAATGCCAAAACATCTCCACCACCTTACTGCCTATAAACAAACTAAGATAGTCTTTAAAGCTGGTAAAGGACCATGGTGAACCTTTGTCAAAAAGCGGGGTTTACAAAATTGAGTGTTCCCATGGTATTTCCTACATCTACGAAACATGGAGATCCATTCAGACTAGGTTTAAGGAACATGCAACCGACAATAGACTAGAGAAGACGAAAAAATCAGCACTAGCTGAACACTCCTGCAAAACCAAACATTCCATTTGCATTGATCAGACAAAGGTTCTTGCTGTAGAAGACCATTATCAAAAACGCATGCTGAGAGAATCTATAAAGATAGGTCGACATGCTAAAAAATTAAATCAAGATGAAGGGGCAGGGCTTAATCAGGCATGGAGGCCCATAGTTAATAGACTTATAAACTCTTTGGTAAGGTAGCCTCCTTAGGTTTAATTGTGAATGTATTTGCAAAAAAAATAAAAATAATTTTTTTTATCTCTAAGCTTGAATAATTTCAATCTTACAATCTAACAACTTTTATCTCCTTTGATTGTTTGACCAAATCAAACAAACCTTAAATTAACAACCAACCACCACTTTAATAAAACTTTCTTTCCTTCCACGAAAAATGTAAGTCAACCACTCTTTTGAATGGCTCACCCGATGGACTTATATTTAAAATGGTTAGACCAATGTTCTCAACATTAATTGCAAATTCTAGCCGTTCAAACACCCTTGGTCACCATGAAAAATCTTTATAAGGAAGCAGGTATGGCAGTTCTATGCATGGTTTTTTCCTGATGGTGAATCACGGATGGTGATTCGAAACGAGTTGATCTAAAATTACTGACACAGTTTCTTCCTAGAAATCTTTCTACTCAATCTTATGGACTGTGAAAACATAAAAGCTCTTAATCCTTCCAATATTTTTTTGCTAAAGGTGCCTAGTGTCAAGGGACCCAAGATCTAGATGTTTTTGGCAAGATGCCAATTCCCAGTTGGTGTTAACTAACTAAACTGGGAAAATAAAAATATGACATGAATTTCAAAAATAAAATTTAAGCATCTGCTTTTCTTTTCCACCTATAGGGAAATATCCATTCTTCAACTCCAAGCATATTCCAACTGCTAGAAAGTTATTGAAAATAAAAACTAGTAGTGGCTTTCATCATTTATTGATCATACTCTATCTTCCTTTATCATTCTCTTCTGTTTGGTTCAATCATGAAAAGACACCCATGAGTTCACATAAAGACAATTTTTTATGCATAAAAATCTTTACTCTTTTTGATCTTGAATTTTACTATTTTTAACGAAGAGCAAGCTCTTCCGCTTTGGCACAATCTTCTTAGATCAGTTTTATTGCCATGGAGGGAAAAGGACGAGTACAAACCATCTTGTCAAACGTTTCCACCCCCAACTTGCTGCTAAATCTGCTACCATATTTCTCATCCCCCTTATATGTTGGTATGAGATCTCATTTATTTTTGTTTCCATCTTAATTTCTTGAGTGATATTGTTTATTTGTCAATCATTGCAATGCCTTTTTTTGACTGCTTCAATTATTTGTATCCAGTCTCAAGTGGATTGAAAACAAAAATAGAGTTTGTCCATCATCAATCATCTCTAAAGATCCCACCTCCTCCTGGTAATCCTAGACTTCCTTTTTGCAGCTCCATTAAATTGAGTTTAACCCAATCTATAGGAGCCTAGGAAGTTTCTTCCCCACACACACGGGTTTTCAGCCTGTTCCCACCAAACCAATTATCGAGTATCTTAACCAACTTCTATCTTTTTGGAATTTGCTCATCTTCTTCAAATGACTTATTGGATCTAGGCTTCTAAGCATATTGACCAATTATGATATTGAAGCCTCTATCTTCCCCGAGATTCTTCACACCAGATTTTCCTTCTCCCTAAAATTCTGGAATTTATTTTCAGCCATAGATTTCAAATTGTAATGTCTGGGCTTATCGTCTTAGATGGCTTTCAAATTCCCATTTTAAAGCCTTCTTAGCCATTCATCCACTTCCAGAAAGCAACGCTGTAAATGAAACCTCAAAAAATCTACTTCCATGCTGATTTTGGGCCAGCCCACCCTACTTCCATTTTATTGAAGGATTCTTCCCTGAATCTCCCATGCCATTTTTAAAATGCAAAAACAGATGATCCCCATCTTTTGAGTTGCTTTTGCACAATTGACATCTTGGAGGGCCATGAATACTCTATGGGTCAGAGCATCACATGTTAGTGTGTTAATGGAAAGTGGATAAGGTCAAGAGACACTACACTTAAGCATTAAAACATATGCACTGGAACAAATCTGACATAAATATAGTAAAAACGGTAAATAAATACCTGACTTGTGCATGGAATAGAAATGAGTAAAATTACCTTGAAATGCCGGGAATTGATAAAGGGGGTTTATACATAAATACCTGGTTTCTAAATTGTACTTTGACAATGACTGAAAATTTTAAGAAATAGGTTTTAAAATAGTGCAAAAGAAAATCTAGAAAGATGGGAGCGATATGATAATGACAAACAAGTGACGGGAGCGATATGATAATGACAAACAAGTGCCCTTGGTAGGGCTCGATGAAGAAGTTATGGCAGAAAACTATAATTTATGTTTGAAGTTAATACCGGATATGAGAGTGATATGAAAGATAAAAGGAGGAGAGAGGTTACTTTATAACAGAGGCCAACGTCTATAACCTGCAAAATAGAAAGACCTTGTCTCTTCGCTATTTGCACGAATGTCTTGATTACCACTAAGGGTCCGTGAACGATCATAAATGCCCTTGTGTTCCATCTTTGCTTTGCAAAAATTTGTTGTACCTGCAAATAAATGGGAATATTGCAAGTAGTCAATATCTGTGTAAATCAATAGTCAAGTAACTAATGAAATAATTCAATGAAAATGAAAAGGTAGGAACAAATACACTTGGTGGTATACTAACCAGGCTGACATCTTTGAAAATTTTTGAACCATCATGGGTCCTATTGACCTTGCAACGGGGAGAAATAATTGATCCGTAGGTTGTGCTGACCCTGCTATGTGGCAAAATATCTGGAATTTGAATCCTATTGATCCTACCAAGTGGTGAACTCTCTCTATTTCTTAGCCAAAGAAGTGAAAATCTGGTACCTCTTTGTAACCTCTTGCAAATGCCTTGTAGCCTCTTGAAATCATGTAACCGAAAATAAAATAAGCGAACCATATGTCCCCTTTTGAGGTGAGGGATGTTCCTTCATCTCATTCATCTCGAAAGAAAATGATTGTGCATACAATGTGTAAAATAGATAAAAGCAAAATTTGTAATAATTGTTAAAGCACATTTGTAACAAATGTATATGATCGTAGAAATATGTCATCATCAAAGCTCATCGATAACCCAATATTAATATGTCCAAACAAAAGTAATATAATCCAGGGAATGGAAAAGAGGGGCAAGTGATAATAAACCCAATATGGACAAGATAAGGCAATGAAGGCACAATAATAACATGCCCCAATGTGAATGAGATGTATGAAAGAACATATGGCAAGTGCCTGCCCCGATATCAGCAATGTATAATCTATAGACGCATGGGCATATCATTCCCACAAAGAAAATATATAATCAATGAAACGCAACTATAGTATGCCCCAATAGATGCATGGTAGAGACCATGACAATGTACGCAACAAGCATAAAATCTCGCAAGTAATAGTGTGCATGTCATAAATCATGGCACCAAACATATAGCAACATAGGATGGTCAAGCTATGTAAACATACACAATCATGTAACCAACATATAACAATTGTAGAAAACAAGTGAAACATAAAGACCAAAAGCAAACAAAGCAATCAATCACACATTAGTGATAGAGAATATACAACTAGAGGATCCTTTATAGAGAAGACAAGAAAGACATGCCAAGCAACAAGCACAGGGAATCAAAGCAATCAAAGGGCAAACAAGAAAGCACTCAATATAGCAAACATGTGAAGCAGTCTAGAAGCAACACAAAATACTCATATAATAAAGCACCCATGATATACACTCGATCAATGTATGTATCGTCAAATAAAAGATCAATGTATGTATCGTCAAATAAAAGTTCAATATGATAATGAAAAATAAGAAAGATGGAACTGGAAGCACAACTGAAAATGCCCCATTATAGGCATGCCCCCAATATAAGGATGCCCTAGTGTAGCCATGATGAAGTTGTTGAGCAACTGCAAATCCATAATCATATGTAAACCTGCATATCTTGCACTAATTTAATGATACCATCAGTAGCACATGGGTAAAAAATAGATATCTACAAAAATATCTGATGATGGGAAAACAATCATGATATGTTAAACTACTTACCAATGTAACAAACAAAGATAAAGAAAAAACAATTTTTGTTTTTATGATTTTTAGAAGCCTTGAAGAAAGAGTCGGAAGAAATCAATCAAGCAAGAAGAGAAGGGTTCCCTACTAACCTACAACTTCCCTTAGAATTGTGTGCACCAGGGCAGAAGGCCTATGTATGTGTTGTCATCCTTGGGAAGTCTGCACAGGCTCTGAGGATGGGAGAAAACAATCAAAAGCAAGGGCTAAAGAAACAATGCAATCATCATAAACAAGAGGCTAGAAGAATGACAACAAACTGAAGATATGAAACACATTGAACAACTGAAGATAAAAAAATGTAATTTCAAAATTCAAACAAGATATATGTCAAAATTAGAAGAATCTAGAAATAGCGAGCAGGTCAAGAGAGAATAACATTAGGATAGAAAACTAGAAGGAAGCACAATGAACCCAAAAGCCATACACGAAACAAGAGAAAGATCAAATACTGGAGGTATACAAACAAAATGTGGACAACAAAAGAAAGAATCTATATACAATTGTTCATTTCAAGCATATGCGGTTAGCAAGCAATTCTAACCAATAAACCCATCTATAAAACCATCTTTGTGACCATATTGCACATAATGAGCTGTCATCTTATCTTCTTGATCAAGATTTGAATTCTCAAGGACCTTGAATCTTATTAGGCCAAAGTATCATCATCACTAGTATTATCATCAATATAATTATGAACCATATAGTAGCTAAAGTCACTGTCATTGCTATTGTAATCATTATTGTTGCGAGTAGTTGTGATAATTGTAATATCCTCGTGTAAAGGAGCACTTTTCTTAGTCCAAATGGTGTTTCATATAGTTGTACTTTTGAGATGTTCTTTATCCTAAATATGCGCAAGAGGTTGCACTAAGACTACCTTAGTGCGTGAATGAGTAGGCACTTGAACTTGAGGTCTAGTCATTTGAGGTTGTACGATTTACTGTTTTGGTAGCTCTTAGGTAATACCTCAAATGGAACATGTATGGGTGACTTATAAGGAGTGCCATGAATAGGAATCACTTTATTATCATGAAAAAGTTTAAGCGTCGGTGTGATGTTGATGGAATTGCTTTCATTTGATTAAGTTAGGGTTGTCTAAGTAATAATTCATATGTCCTATTATCTGGCAATACATGAAACCACACTAAAATAATCTTAGGACCTACGGTGACATGTAATGTTATACCCTCGAGAAGTGTTTGAGTAAGACATCATATACTTTAATAACATTAGTTGTACTATCTAAATCCTTATGAGTGTATCTACAATTAGTAAGAAATTGCATTGTGCACATGTTTATACTTGAACAATTTTCAAGCACAATGCCTTTTGATAACCTCGAATGTGTATCAATGAAAGCTCGTATAAACAGTGGTGAATTATTAGAATTGTCCTTTGGGATCTCATGGTTGTAGAATGTAATCAGTGGAAGCACCTTACGTGATTATGTGACCACACCTATGATCTTGTCTAGAGGATGAGCATTAGAAACCGGTGGAGTTTGTTTTTGAGCTATCATATGAACATCTTGATTTTTATTGTTTTGAGTAGCCTGATTTAGAAGAAGGGTAAAGACTTTCAAATGCTAATTTGGTTGAGGAACTGATTCATTCAAAGCACTATTGTGTCCTGCTTGTATTTGGTTGTTATCAATCAAGTATTGAAGCTTATGCCTTAGTGTGAAATGTCTATTGGTAGTATGACCAGAAGCTCTATGATAATCACAATATACATTAACATTGTAGTTCTTAGGTAAAGGCTGAGATGGGTCAAACTTCCTTTGTGAAGGTAAAGATATCTTATTGTAGTCAAGCAATTGTTTAAGCACTTGTTGAGGACTCTCAACTAATTGTGTAAATTGTCTCTGCTCTTGTTGGGGAAGGACAACCCTGTTAGGTGGTTGAATTATCGCATTGACTACATTCTTGGCCTGATTTTTAGGTTGAAAGGTAACATCATTAACCTTAGCTTTGCATGTTGTTTTACCTTGATATTTAGCTCCACTTGAGGTAGAGGCACTAGTTCTATATTTGAGCATGCTGGCCTCTATTAGCTTGATCTCATAGTTCCTAACTGCATGAAAAAGTTCATTGAAAGATTGGAATGAATTGAAAATCGCTTTCTTTAATAGGATGAAGCAAACTGCAAGAGAATATAGTTTGTAATTCAATACTAGGGAATTGGTGTCATCTTCGTAAGCATTGTTTTGCATTTAAACACATACTAACATTCTCGTTAGGTCCTTGTTTAGGTTGGCTAGCTGAGAAAACATGATCTTTTGGCTAATGTTGATTGAAAAATGAGCTAAGCAACTATCGACCAAAGAAATGAATGAGTGTACGGATCCCGATGGTAGGGTGTAAAACCAACCCAAGGCATAATCCTTAAATCTTCTAGGAAAGAGCTTAGTTAAGAGTTTATCATTTTTTTCAAAGTCAAGACATGAAACAGAGAAAGCTTTGATATGATGAGAAGGATCACCTTGCCATTGAATAATTCAAACTTGGGAGCTATAAAACTGGTAGGCAAGGTGTAGACAAGGATCTCACAAGCCAAATAATTGAATAATATACAATGTGAAGTAGCCATATGACTTGATTTTTGAGATCCTTGGGAAAATACTTGAATTTGTTGTTGCGTCACTTGCATGGTTTGAATAGTTTGTTGGAGTGTATCTTGAGGAGTGGGAACCGAAGTAGGAATGATATATGTGGGAATTGACACCTTATGTATTTGAGAAAGATTTTGAAAACTAGGCATAGATTGAAAAACTGCTCTAGAATGTTGAGTAACAAGGCAAGGCACAAAAGAAGCAATAAGACCTACTTGAGAGGGGATAGGTATGGTATTTTGACTAGACGAATTAGGCAAATGCACAATAGTAGAAGCAATGTAGTAATAGTCTTGTTACTTGGTATAGGAGGGGAACCTTTAGAAGGTGGAATAAAAGCATTCAAAGATTCGTGATTGGTTGTAATAGGAATTTCCTTCGATACAAATTTCTTAGCCAAGATTTTCTTTTGCTCATCTCTAGACATTATCATTGCCTTTATTTCCTTATGATATTGTTAAAGAGATTTTTCAAATAAAGCTCTATCAGTTGCACTCATGACGTTGTCATTCATAGCATTGGCATCAAAAGCATTGTCGTTCAAATCGTTTGCATTTTTCATCATTCTTATCATTTATGTTTGTATCATTTGCATTATCATCCAATTATGTACAAAAGAAGAAGCATTAACTTCATTCGCAATCGCCATTTAATTTTCAAAGGTGTCTTAGATCTAAGCTTCTTAAGTGGCATAAGAGATAAACATATATAGCATGCAAGAAACTAGGGCTAATGATAACACAACAAGAAAGCACAACCCTAGAAAAATGAGAGCTAAATTAACCATAGCAAGAAAAAACCCTAGAGGGAGAAAGGAAAGGTGCAATATAATACAGGTTTACCACAATGTTTTACTGGAAAGTGGATAAGTTCAAGAGACACCACACTAAACCACTAAAACATATGCATAGGAGCAAATTTGACTTGTAAAAACAATAAATAAAGATTTGACTTGTGCTTGGAATGGAAATGAGTGAAAGTACCTTGAAATGCGGGGAATTGACAAAGGGGGTTTATAGATAAATACATGGGTTTTGACTTACCTATACCATGACAATGATCGGAAATGTGAGAAACAGGTTCTAAAATAGTGCAAAAGTGATTTCAACGGTAGCAGTTTATTTCGACAGTCGCAGTCTAGGCTAGATTGATTTGAAACTTTGTGAATCCCTTTGTCAGTGTCTACTTGTCAGAAACCTTTCCTAGATTAACCAATTGACGCATGGAATTGCCAAAATTCCTTCTCCTTTGCTCAAGCCCTAATCCACTCCAAGAGAATTTTCAAAGGCATAAAAAAGTGGTATTGTTCTGAAGAGTTTGCCTCAATCAAACCCTTGTTCTATGACAAGTTGGTAATCAACACTAATGTAAGTCAACAAGCAACCTAGTGTGTATGAAAATCCCAGCCCTTATCCCTATGTATAAGATGCAAGCAAGTAGTAGATTCTTTATGCTCTTTCACTAGCCCTTTCGGTGTAAGTAGGCAATAATAACTCTTCAATAGATATAAATGTAGTAAAAAATAGAGTCCAAGAAATCCTTAGATGTGATCCTTGTAATTGTGTGAGCAAACGATGTGTTAAATTTATTAGGGTGCTTATGTATATTTAGACTTCTCAAATTTAAATTAAGACCTTATTGGTTTGCAAGTTAACATTGTGGAAGTGGGAAAGCCAACAACTAGGGCACAACAAAACATGATGAATCTTGGGGAAGGGGCCAAAAGGACCCATGAATGACACAACCATTATTGGAATGGTCTGATTGCAGTTAAACCAGTATCTGGCTGTATACTTGTCAAGGTAACCAAAACCTTGAAAACAAAGACCTACGTGTTTGCAAGATTATTTGGAAGTATCCAAGGTAAACAAATGATAGATTTGAAGGTTTTCAAGTGGGAATGGTGATATCAAAGTTAACTCTAGATGACCTGAAATACTATACAAAGCTTAACGCAAAGGAAAATGTGCCTAATTCAAATCAATGATCCATATGTACGAAAACATGCTAATAACATTGCAATTACAAGGCTTGTACCAAAATTAGTCGTCTATAGTTAGTGTCTCACCTGAAATTGCTAACCATAAAAAGGAATTTGAAATTCGATGCTTTGAAATAATTATTTATATCCCTCTTTAATTGAAACGCCTCTTGAGGTGGCCTTGTCCTATATAAGCTGATCACTCCCTCTCACATTTGAAGTGGGGTTATTTTTCAAAATATTTTCTAGAATTGAAAATTTATATCTATCAAAATAATGTGGCCATTCCAAATGCTTCCATTTTTTTCTTCCTTCTAAATATATGAAACAGTTTTTAACCTTGTCACCTCAAGAACTTTTAGCATAGACTTTTAGGTCAACAAGCTCCTGATTTTGAGTGGAAGGAGGTGAATTTGTCTAGGTATCATCCCAAAATAAAGCCTTGTCACCAGCCCTTACATTCCATCTCAAGTCCTCTTTATACTTAACTAAGGAGATATACACCTCATAAAATTGCAAAACTGGGAACCATATGGAAGAGGCTCTAAAGTGAATAGCCTTTCAGCTTCTTCGCTGTCCAAATACTTTCCCCTAACCACCTTGCTCCAAAGCTTTCCCTTTTCTTTAAATATTCTCCATACCGTCTTTGCTCCCAAACCCCCATTCTGTTTTGGTTGGCATATTTTTTCTAGGCTATTAAGGGAATTTTCTTTTCTCTGCCCTATTCCGCAAGAATTTTTTTGTAATCTTGTGACAGCGTCTACTATTTTATGTGGTGCTTGGCATAAAAACATCATGTATATTGGAATTGTTGACGCTGTGGATTGCACCCTTGAAAGAAGGATGGGCTTCTCTCTTCCATGCGGCACAATGGAGACTCCCCTCTTACTGTGGGTTTAGCAAAACTGAGAGGAGAATCTCTAGATAAGGGCTAGCTCCCTTTGATGCATCTCTGTTGTCTTTTGATACTATTGCTAATACTGGGGGGTGGATGAAAAGGGAGGAGGCTAACCAGAACAAAAAATAATCTAAGTGGTGATGCATCAAATGATTTTGATTTACTCAATTATTCACACTTTAGACCAGAAGAGGGCAGACATACACTTTATCTGATGAAAAGACTAGACTGTAGGGAGCTTTAACAATAGGCTTAATGAAGACACACAAAAAATGAACTTACCACAGGTGCTGTAGAAAACACACTATCTGATAACCCTTTTCTGTCTCTACGCTCCAAATGCAACATTTCCTATTAACCTGTAGAAATGGTGCTTTGTCTACACTAGGTGTGTTGGTGTCAATTTGTGAAAAGCTTCAAGCAAAAAAGGTTGAACACATACAGACACACTCAAGAGCATAACCAGTCAGATAGAGGTAAAACACATTCTTATTGATCAAGGTGAAATTTTGGCAGGGCTTCGCCTTACAAAAATGAGATATCTTTTTCTCTTGGAGGTTACAATATATATAGCATTTTGAGAAAGAGTTTGGTGCTTTCCAAGAAAGGGCGACCCATACTGCATTAAATGCCTAGAAAGGAGGAAGTCTGCTGTTTGAATCATGCTATGGCTGTCGCAAGTCTTGACTTTGCTGCCTAGGCATATTAAACACTCCTGCAAAAGTATGGGTCGCTGCTCTCCATAACCGACAAAGCCATCCGTCCATGAAAGTTTGCGCAGCTATCCGCCTATTAATGCCAAACAAAGAAAAAATGGGCTGCCCTCTTGGATGTTCATGTTCTTTGATGACCACTTGGTGGAGACTGTTTCATCCGCAACAATAACTCCTTGTGTCGACACCTTCTTTTGCCACCTGGGCTGATCTGGGTCATGTCTGCGCTTGGCTTATGTGTGCGTGATCGTGCTTTCACTGTTTTTGTCTCTTTCCTGGCAATTCGGCTCCGGGGCTATCCTTTTGTCTTTTGTTGGCTCTTCGGGCTCCTTTCTTGGCGGGTCACTTAGTTTTCCTTGGGTCTTATGTCCCTTTGAATTTCGTCGGGCTTGCGCCATTCGAGCTCTTTCGGGCCACTTGTCGTGAAGGCATTAGTCCTTTGGCTTGTCCTCAATGGCCGACGCATCCCGTCAAAATTGACGTTTGCGGGCCTGTCACTATTCGAAAACCAAACGGCTATTCCATCACCGTAAATTTGACGTCCGTAGGCCCGTCGCCATTTGAAAGCCAACGACTAGTTTGCTGCCTTGAAATTGACGTTCTCGGGCTCGTCACCCATTTGGCAATTTCTTTGGCGTTTTGTATTTGAACTTTCCCGAAGGGAAGGTGTCCCTTCGGAAGAGAGGAGAGGGTCTCTTTTCGGCAGCTGAGAGTCCTCCGCAAGGGCACTTGCCCTCTGGGCTGCCTTGGTCTTAATTCCTTCGGACAAAATGTCCGAAGGAATTATCCTTCAAAGCAACAGCGTCTACCCATCTCGTGAAGTAATCTGTAGCGGTTAAGACCCATTTGTGGCTAGCACTGGAAGGAGGATTAATCATCCCTATGAAGTCTAGGCCCCATTGCATGAATCGTTATTCTACTTGAATAGGCTGCATAAGCATTGCAGCCAGCCGTTGTTTCCCATCAAAGAGAGCACACTTTTGGCACTTTCGTACTCAGACATGGGTGTTTCTGAATAGAGTGGGCCAGAAATAACCAGCTCTCATAATCCTTGCAGCTGTAGGCTTAGGAGCAAAGTGACCACCAACTGGCCCGTCATGGAACTCGAACAGCACCCTGTCGACCTGACCTGGGTCTATGCACCTCAAGAGTACTCCTGAGAAATCTCTTCTGAACAACACCCCATCAATCAGGGCATAAGGGAGAGATTAGAGTCTGAAATATCTCTTGATCCTATCAAGGCCTTGCGCGCACTCCCCAGTGAGAAGAAAACATTTCATGTCTGATGCCCAATTCTTCATGACTGCTGGTTCTTCTGCTGTAGCTTCATCATGGATTAGCAAAATGCCTTCTTTCTGCTGTTTAAGGTCTGCAACAAGGTGTTCACACAGGGCTTTTCCCCTTACCAACTTGGTGGTTTTGATGTCCACGTCATATTCCATTACTTTGGTGATCCATCCCGCTCTCTTTTTGTTTAGATCACAGCTGATCAAGAAATCTTTGACGTCGGGATGTGGCACCATGAGATGAACCCTATTGTTGGACAACACATGTCTGAATTTTTTCAGACTTCGTATGACCGCAAGGACTTGCTTCTCCACATATGTATACTTGATCTCAAAGCCTTCTAGACCTTGGCTAAAAAACGCAAGCGACTATTCAAGGATCTCGTCATTTGCTTGGGTAAGCATGGTGGAGATTACCTCTTCATTTTCAAAGGTGTAGAGGTTGAAATCCTTGATGAACTCATGACTGATCAAGGTAGGAGCCTGGGCGATAGCCTGCTTGATCCCTTCAAAACTATCTTTTTGTGTTGTCCACGTGAATTTCTCATCTTTCTTCAGCATGGAGGTTAGTGGCTTGACTATCTCGGCAAAATTTGGGATAAATCTCCTGATGAAATTTATTCTCCCAAAGAAGCTTTGCAGACCCTTCTTATGCTTAGGCAAGGACAACGCTAGGATGATGCGAACTCTTTCTGGATCAATGGTCAAGCCCTCTTTCGAAACAACATGGCCAAGGAGTTTACTTTCATGGACAACAAACACGCATTTTTTTGGATTGAGAGAGATACCAAACTCTCGACACCTCTCAAAGATTTGCCTAAAGTGTTTCAGATGTTGGCCTGCTTCTGTAGAAAATACTGTCACATCATCAAGATAGACTAGTACAACATTATTTATCAGGCCTTGAAAAACCATGTCTATGGCTCGTTGAAAAGTGGCTCCAGCATTGGACAGTCCAAATGACATTTTCGGTAAGCAAATGTTCCCCACTTGGTAGTGAAGGCTGTCTTGTATTGATCACAGTCTTGCACTAAGATCTGATTGTACCCTGAATACCCATCCAGGAGGGAGAAACGTTCACTACCCGTCACCATTTGGAGGATCTGCTCCATACTTGGGAGAGGATAGGGGTCTTTCAACGAGATTCTATTGAGGTCTCTGAAATCTACACATAATCTGATCTCCCCATTGTTTTCTCAGCCAGGGACAAGGTTGGCCAACCAAGAAGAGTGTTTGATCGGAAATATGATTTTGGACTCAATCAGCTTGGTGAGTTCCTTCCATATGAGAGGCTTAATCTTCGGGTTGATAGGCCTTTGTTTCTGTTTGATGGGCTTGGCGCCTTCCTTCAGCTCAATGGTATGTTGGGCTAAATTTGGGTCAAAACCCTTCAAGTCGCTATACTCCCAAGCGAAGACATCGGCAAATTCTTGGCACAACAAGATGAACCCTGCCTTTCATGATCTGTACATACCTTCCCAAGTGTAAACAGCTTGTTCTTGAATATCTCAACCTTTTTATAATTTTCCTTCTTCGTTGTGATGCTTGCTTTGTCATTTTTCAATTGGTCATCTTCGTTGAAGATACTTTCGAGAGTGACCAAGCCTTTGGAAAGTTTGTTGTTCTTTAGCTGCCATATTGCTATTGTAGCTTGGCTTGATTTCTAGAGGCAAACTCAGCCTCCTCTTGCAAGAAGAATGCTATCTGTTGATCGCTGTCAAACACCTGTTAGTTGGTGATGTTATCAGGCACGAAGGGTCTGATTACCACTTTTAAATGGCACAGACTGCTATCTCGGCCTATCTCCTTGGGGATGTCAAACTGAGCACCAACTATTGTTAGTCTATCCGCCTGCTTATTTTGCTCTCTTGGTATGGAAATAACATTGAAAGCAAGGAAACTCTCCACTAAGTCCCATACTCTGTGTTTGTAAGACTTTAGTAAAGAATTCTTGGTCAGATTTCGCCTCTCCCCTAATTTACGATCAACTCGCTGTCCTCAAAAATCTGCAGCTCTTTAATTCCTCTTTTCCTTGCCCATTCCAAACCATGGATGAGAGATTCATACTTTGCGACATTGCAAGTACAAGAAAAATGGAACCTGAAAGTTGAGAAGTATTTCTCCTTTGAGGGGGAAATTAACACCACTCCACCACCAGCTCCTAGCGTGCTTTTTGAACCATCAAAGAAGAGTTGCCATAAACCCGAGCTCTCTTGGTTTGCTTTCATCAAATTTGACAGAAGAGCATCCTCTTCGTGCATGCAATAAATTCCAAGACCTGCTTCTTCTATGAATTTGTATGGGTCATGTTCGAAGTTGTCACTTTTTCATTCGTCTAAGAGCAGGTCAGCAACTCCTTCAAGGGTAGAGGGTGGAGATTGATCTACTTGAAATTTTTCTTCATCAATAATGGTGTAGTTGACATTCGCCGCTTTGAGTGAGTACGGTTTTAAATGATCTCTATGGATTGGCTCTGACTCAATCTTGACTTTAGTCCCATATTTAGTTCTAAAAACCATGTAGGACCAATTTGCTGCTAGGTATCCGCCTATTTTGGAGGTGAAATACCTGGACAAGCAAATGGCAAAGTAGGGAGGAACATTCGCCACCACCACGTGGAGAACTGAGAAAGTTGGACAGGCATGGAGCGTCAAGTTCAAGCCTCTCACCACTCCTACTGTCTTAGTTGGTGATCCATCTAACTGCAGAACTCCTTTGGTCATTTGTTTGTATTTGAGTCCCAGTTTATCTGCTATACATTTTGGCATCACTGAGGTGCTTGTCCCACTGTCAATAATGCAATTGTGCACCAGAAAATCTCTTATGACTAAGGATAAATAGAAAGGGGGACCTTTTCTTCTTTCTTGGCCTGCTATGGAGGGGTGCCCATTCATGATCAAAACGTTATCCGCTTTTGTTGGGACAGCTGGTTCATATAGCTCGTGCAACTCCTTCTGGAGTATGTCTTTTTGTCCCGGTATTGCCAACGAATCTCACAGAAATATTCACGTGCAGCTTTTTCATCTGGTCTACCACGTTGATTTGAGGATTGCTGCCCTTTAAGTTTTCTTTGGAGGCGCTTACAGTCTGAGGCGCAGGCTGAGGAGCTGAGGGCACAATCGACGGCCTATAATTTGAAAATTTATGGTTCTCATGTGATGACGAAGGTGCTGCGGACGTTTGGACAGCTGCTTGAGCTTCTTCCATAGCTCTTCTTTTAGACCTTGTGTTGGCTGCAACATAATCACCTTGGTTGTTCATATTGTCCACGTAGTTGATTGCACAAAATTCCCCTTCCATGTGATTCATGAGAGTGGAATCAGGCTGACCTTGATTGCTGTCCATGTCGTGTTGTACTGATGTCTCAAAGCTTGGGAATTGGGCAGCCTAGTTGTCTTGTGCATTCATATATTGACTCGACGTCTCATTTGTATAAGCAGCCTGATCTTGATCATATCTCAGGGGTGAGCAATTTGACTGTTCCTGTACCATATTATTTTGAGCGAGCACAAGAGCTTTGGACGATGGAGTGCTTGGATTATACCCTTGATATGGTCTGGCTTGTGCAGATTGACCTTGTCCTTGATTATAATTCTGAAAAGGGGGTCTATTTGTTTGTTCGAACTGTTGATATCCCTAATTTGGCCAATAGTTCTGAGCTTGTTGCCTTTTTAGATCCACTAATTCGTTGGTCATGCTTTGCAGCAAGCTCGTAACTTCATGAAGGTCATTGGGCGAAGTAGCAGTCGACTTTTCTATGCCAGGCAGAAGAGCTAAGGTGGGTGTAGCAGTCTAGACTGGAGGTGGCAATTCAGGGAAGAGCGGCATATGAGGTCTAGGGGCTATCTTTCCCGCTTGTACCAGGGAATTTTCAGCTGCTATGGCTATTTCATAAGCAGCTGGCAGCACTTGTCCTTCCATGAACTGTATCATGACAACAATGTCACTGTTCAAAGCTTTTAAATAATAGAGGAAGGCATAGCTTGGGGTCGGTCTCACCAAAATGGGGATTCTGTTCCAGGTCTTTTGAAACCTGGTATTGAAATTCTGCATGAATTCATGTGGAGCTCTTTTCATGTGGTTAGCTACTCAACAAGTGAGAGGTGGTCACTCTTCTCCCCGAATTTGTTTGTTAAGAGAGTGCTTAGTTCGTTTGATGTGCCGACTGAATTTATAGGCAAAGTTCCATACCAGTCTAGAACTTTACCCTTGAAGGACAGCGCCAGTAATCTGATAGCAATGTTCTCTTCAGTAACATTGCGAATATTATAGAGGTTGGCAATATTTTTGATGTGCTCAATGGCAGTAATAGGCCCCTCATTAAAAGGAGGAACACTCTTAAGATCTGTCCCTGGGATTGGGTCGTAATGCAGAAGGTTTAACGGGCTTTGATCATGAAAGGCTACGAAAGGTAAAGCCATGGTGATAACAGAGTTCTGTCGGGGTCTTCTTGCGTAAGTATATTTTATAGCAGGTCTGGGAAGATGACTTGCTGTATAGAGATGAGTTCTTGCAAACCTCAGTCGCTTTGCTGAGTTCAATGGTAGTTTAGCGAATTTGAAAGGGACACCCTTGGCAGCAGATCGTGTGGTGACCTTAGGCATAGGATGTCAAGCTGATTTCTGACCAGAGACTGATGTTTTTCAAAATGGAGTCGCCAGATGCTAAATTAGTGGTTCATTCTTGTTGTAACAGGACCAACACCAATCCTGAAATGTTTTTGAGCATTAAAATTTGGTCCCACCGAGCGTGCCAAAAACTGTTGACGCTGTGGATTGCACCTTTGAAAGAACGCTGGGCTTCTCTCTTCCACGTAGCACAATGGAGACTCCCCTCTTGTTGTGGGTCTGGCAAAACTGAGGAGAGAATCTCTAGATAAGGGCTAGCTCCCTTTGATGCATCTTTGTTGTCTTTTGCTACTACTGCTAATATTGGGGGGGGGATGAAAAGAGAGGAGGATAACCAGAACAAAAACTAATCTAAGTGGTGATGCACCAAATAATTTTGATTTACTCAATTATTCACACTTTAGATCAGAAGAGGGCAGACATACACTTTATCTGATGAAAAGACTAGACTGTAAGGAGCTTTAACAATAGGCTTAATGAAGACACACAGAAAATGAACTTACCACAGGTGCTGTAGAAAACACACTTTCTGATAACCCTTTTCTGTCTCTGCACTCCAAATGCAACACTTCCCGTTAACCTGCAGAAATGATGCTTTGTCTACACTAGGTGTGTTGGTGTCAATTTGTGAAAAGCTTCAAGAAAAAAAGACTGAACACAGAATTAATACACAGACACACTCAAGAGCATAACTAGTCAAATAGAGGTAAAACACATTCTTATTGATCAAGGTGAAATTTTGGCAGGGCTTCGCCTTACAAAAATGAGAGATATCTTTTTCTCTTGGAGGTTACAATATATATAGCATTTTGAGAAAGAGTTTGGTGCTTTCCAAGAAAGGGCGACCCATACTGCATTAAATGCCTAGGAAGGAGGAAGTCTGCTGTTTGAATCCTGTGGTTGTCGCAAGTCTTGACTTTGCTGCCTGGGCCTATTAAACATTCTTGCAAAAGTATGGGTCGCTGCTCTCCATAACTGACAAAGCCATCTGTGCATGAAAGTTTGTGCAGCTGTCCGCCTATTAATGCCAAACAAAGAAAAAATGGGCTGCCCTCTTGAATGTTCGTGTTCTTTGATGACCACTTGGTGGAGACTGTTTCATCTGTAGCAATAACTCCTTGTGTCGACACCTTTTGCCACCTAGGCTGATTTGGTTCGTGTTTGCGCTTGGCTTATGTGTGCGTGGTCGCGTTTTCACTGTTTTTGTCTCTTTCCTGGCAACTCGGCTCTTGGGCTATCCTTTTGTCTTTTGCTGGCTCTTCGAGCTCCTTTCTTGGCGGGTCACTGAGTTTCCCTTGGGTCTTATGCCCCTTTGAATTTCGTCGGGCCTGCGCCATTCGAGCTCTTTCGGGCCACTTGTCGTGAAGGCATTAGTCCTTTGGCTTGTCCTCAATGGCCGATGCATCCCGTCAAAATTGACGTTTGCGGGCCTATCACTATTCGAAAACCAAATGGCTATTCCATCACTGTAAATTTAACGTCTGCAGGCCCGTCGGCATTTGAAAGCTAACGGCTAGTTTGCTGCCTTGAAATTGACCTTCTCGGGCCCATCACCCCTTCGGCAATTTCTTCAGCCTTTTGTAGTTGAACCTTCCCGAAGGGAAGGTGTCCCTTTGGAAGAGAGGAGAGGGTCTCTTTTCGGCAGCCGAGAGTCCCCCGCAAGGGTACTTGCCCTTCGGGCCGCCTTGGTCTTCTTAATTCCTTCGGACATTTTGCCCGAAGGAAAACTTCAAAGTCTTGGCTTTTCTTTGTGAATACATTTGGTTTCTTTCTCCCTTGTTCGAAGGAAATGTGCCTTTGGATTTTTCCTTGGATTTTCTTAGAAGGAATACTTACCTTTCGGCCTTCTGCCGTGTCATTTTTAAAAGGCACCCCCTGCCCTACGCAAGGGTATTTTGGGCCCCAAGTTGCCCTTCGGAGCCTGCTGAAAGGTCCAATTGGTCACCTGCCTGCCCTCCGCAAGGGCACTTGTCCTTGGAGCTTTGTAAAAGACTTGCGTTCTTTGAACTGGCCCATCCTTTTGCCAAAAGGCTTGTCCAAGGCAATTTGCTGAAGCGAAATGAGCCTCCGTATCAACCCGAAAACCTGCAGGACTCAAATCACTTGACTTTTTCGTGGAACAGGGCTACGACAAAGGGAAAAAACTACGTTTTCAGCAAGGTGAAGGCATCAAAGACTGGGACAGCAAGGAAAGAAAGGGAGACCCATTTTTTGGCCTGCAAGACCAAAAAATGGTCAACAGGAATTACTTGTAGTCAAACTTTAATAAATTAAATTATTCGTACGGTAAGCCATTTTCCTTTCCTTGTTGAGGTAAGCTAAGATAACTAGTTTTGCATGAATTCAGTTTACCACTCTGTTCCAACATTCATTCTTCATCCATCTCCATCATAGGCATTCCTAAGTAGATACTTGATAGTCCAAAGCTTTCGAACTCCATAATTATGCAAATTCTTTCTTGTAGCTCCCTTGGAACATTAAAGGAAAAACATTTGACTTCTCCTTGCTGATATTCTGACCTACAACAGTTCTGTAAGCAAGATTTTCTTAAAATTTACTATATCCTAAGAAGTTGGAGCCCCTTCTATCATAGCATCATCTACCAATTGAAAATGGGATACGGACCTTTTGTTCCTCTTTTCTATTATTCCTTATTTTTCTTCCTTTCTAGAGCTTTTGCCCCTATAATAAATAGTCATGTAGAGAGTGGATCTCCCTACCTTAAACCCCTTGATGTATGAAAATATCTATCAGACAAGTTATTAAAAAGGACCAAAAATGTAGCACATATGCAACTTTAAAGCCATGTCACCCAATCCTATGCAAAAGCAAACATTTGTTGATATGTTGATAAAAAAATTCCAATTTACTTGGTCATAAGCTTTGTTCATATCTAGTTTTATTATCATTCCCGCCTTTTTACTTTTGTGGATTGAATGAATAGTTTCATGAGTTATCAAGATCCCATCTATTATTTGTCGTCTTGCCACAAAACCCCACATTTTTATTTGTTGATATTTTGTAAATTTGTTTTTCAATCTATTTGCTATTACTTGTACCAAAAGTTCATAAATTGAAGTACATAAAGAGATTGGTCTAAAGGCATCAAAGGATTCCACATCCTCCTTTTTTTGTATCAAGGTTAGGAATGTATTATTCTATTCTTTCAAAACTGTTTTTTCACTTTTGAATTTCAAACTCTCCAATAAGACTTCCAATATTTTCAAAAAGCGCGCCATTCCACATTTCTGATGGTAATCCAAATAATTAACCCACATAGGTGATTTTACATGAATGAAATTTTAGAGTCTCTGGCATTAAATATAATCTTGAATTCTTCATAAACTAGGGTCTTTTTGGCAAGCTTTATCGCTACCCTCCGAACTCTCAAGGACACCTAGGAAGAAACTTTTTGTGAGGAATCTTATTTCTACGGTTCTTCCTCATTTTTTCTATACACAATTCTTCCACAGTAGGCCAATAATCTCTAAATTTTCCAATTAGGACTTTGTTAGTCGCCAATTTTACCCCTGGTTGTATCAATTCACCCTCAATCACTAGTACTAGGATATTTTTGGCCATTTTGAATCCTTTGAAAGCCTTGCCCTGATCATATGGGTTTTTCTCCTTCTGCTTGCTTTCCACATTTTTTTCCTAGAGCCTCCCATTATTTGATACCTTAAGAATTCCTTATGTTGTGCATGTCTGCCATTCTGTTGGAATCCTTAAGGCTTTCCATCCCCATTCTTTTTTCCCTGGATGCGGTTTACTTATTGTTGCCTTCTGTTCCCATCTTTGATCTTCCTCTTTTTTGACCCTCTGCCAGTTTCTACATTTTATTTTCTATATCTTCTAAATGCCTAACTCTTTCGGAAGGAGGACCTTCAAATCAGTTTTTGGAAATCGAAGATATGACATGTCTCGTGGATAATGTAGTGTTTTAAAACCATACTTTGATGTTAGTGGAAGTTTCCGTTTTAAAGATGAATGGAATGCATTTGATGAGAGCTAGGTAACATATATATATACAAATTGTTTTCAGCACACATGACAGGTTGCACTGGAAAAATCTGATTTTACTTCGTGTGCTTTGTCTAAGCAACGAGTTAATTGTTTCAGACATAGTAAACATGGGTATTTGAACAAAGGTTTTTCTTTGGTTAAGGTCTGTACAAGTGGTAGGCAACAGAGAACTAGATGTTCTCTAGACACTTTAACTAACGATTGCATGTTTAAAATGTTGTTCTTAGGTTTTGGCCAATAGTGAATCTTGGTAATTTGACCTTGGAAAGGATTCAAGTAGGGCAGAATATCTATGTAGAATTATCTAAGTTACCTGCATATGGATACAGATATGGGCATCAGAAATGCCAATGTTTTTGGATACAGATATGATATGGCACGGATGCGTTTATATAAATATATAAATACATATGTGCGCATGCGCACATGTATGTATGTATGTAGAAATGTCAATAGAATAGTTTTCTTAGATCCCTCTTGGTTGCAGTCTGAATATGCCGTGAAGTGTTTGTATATGGTTCAGATACACTGACATTTTGATACAATCGGATTTGGATTCACTGCGACACATCAATTGGATATCACTCAATATGGTAGTGTTGTATCAAAGTCGTATCTGGATGCATCACAGCATATGTGGACGTATCGGATCGTATCCAGGCCGTATCTGATATGGATGCTGTATAAATGACACAAATATGGTAACTTGAATAAATATGAGGAACCATGCAAACTTATGGGAGCATTCTTGGAGTTTGCTACACTCTTGGGTAATGATTTTAAGAAGGATTCTTCATAGAAACTTACTTGTAGCAAATTGATGGGATGTCTTACTTCGGAGATATCCAGCTTTAGTTGCTTTGGCTGAATAACATGTCTGCTGGGGATTTTCTGTTGTTCCATTAGACAACATCGTGAACATGTTTGAGGCACTGACCCACTTCTTTAACCTGTGTAGCAGTTTTTGCTGATTCCTGTGCCTGTAATCAAAATACCTACCTTTTTCTTTGCTTTTATTGATGTCATCGATGGTATTCCACATCTTGCTTCCAAGGATAATGCTGCAATGAGGAGAAACATTGCGGTTAACCTCGTTTACATGTTCTTTGATTATAACATTTGAATTTGCATTGGCAATCAACCATATTGATATGATCAATTTCTGCGCCAGGCAAAAATTTTTTAAATGTGTGGGAATTTGAGAACTTCACATCACTTTTAGACACTAGAACAAATTTGGTTGTCTTAATGTCACATTGCAAACCTGATACTCAGAAACACCGAATAACAAAGGCACTCGGGATCCTAAAAAATAAGGTGGAAAGTGGCAAGTTTCTAAACATCTCATTGCACAACGAAAGCCTGGAGTTCCGAGCAAAGGCAAAATGCAGGTGGAATGACCTGACTGTGGAAGCTCCTCCACCATCCAATCCAAATCAATAACCTAGTCAAAAAACCTCGATAGTTAGTTACAGACAGATGTTAATTGGGTTCTGTTAGATGTTTTTTACTTTGTATAAATATGCAACCATACAATAGACTCAAGTCTGATGTAAGTTTAAATACATATACATTGCAGTTACAAATAACCATCCTGAGGTTAAACTGATGTCCCAGTTACATTAATTTGCCTTCACACAGTGTGGTTTTGGCTTCTATGGTGCTTAAACCTCCTGAGTGGTATTGTGGGTCTGAATCCTCTTTGGCGGGAACGTTACTTACAAGTGGGGTGTTAGCTTCAACAGTATCCTTGTTTTCTTGTGGGAAGCAGGTTTTTGGTTATTCCTTCATAGTGTGTATATTCCTGTGGGCTGGTGAATATCGGTCCATGCAGCTAAGAGCTTTCATTGCACTTTATGTGGTCTGTTGGGTTCTGCATGGTTGCAAGTCTTTGTGTGGGTTGCTAACGTCTCTGGCCTCTGTATGTGTGGGCAGCTCTAGCATGGGTTAAGTAGATCTGCAGCTCCTAGGAAATGGTTAGCAATTTGCAGGCCTGTATTTCTGCACATGGAATAATTGGCACTTCGGTGGACTTTGATTATGCTTTTTAGGTTGAAACTGAAAGTTCTTCATGGACCAAAGATTTTGTAAAATCAATAATTTCACCTTTCTAGGCTTTTCTTTTATTGCTTGTTACTACTTCTATGCCAGCATTTTAAAAAAAACTGCGAATGTAGCTTTTATTAGCATCCAAAATATTCATACAGTAAAGCACTATAATAAAAAAATGGTTTGCAACAGGCAGCCCAGGTTAAAGGACACACAAACAATGTAGAATGTAAAAATCCTAAACACACGGATTGGTAAAAATAGACAAAACTCTTCTGCAGACAACCTCTTACACATTGGAGAGTCACATGGCAAGGTGTGCATGACGTCATAAATTTGACCAAAACTACAGACCACAAGAAACACCTTTACACAAACTGGAGATGACACACTAGGGTGAGTTTGGACCGCCAAACACTAGAAAAGTTGAAACACTTACAACGTGAAGCACTAGGTGCTGTCAAAGGCCCCGTATATGACACTCATATTTGAAGTAATTCTTAGAAAAGAGGACTTCTAGGTCATAAAAATCCTACAGTCAGGTTTTTCTGCAATGGTGTCTGTATGAACATTATTAACTGGTCTAAAAATAGAAACAGACCCAATTACTTTCAAGGCTCTGAGCGGTGCCAAGATCTGTCTAAGAAAGATTGCCGAAAGCAAAGCCTCAAATAAGCAGAAGCTGATGAATTCTGGATGCACAACCGTTTTCATGAAATCCACTGTGAATTGCTGCAGGAACATGCCACTGTTTCAAACCATAAAAACAGTTAGACATTTGCAGACTGCTAGCCACACACAAAAGCTGAAATACTGCCTAAATGAAGAGACCCTATGTCTCAATATTGTAGAAAGAAGAGCAAGTATTCTACAGAACCCTGATAACATGGTCGAGTGTCTTGCTACTCAGATGCCACTAGCATGGCGCCTTTCCTTGCCTTAACAACCAGGATTCTCTGAATGGCCTGGCAAACCTTCCAAAGGCTTGGTTTGGGGGAACATGCTATGGCAGTGAGAGAATGCTTGTACTCCTGCATGTGCTTCATTAATCACCTCAATTGAGAACATTAATCACTTTGGAAAGAAATATAGCTTATGATGTTTTATGAGTATCTAAAACATATATGTTTAACAGACGGTTTGAACGCTGTTTATTAACAGTCAAGTCAGGATTGCTTCAAACCTTAGCGCTGGATCAAAAAATGTAACAGTATTTTTTTTCTGACATCTTCTCCTTTGATTAAGTTAAGTAATTATAAAATTACGGTCAGTTATAATTTATATTTCTTAACTAAGAGATACACTACTATTATACTGAAGCAAAAAAATAACTATTCATAAATGCAGCGAACCTACAATATGTGCTTTTATTCAGATTAGATGCATTGACCATAATAGAGCGATACTACCCAATATCTCGTAACAAAATTAAGACGCGTGTTCAAAGCCACAAAGAAGACAACCAAAGACACTAGCAATAGGGCAAACAATACATGAAAATGTTTTTAACAATCAATAGCAATCTACTACATTTGTCCCCCACAGACCACGATTCAAGTCATCTGTTCCTACAGTCGGAACTCTTATCTTGGAGCAGTATAATACATACCTCAATTAAATAGTGCAAACATTGGTTTTGTTTTGGTGGCTCATTTTCTTATGTTCACATGTTTATCTGGAATGTGGCTGTAGATCGAGCAGAGTTGTCATGAATGTTAATTGCCGTAAGTAAGGAAACAATCATGATAGCCAACATTTTAAATATTTGGGTTGTTCTTGGAGCATGTTTGTCATGCTCTTCCCATGAAATTGGTTTGAATCCCATTTTTTTAATCTGCGCAGTGATAACAATAGTTACTACTGGTTTCAGATGCATTACTATTACTTTTATTTTATTTTATTATGTATGTGATTTATCAGAATGTGATTTTATTTACTGCCTTTTATACCATAGTAATATTATATATGGTTGTTTGACAGAAAATTAATGGTAAAATTTGGATTCCTTTGGGACAAAGCAATAAAATGCTAGGTTTCCTAAACTTATCGGTTCTCATGTTCCTTTCATGGTTCTCGTGTTTTGGGTTTCTTGGGAGAATTTGTTTGACTCAAATAGTTAAACTTTTAAGCATAGGAAAGCTCTAACTTCAATTTTAAGTTGTTATGATGTCCTTATGTCTGGCAATCAGTTGTTCTTTTATTCACAGGCACTGTGTTCTGTGGTTACACCTGCAGGTTACCAAGAAAGGTGATATGGGTGACTTTTATCGTAACTTGTTAAAAAAAAATGTTGCTTTTGGGGCAAATACTAGTAAAAAAGAAGATGCGGTTTTACCTTCTGGGCAGCATGTCGAATCTGAAGAAGAGTCTCAACCTTCTGAAGCTCATCCTGAAAGGCCATCCGATCTTATAAATACGAAGCAATCTGACCTTACAGCTAGGAATGCCCCAGATGAATCTAAGTCTCAGGTTAAACGTGGCAGAAGTGAGGAGGACATGGACAAAGACAATGTAGAACCACCAAAATTGCCTTCCAGTGTCTCTAACACCCAGGCAGATGGTAGTTTGCAACCCAAAAAGCTAGGACCTAATGCAAACGTTGGGGACAAAGCTGAAACTGTAAGTGAGAATGGTAAGAGCACTGGCCGTCACCACAGACAAAGTCAGGAGGCATTGGCTGCAGCGAAGGAACGCTATTTGGCTCGGAAGAGAATGCGAGAAGGTTAATGTCTTCAAAATCATATCTGGCAAAATTTGATTATGAATTGTAAGTTTACAGCAGATTCAAGAACTTAACTTGTTTTCATTGGATGATCTCATCAATGGACCATGCCTGTTGAAGTCTGCAGAGGAGAGATAATTTAAATGGTTTTAAGTTTAAAGGTGGAGATGTATTGTTCTATATATGTGTTGAAAATCAAGAGTTTCTCATCATAATAATATATGATCCCAGAGAATTTGCATGTCAAATCTTGTAGGCGTTCCAAAAAGTATTATTTTTGTTTAACAATGCAATTCTATGAGTCTTTGAACATATGGAAAATACAACTTTTTTCCAAAAAGTATAAACCTCTGAAATCAACACCCAGCACACACACAGCACAAACACGCAAGGGCTCACGGGAATTTTACTAGTTTATGTCATTAAAAAAGCTTTCCTTGTTTTACAATTTGCTATTGGATTCAAAAATCTGAGGTATATGGTCATATTTGGCTGGGAACACAATTATTGGTTGATACTTCAGCCCATAGAAAATTTCTCGAGGACAATGGTATGAAATTTACAATTCTATTTTGGAGTGGAAAAGCCTTGTTTGCTGATTTCAACAATTTGTTTAATTTTTTGGATTGAAACGTTGTGGGATATGGTGTTTTTGGTTTACAATATTTTTTTAGCTCTGTTAATGCAATATCTATCAAAAATGTATCAAGAAACTCAGGCATGTCGGTTTATATTTTGGATCCTATTTGAGATTTTACACTTATTCCGGCAGCAGGGGGACCATACGGGTTATAACATATTAAACCATAAACGGATATAATAAACATGTTTAGGATCTAAAAGTAAGGAGTTAATCCAATCGTTCTCCTTTCAAAAGTGTTTTCCGTGTCTATAATGTAATGGAAATTGTTAGCTCACATTGCTTCGTTCATCATATGCCATATAAATTCTAAATTGACTGCTAAAAAGTTACCGTTGATTTTTTAAAATAAAATATCGTATGCATAAAAATGCAATTAAAATAGTAGTAGAATAAAATTTAAGCCTTAATACTAGTAAAATATTGGATGAGGGCAAAATTGAACCAATGTGCAGGTTCCTTTGACAAATGTGTAGACCTTTGATAAGATTTGATCAAGATGCATGAGATACTTGGTTTGTAAAAGATCCAAATGACAATAGAACTTATGAAATGGCTTAGGAGGGTACATCTGTATTTATAGCTTCCACAGAGACATTTACACATACGCTGATTGTAGAAAATAGTGAGTATTGATAATTAAGGCAAGAGAAATAAGTGCAGGGTGAAAGAACCCTCAAAAGAGAAGTAACTAGGATCATGGACCTATGATTACAGTGGTCCCACGATTTTGGTTGTGTCACATAAAGGACTCAAAACATAGATAAAGCTAACATGAGGATGACTAAGATAGATCTTGATGCAAGAGAATTGAGAGATTTGAAGTGTTTGAGGAAATCTTGATGACATAAGGCTATGAAAGATTTAGTGTGGATGGAAAGTGTGAAAAAAGCCAAATGCACACAAATAGGCTAAGTGTGATAAAACATGACGGAGACAATGTAAAAGGCTCTTGTACCGAAAATAGGTGTCTACATAATGACCCACTTTAATGTGTGAATGTGAATGCATGCGTGTCAAAGTAAAATAGAAATATAAGTGAATACAGGAGTATTCCCTGATAGGGATGGAAGGATTGTAGACTTTGAAGTCTAGTTTGCTCACTCATGGTCCAAAGCCTTGGTATAACAATGCTAATGTAACAAAATAAAGTAAGTACTTGAAAAATGAGCATATAAACAAATACATGTGATGATATCCAAACCATGTTGTTACTGTTTGGAACATCGGTGCTAAAATTAAAAAATGGGACATTGAGGGGTGAACTCTACTTCTTGATCAGAGAAACATACACAATAGTTTTGGCTCCACTTGGTCTTACTATGCTAGGTGGGAACAACTCTACTTCTTGGCCAATAAAGCAGACGTCTTTTGGCTCCATTTCAATTTGTAATTGGTGGTAGAATATATTGATATATGCCCCCTTTTGAGGAGAGGGATTGTCCTACAAGTCATTCAACGCAAAAGAAAATGATTAAACATACTGTGTAACATATAAAAGTACGCATAACTATTATAATTATTGAAAGTCCATTTGTAATGGATATATGTAATTATAGAAATATATCATCATGTAAGGCTCAATAAGAGTATGTGGTCCATGTGATGATGAGATAAAAGCATATTACTGATGTGAAGGTGTAATAAGAGAAGGTAGCGACAAGTGATTTGTCCCAATGTAATCATAGAAATATGTCACTGTGTATGGCTATTTAAGAATATTTGACCCATGTGAGGGTGAGATAGGCATATGGAGGGACAAATGATATGCCCTGACAATACCTGGTTAAGTGGGACAAATGATATACCCCAATGTGGACAACAAGTAGCGATATAGTATCTAATATAGTGACTACCATGTGACTAGGTGTACAGAGTACATAGGATGTCTTGATATAAGAAATTTAGGAATTTGTGAGTACAATGCCTCCAATGACAATATACAAATAGGATTAGCGATGTGAAGAATCACCCTTGCCAAAAGCGTGAAGAATAAAATGATCAAATGTGATGTGAAGAATCACACTTGTCAAAAGCATGAAGAATAAAATGATCAAATGTGATGTGAAGAATCACCCTTGCCATGTTATAATTCAAATTTAGGCAATATAAAATTGGTAGGCAAAGGGTATATTAAAACCTCATGGGCTAATGGTTTATGTAATATGTCATGAGAGGTAACTACATGGCTAGGCATTTGAGAACCTTGGAAATTTGTTTGATTTGAAATTGTATATGTTGAAGGGATCATTGAATCAATGTGTCTTGAGAATTGGTAGCATGTGTATGAGCCAAAACATAACATGTGTAGGAATGGATACTCTAGTATTTTGACCAAGACCAAGACTGTCATGTCCCCTCTCTAGTGCGACTTGACATTCTACGTGGATTTTCCTATTCCTGACTCTCGTAGGCAGATGAAGGTGGTGAGAGGGTCATGTTTATGACTCGATGGCTCACAATGCTCCGGGAGAGAGTATATTTTACTATGGAGGCCAAATTGTTATATTTTAATTTTAAAATGCACTTTTATTTTTATTTTTATAAAATTACTTTTTATTTAAAAAGTATAACAAGTTTTGTATGATGTATTACGGAAACTCTTGGAAGTTTCGAAAAGTGCATAAATAGACCCTATGGGTCTAGTATTTGGCACCCAGTTCATTTTATTGATCATTGCATCTTCTTGAGCATTTGAAGACTTCAGAGTCTGTATATTCTCAGATTAATCCTTGAGAACGATAGCTCTCAAACAATTTGCATAACTGAGGAAGTGAGAGATCTTTCGAAGGGTTGCACATTGGAGATAGTATCCAGCTATCTCATGCTAAACATACAGGTTCGGGTTTGCCAGTTTGAATCCATTGGTGGGGCGAATACATTATCAGCTCATTGGCAGACAATTACACTTGCTGCAGTCCGTACAGGGACGACCTGTACCTGCAATCCGTACAGCAGCGAATTTTGCCCAGAAAACCAGCAATCCATCTTGGAAGTGTACGGTGTATTGACTAGGAGGGTGATTGAATTTTTCTAAAATTTTGTGGAAGGCGCCCAACTGAGCGGCAACATCTCAAGACCCATGCGCGCAGTTTTTAAAGGCAAGGGAGGCCATTTCGTACCAGTCTGCACCGTATGGACTGTACCGTACAGTAGTGTACCTATGCCATATTTTATACACAGCGATTTGACAGTTGGGGCAGCGAACAGGTGCAAATAAAAGATCAGGTTTCTCAACAATAAGACAGGGTCCAAATCTTCCGGTTTATATATCAGGCTGTTAGTGTATTTATTTTGCTCAATTGTAAGGCTAAAAATAGCCATAAATATTTTTATAAAGATTGTAATTTATTTCCAGAATTCCATAATTTCTATTACATTGAGTTAAATAGACTAGTTACAAACTGTTTGACGAAATTACAATGCAATATTCTATGACATGTTTGACAAAATTCTTAATGCAATATAATTTCTGATATTCCTCAAAGTGTTTGACGAAATTTCCTAGTATAATACCAGTGTTTTTAGTGATCCTATTAGTAAGGGTCATTACAAAGACCAAGACCAAGACCAACTGATGTAGCATTAAGAGCGTGCATAAATGATCTGGTAAGAGTAGGAGGCACATAAGTAGTAGACTGTGTAAGAATAGTTGAAGTAACTTGAGGAGAACTACTAGGCGGAATCATACAAGTATTAGTAGGAGCACTATCCTTACCACTTGATGTAGAAAGGGTGCCTCTAGTAGGTGGATTAGAAACTTTTAAAGGATCATTTGTATTAGGTTCATTCTTAAGTGTATATTCCTAACCCAAAGTTTTCTTTGTGTTTGTTTTAAGGTAAGCAATAGGTCTTCTAGTTGATTGAGTTTGTCCTTAAATAATTGTTTAAAGTAAGTGTTTTTTAAACACTTTGTTGATCTATGTCATCATTATGATCATTCATAGCATTGAAGGCATTGTATTTATAATCATGTTTATCATATGCATAATCACTATTCACATTTGCATCAATTGCATTCTCAACCATAGAATGAGCAGAAGTATCACTAACAATTGGCATTTTCCTTTCCAAATAACCACTAATACCACACAAAGGAAGTTAAATCAAATCACTAGTAGTACAACTCAATCTAACGCTTTCCCTAGTAGGTATAAAATAGATATAGCTTTCTTAATTGGCATAACATATAATCATGGATATTATAGAAAACATGAAAGGAGATAGGGTTAGTGATTAACACAATAAGATATACACCAAAATCTGAAAATCAAATTTGAAAGGTGGAAATCAAATCTTAGGAAGTAATGAACAAGGAAACAATGAGTTGACTAATTGATAGAATGTGTTCACCAAAATATGAAAATTAGATTTGAAAAGTGAATGGGAATAAAAACACATGGTAAAATATAATATCAATGAGTACAACCAAGATCTAAAAATTAGGGTTGAAAGGCGAAATTAGGGCCTAGAAAGTGAGGGATACGAAACCTTAAGGTTGGATGTTCACGAACATTGAGTTCACTAATTTATTTTCACTAAATCGTAACACAAAGGGTAAATACCACTATGATATATTATAATGATGACACAAAGGGTAAATACTACTATGAGATATTATAATGATGGCATAAAGGAGATCTAAGATAAATATAATAAAATATAGGAAATCATAACTCTGTAGATGTTTGAAATTAAGAATTGAAAACTGGAACGATTGATAATTGAAAGACCAAATGACAGAGATAGGTAAAGATAGATAAGAGACTGAAACAAACACATGGGCTATGTAATTGACCCCTGACACTGGGAATCTTGAAGATGACCATAATTGCCGATCCACAATAAAGACATATTAGAATCAAATTTTGATTAAGGTAGGTTTATGGTGGTTGGAAAACCGCTACATCTTTCAACCATGTATCGACCTGGCCAATGCAATCGGCCTAAAGTTTAGTGTTAATTTTGAGTATATATATATATATATATATATATATATATATATATATATATATATATATATATATATATAGGTCACATTTCATTCCTAAACAATATATCACATTCATACACTTTGCTTGTGCTTGTATTTCTGCTCTTAAGTAGCGTTTGGGAGAGTTAGAGGGTTTAGAACCTTATCTTGGAGGTCTTGTCTTGTGGTGTTTGAAACTCAATATGAGAGGTCTTTTGAAGTTCCCAACTAGGGATATCTAGGTCATCATCAAGCCATTTGAGGTCTTCAATGCACATCTCTTAGAAAGGGCCACTTTAGCCAAAGGGGGAAATTGTAGCATCAAAGGGTCCACCCGAAGGTAAGTATTTCTATCTCTATACTATTTTATTTATTTCCTTAGTAGATTAGACATTGCTTGGTTTATTGCTTTGTGAATGTACGTGTGTATTTTTGCTTAGGCTCTTCCTTATATTGAATAAGTTGGTATAGATATAAGATTGCTTGGGTTTGTCATTTATCATCTTAGGTTGCACATACCTCATTTTTATTGACCATGACACCTCACCATATTTACAATCACTTACCCATCATTTAATTTATTTGTAATTCTTACAATCATTTATTTTACTTGCATCTTTGTAATCATTATAATCATTTATCTTTGTTGATCCCTATTGAGGGCTATACTCTATGTCACATGTTTAGGCTTTGGAACCCTTTCTTCTTAAATTTTGAGTTGCAAGTTATCGTCTGCTAGGTTTACAAATATTCTAAGTCCTTACCCACTTGTCCAAGTGTACACAGGCTCTATTCGATTGACCTTATTCGAATCCTAGTCTATTAAGAGAGAAAAAATAGTTGCATGAGCATCCTAGCTCATGCATACATTTTGGTGAATCCAATGTGAATCTTATCCCACATTTGATCAGATTAATTTCATGTTTGTCCTTTTAGCTTCTTAGTTTTCATCTTTAATACTATCATATATCTTTCAATTTGACTATATTGGCTAGGTAGATACAATTTTCTTAGTCTTAGCAATTTTGTCGACCATCCCAATACAATTCCTTATTTATCCCAACTGTACTGGGCAACACGATATAGTTCAGTATTTTTTGTGAACTGTGTCGGCCAACTTGATATAGTTATGTGTTTGCTTCCAATTGCATTGGCCAACTTGATATTGTTATGTTTTATCAATTATTCTTTCCGACTGTATCGACCAACTAATACCATTCAAAGTGTTAGTCTCTGTCATTACATGTGTTTTTTAATTTCAATCTAAATCATTTTTATTTTTTATTTTATTTTTGTATTCCTATAACTATGTTCCAACAGTTGTAAAACTCACATAAGTTGTAGATTTGGGCCAAGCAGTCTTCAGTTTTACCTGAGTCGTGATGTGAGGGGTACTATGTAATACTCAAGCCATTAAACAACACTATAAATGGAATTTTAGTTTCCATATATCTCACAATATATCAAAATGCATAGAGTTTTGTTTTTCTACTAATATGAAGCCATTTAGGTATTTGATTTTATAGTGCACTGATAAACGGTTAGCCTTAAAAAATTACTCTCAATGTACCTCAGAAATGAGATAATACCACTAAAAGATGGTAGAATTCTTTGTAGTCAGTGCTCTTTGGGTATTGTTTACTATTTACCTCTTAAATCAGTATATCTGAGAGCCTACAAATAAACACATCTAGATTAATAATACCTTTGTGTGTTGTTCATTTTGATATGACTTAGTTAAATCACTAGTTTTCTTACTTTCAAGCTGAATCAACCAAGCCAATACTATTTTATGTTTTATTTGATAATTGCATTAACTACCCTGATACAATTTTGAGTCTCTTTCCAATTGCTTTGGACTTCTTGATACACTTCAACTTTACCAACATTTTTCCAACTGTATCATTCAACTCGATATAATTCTGTTATCCTTGCCAACTACATCGGCTAGCCCAATATAATTTTTCTATGAATATACTATATCATCTAACTCGATACAATTTACTATCTTCTGTTTTAGTTTCTTACTATATCACTCAACCTGATATTGTTTGTTTAAATCATTCCTATCAATTGACTACACTAACTAGCTTCATAAAGTTGATCTTTTCTCTTTCACTATGAAACATCTCCTGGATCAATCCAAAGAGAAAACCCGCCAAGGTTTTCAAAGATTTTGTAACAATCATAATGCTATAGAATTAGCCAATCTCGATAGTTTTTTCAAAAAGATTTACAGGGCTTATAATTTTTCCATGACTTAGGATCAAGTTACTAGCAATTGTAATATGACTTCTACTAAATCTAAATGCTATGAGCCATATAATAGCCCTTAAAACTATTGGTATAAATTGTCAATTACACCTTAAACTTATTAAGTAATTTTCATAGGATTTCTTATTGTCTTATTTAGAAAATAACCCATATTTGGACTTGGGAACTTGCACTAAAGTCCAAGTTGTACACCCACATGGGAAAATACAATAAAGTCTAATTTGTACACCAAAATGGAATTAATGTTATCACATCGAAGTGGACTTTAGGCAATTGCTTCCAACTATTTGCATTAATGCAAACATTTACATTAATGAAACCACATATATTTTATGAGACCTTTCCTACTCTATATAAGCAAGGTTCTCTCTCACTCTCACATTACATTGGTATGGCCTTGACATACTTGACATTACATTGGTATGGTTTAGATTCCTTGATTGCTCATATTTCCTTAGTGAGAGTCTATTGTATTATTTAGTCCTTATCTTAGTGCAGTGTTAATACAATAATAACAACATACTATTATACTCGAATATGTGTCCCTATTTGTGTTTTTTATGACATGAGCTATGTTTAGGCCTATTCTACTTGATCCTAGCTATTCGAGAATTCTAATATGGTATTAGAACACGAGTCCTAGGCTAGCTATGACTTTTTAAGTATTTTTTAGGAGAATTTGGTTGGTGTGTCTCATATTCACACTTGATATGAAGTTCACCTTAGGTGATGTGTTACCGACGTGTAACTTATTATGTGCACAACATTATTTAAGTGGTAGTTATTCTCATGTGTGAGAAATGTGAGTTGTAACTTGGGGAATGATCTTATCCCATCTTTCACTTAACAAATAAAAATACTATCACCTTTTGCTTTTCCTATATAATGACTCTTTGTGTCTTTGTGGAAGGTTAGATTGGAGATAAAGTCTCTTAGAGAGATCTGTTCCAGAGCAACTATTGTTGGTTGCACACACATGTACATTGTATATTCCATTAGTGTAATACAATATCTATTGTTGAATCTTTTTCTATGATCTGAACACTGTTGTGTGGATGAATGTTCATTGCAAAAATTTCTTAGGCCCTCCTCAATTCCTATATGGTACAATAACCAAATCTGCAATCTCCATCTCACAATTATCTTAGATTCGAGTTTTTCTTTAGAGTTATTTGTATAATTGGTTGCAGATCTGAATGGTTTTTTTATGAAGATGTTTCTACCTTTTTCAGGTTTTGAGTGTTTTTTGTGAATCTAAAATTCCCTTTCGAGGCATTTTGAGTTGTGTATTTCTACATGATCAATCCTAACATTCCCATGCTACTTCCCAAGCCCCTAATAAGTTTTTGAACACCGAGTAGATATTTTTAATTTGCATCAAAATTTCTATTTTAGGATCGCTTTTGGGTTTTTATTTTTTATTTTAAAAATATAGAGATTTTGGATTTGATCCAATCTTGTTCTTGAATTCTACTCAGTAAAATACAAATTAAAAAAAAAAAAATAGTTTTTTTGAAACTTTTGATGATTTTATATGAATTTTTGAAAGTTTAGATTTATAGGACAAACAAGAAGCAATTGAGAAGATAGTGGATTTTTTTACGTTTTTTTTGTAAAAATTGAGATCAAGGTTTATACCACCAGATTGATCTCTTTGAGGGCTTTATAAAACGTCTTAGTTTGTGTAAAAATGGAGCACCAAAGCCCCTATGGCTTGCGTTTGAAGAAATTGTTCGGTGTGATGGAGTACCAAAAATCTCACACTAACTACTTCCCTGCTAACTTCCATGTAGACCACAACATGTGAACATTGTGCTTAATCACCAATGTCTAACTACTAGCGGTTTACTATAGTGACAACATATCTCTGCCATGTGATTGTCCGTTGAGTGGATTTAGCACCTGGGTGCTAACCTTACACCATTGGGCCTAGTTTGAAATCCTATACATTTTTGGCTCATAACTTTTGATTTGTAAAACTTGGAGAGGTGATTTTTTTTTTTTAATCTTGGCTATTTTTCAAAGATTTACATAGTGGTGAAGTTATTTTAACATTTTGATAATTCAAATTTCTATAGTTTTTAGTTTTTTCCTTGATTTGTTGACTAGATCATGTATTTTGGACCTTCTAGAAGCCATAATGTTTGATTGGTAACTCAAATTTACATGTTTTTTTGAAATTGCATGTTTTTTGTGTTATTTTTAGATATAACAATATAACTAGTTTGGTATACTTTGTAATCTATGAACCATACTGGTTAACACTAAGTATAGGTGCCACCTTGTTTCAAGAGGGGATCACTCTTCAATACTTTATATAGTTTTCGGGTAGGTTTTTCAGATGTATTTTATACTCATTGATTTATATAGTGTCATAAGGCTTTTTTTATGTTTACCTTCATATGTGTGTGCTTTGTTTTGCTCACCCTTTTCAAATTTCAATTGTTGAGTACTTTCATGTCACATATTGGACACTCTCACTTGATAATTTTATAGTGTTTTTTCTACACACCTACCACATTGACACTTTTTGAGGAGATATTCATAGTTACTTTGTCTTTACTCCCTAGTCAATATAGCGGACGGGGGACGAGAGGGGTTGTTGCGTTGTGTACTGCTAATACTTTCTTGGTTGTTTGAGTATGCTATGTACCTTTTGTAGTTCCTAGTAGATGCAGACTCTAGTTTTTTTTTCTTGCTAGAATATTTTTAGGGCAACCCTTTTGGGGATCTAAAAATTATTTTGTAATTTATTTGATCCTAGATTTTTAATCGAGCCAACTTGAGGTTATAAAATATTAAGAACAATTTCCGAGCCAACCCTCTTTGGTTTTTCCCATGCATTTTGTTCAGATGGAACACTTATCTATAGTCACTCATATTCACATAGCTAGATTCATGGGAGTTACTTCTATTTCTTTCTTTATTTTATTGGAGGTTTCATCAGATTCGACAGTCATCTATATTCATAGCTTCATTATTCTTTTGCTCTTTCATTGTACATGGGTACTTCATTAGGGCTAGTTGTTGGGACCCATACTTTGAGCTTAAGACTTCTCCTTTTACTACATCACCTAAGCTGATATTTAGGGGGGATGTTGGTGTGTGTCATATTTACACTTATGTGAAATCCACCTTAGATGATGTATTACTAAGATGTGACTTATTATGTGCACAATATTATTTAAGTGGTAGTTATCTTCACATCTGTGATAAGGGTGAGTTGTGACTTAAAGAATGATATTATCTCACCTTTCACTCAACTAATAACTCTCTCTCACTCACCTCTTGTTTTTCCTACATAAGGACTCTTTGTGTCCTTATGGAAAGTTAGTTTGAAGTTTAGCATTATCTCCAAAGCTTGTGGAGATGTTGTCTCTTAGAGAGTCTATTTTGGCACAACTATTGTCGATTGCACACACATACATTGTATATTCCATTACTGTAATATAGTGTCTGTTGTTGGTGAATCTCTATAATTTAAGCACTGTTGTGTGGATGGATATTCATTGCAGAAATTACTTGGGCCCTCTTTAATTCTTCTAAATTGCATCTTAAGTGCATTTTAAGGAGATTATTCCTCTTTCATTGCTCCTAAAAGGGTTCAAAACCCTTAGGTTGACTATCAACTTATTTTGAGTTGTAAGTTGTTACCTTGGTAGCTTCCTTGTGGTAGTTTTGTGATCTAGAGTTTATGTTACTTTTCTTGCAATTTGGAGCATATTGGACCACTCCATCGTGTTCAGAGTCGCTGAGCAAGATAGTTTAGCCATTTAAAAAAAAGGGACCCCTACAACTCTAGATCTACCCAACAAACTTACGAGTTGTTGATCAATTTGTGGAGAATCTATGCTTTTTTGGCCAAATATAACCATATCAATGTGTCCAACGCACTTGAGATAGTGAAGGTATGCTATTGTTTTATAGAAAAGCGACTTGTTATGCTCTCGATTGGTATAAATCTCTTGATCAAATTTCATTGTTTGTGGGTAACTAGGTTTGAAGTTTAAAAAAAAGCAAGGTTTTTTTCAATTTTAGGGTTTTTAAAAAAAAAAAGAACTTTCGATTATTTTAAAAAAATTAGAGTGGGGGGCAGGGAAGGGGGTTTTAATATTTTTTACTGTTAAAAAAACAAAAAATATTAAATATATATATGCTCTGTTTTTTAAAATTAAAATTTATTCCTTTTTTTAAAAATAAAATAATAAATAATTAAAAAATTAAAAAATTGTTTTTTTATTTCAATAAAAAAAAAAAATTTTTTATTTAAAAAAAAAAATTACAAAAAAATTAAAAAATTGTTTTTTTTATTTCAATAAAAATGAATTTTCTTTTTGGCTCATTGCCACCCCTGGCTTTGCGACCTTACTAGTCCATTCTCCGCTGTTTGCCTGCGTTTTGAGGAGGTGGAGGAGAAGACCTGGCCTTGTAGACGAGCGATGCTTTGGAAGGCGTGAAGGAAAAGCAGCAGGGCATGGCAGAGGATACGCAGAGGAAGGCAAAAGTAACCACCAAGGAAGGTACCGAGGAAAGCAAAGGAATTATGAGTTCCATTCCAAATGTAGTGAAGCATGTTATTGGTGGCGGCAATAATAAGTCATCTGATCAGCAGCAGACAGAACACGGAAAACTTTGAAGAAGGCTGCATCGCATCTGATATGGATCGTATGTAGATGTAGTGGTAGGATAGAAAAGAATAAGCCCGTGATAGATAGTTCAGTCATTCATGGTGTCTGTGAACTACTGTGTTCATTTTTAAAAAAAAAATGCATTGAACGAGTTTATAAAGATTTGTTATGATCGGTTGTTTGTGAGACTGATAATTTTGACCAATGAATCGCAAGCTACTTTATTTGATTTCTGAGTTCTTGCATTTCCTTACTCCTCTCTGTTTCGTTTCTTCCGATGGATTGAGGAAAACATTTCATTAAATCAATACAACAGAATCATAGATATAGCTTATGACATATTTTGCAGATTGATTAATAAAACAGGGAGACAATTAATAAAACTGGGAGACAAAAAGTAGAAGAGATTTTTAAAAATTTGATAGGTTTCCAGTTCCGATTTAACGGTACGACATCTTCTAATTGCAACCTTATCTTCTTCCACGCTAGTTTTGATTGTTCTTCGATCTCACCTGTCACGATCTCCACCCTCGATCCACTGCACCTGTCATTTAAGTTTTAGAGTCGTAAGAGAGTTTTAGGTATTATAATATGTATCTTTTGTTTATCCTCCAAAAATTCTTTAATTCGTAGAGATTTTAAAATATTTTATGCTTTCATGAGTACATTTATTTTTTGAAAAATTGTTTTAAAAAAGAAAAGAAATTTTAAAATAGCAAAATTCGTAAGCTTATCTGAAATAATATTGATCTATGATTGAATACGTTATATTTTAAAATAGCAAAGCTCGAACTTTTATCGGAAATAATATTGATATCTGTTTGAATACTTTAAAAATATAAAGTGTAAATTACAATTTGATATATATATATATATATTTTTTTTTTGAGGAGCAAGATTGATTGAAAATCATCTTTAGGTGTGAGAGATCCTTTATTGATAGGCAAGTAGAGGATGTTGGCTTGAATTTGATGGACGTAAAATCTTATTATTTTAACCCGTAAAACACAATCAATTTATTTGGTTGACACTATTTTATGCAAGGTCAAATTTTTTTGGGTTTATTTGATAGAACATATCATATGCAAGGCGAAATTTTGGACATTCTCTTCAAAATTTGAAGAAAATTATAATATTAGATATTTTTTCCCCTTCTTGAAGTTATCAAATATTTCCATATATTTTCATGATATAGTAGACTGTAAAATTTAGTGCCTAAAAATTGTCAAATATTTTCATGAATTTAGTTCTTGAAAGTCAAATATTTTTATATGAAAAAATATTTTCATGATATGGTAGACTGTCAAATTTAGTGGGTAAGAGGATGAGTAAAGGGCTACTTCAAATAAAGTATTAAATCATCAAATATATCCCTCAATGAGATCATTAAATATCTCCCTAAATGAGAGACTGAGTAAAGGGCAATGTTGAATTAAAAATTGTTATCAAATATTTACCTAATAAACATGGTTCACGGTCAATTTTATGAATAAAAGACAATGTCGAAAATTGTTATCAAATATTTACCTGATAAACATGATTAACCATCAATTTTATCTTTTTGAATGAAAGGATGAATGTAAGGTGATGAGGGGCATGTTTACTTTATGTTGAATAAAATATTAAATTATCAAATATCTTTTTAAATGAGTGAGTAAAGGGAAATGTTGAATCAGTTTTATTCTCGATAATGAGTCTAAGATGATGAGGTACATGTTTATCTTATTTTGAATGAAGTATTAAATCGTTAAATATGTTCTTAAATGAGAAAATAATAAAGTATTAAATCATTAAATATGTTCTTAAATAAGAGAATAAGTAAAGAGTAATGTTAAATTAAAAATAATTAATGCTATAGTGTTTCCACAGTTCATGAAATTAGTTAGAGAGTTTTTATGGAAAAACCGTGTGTATGTTTTTTATCCGACGTTTCAGTTCATACTACATAAACTATACACAATTTTTTCCAAAAAAACTCTCTAATTAAAAATAATTATCAAATATTTTTCTAATAAACATAATCGACTGTCAATTTCATCTTCTTAAATGAAAGGATGAGTAAAAGGTAATGTGGGGCATGTTTACTTTTTATTTTAAATTTTTTAATTTGGTTATATAATTGCATTCATATAACAACCAAAATGGGTTTTATGGTTACATTTATAAATTGAAAACCATAATAGAATAATTTGAAAATTTTAAAATCAGACATTCACATTGAAATATTTTGGAAATTCTAAAACAATATAACTTTGGGAGAAGATTAGGTTCTTCATTAATTAGAAGATGCAAAAATAAGACATTCATAATGGAATATCTTGGAAGTTCTAAAACAAATCCTAATTTTTACAAAAGATTAGGTTCTTTCTAATTAATTTATTAAATAATGTTTCTATTATTATGGTTGGAAGATGTAAACAATGAGAGAAATGAGGAAATTTTAAAACCAAACATCCATAATAGAATTTTTTGAAATTAAAGTAAAACAATTTTCAAAGAAAATTGATTTTTTTAAATTAATTTACTTGATACTATCTTATTCTACTGCTATTCTTGTGGTTAGAGGATGTAAAAACAAAACATCTACAATGAAATATCTTGAAAGTTCTAAAAAAAGACAATTTTTGTAAAAGATTAGGTTCTTTCTAATTAATTTATTAGATATTATCTCATTCTACTACTTTTGTTATAGTTGGAAGATGTAAAGAATGGGAGAAATGAGAGATATGCTTAAAATTATAAAGGTGATGCATCGAGATTGATAGAATTTAAAATATTATCACAATAAATTATAAGCCCAAAACAATATATAATCTAAAACTAAAACTTGTATGATTGAGGTGAAAAAGATGAGAAACACAATATTGCAAGTAAATGTTCATAAATTGAACGATCCAAATAAACATTCACAGATCCAAATAAACATTCATAGATTGAATGATCCATAGAGAAATCAAACGAATGGTGAAAGTGAAAGTTGCATTATCCAAATTACTTAATTCAAAATATTTATTATTACATTTCATTCAAAAGTTATATAAATATGTGCAAAATTTTTAAAACCAAAAGATAATCCTTTAAAAAGTTTACATGGTTATATACTACTACTAAGCAAAAAAAAGTCAAAGTGACACCTAGGACTGTTAGAGCCACACACATTTACTCTTGGATATATAGCGTTATTGAGATCTTAGCATGAGATCAAGTCAGATCATATCTTGATTGATGCATTGACGTTAATTATTAATCCATATCTTCTCCCTAGTCCTAGAAGAATATTTAATATTCTAATCAATACCTATGATTTTGTTGTTGACCAAGGCCTCCATGTTCTTAGATTGTTTGCAGTGGCATGATCAATGGTGAATGAAACTAGAAATAAAATCTTGTTTGTTACACTCCATTAGGTCTGTGAGTGGTCCACATGTTAGCCACATCATAATTCCCTTTTTAAGAGGATGCCCCCCATAATATTTTATACATAAATGCTCTCATCTTTATAAACATTTTGATTGAATATGCATCATTGATTTAGGGTGAATCGACAAAGTAGGAAGATTCTTAATGTGGAAAATTGATGTTAGTCCAAGACAGTCACCCTGTAATCACCTAAAAGTGGTATTTGGATGCTAAAAGTGTTGCTTGAGACAATAAATTCCTAGCTTAGCCCTAGACCTATCCTAGAGCCTTTACCACACTTCTCTAGCTACTGTGCAGACTACAAACATCTTCTGTCAACTCAAACACAGTTCCATGATAGCTTTCCCAAATCCTAACCTAGTGTGCCCAACAGTCTACTAGTTGGACACTAACATCGCATTAAGGACAATAAAGCCACATGGTGCTAACATCCCTAACTTGGTTCTAGTGTCCCCAACTTGGTGCTAGTGTCCCTTGCCTAACTCTCTCGAACGGATATATTTTCAAATGTGTGCCCCTCCTAAGGTTGGCCTAAGTACATGTTATTATCTACACAAGCTATGAATCTCTATAAATATAAGACCATTTGTTCTATATTCATTAAATTAAAAATAGATGCAAAAACATCTCTAAATAAGAAACAAGCTAAGAAAAATTAAGGTATTTGAT
Organism: Torreya grandis; assembly: GCA_037957365.1. Taxonomy (NCBI): domain Eukaryota; kingdom Viridiplantae; phylum Streptophyta; class Pinopsida; order Cupressales; family Taxaceae; genus Torreya; species Torreya grandis. The sequence continues at coordinate 805,254 of JARHVA010000636.1, forward strand.
CCCTATTCTGTCTTACTTCTGCATACTACCATCTACAACAGCCCTAGCCTAGATTTCAAAGATTATAAATCTCAAGCACACTCAAGGCATTCAAGACCACTCTCATTCTAGCATTCACTTGCTCTTGCACCAAGCACTATGTGGGAGAACTACATTGGGCTTGATCCTATAAAGAAATTACTTAAATGATTTGTAACAATAGAATTATATATGCCAGAATTAAGAGAAAAATACTTGAATATTATGATTGAGACAATTTGAGGGGGTAATCTCCACAACAATATAATAAGAACAAAATTGATGACATGATGATAAAAACCTAATCACTACCTCCTATATATACTCTACTTAGCCATAGTTATTTCATAGGTCGACTATACTAAGAACATCGAGAAATGCAACAAACTAATATGAAGATGTATAAGCCATAAGTCGGCCACACATATCTCTAGATGCACTATAGGTTAAGGGCATATCATACCCCTCCCCTTCAAAATAATGTTGTCCTTAATGTCGAATCAAACCAAGATGTTTCTGTAAGAATGCTTCATCCTCCTATGTTGCATCTTCAGAATGTAGGGTCTTCCATTTTATCAAATACGACTTAATGGCTTTGTTCTGCAGTTGCTTAGTACATGTGTGAAGGATCTCCTCAGGCTCTAGAATGAATCTGCCTTCTTCATGTAATTCAAGGAACTCAGTCTAAGTGAAAACTTTGTGTCCAATTACTTTCTTCAGGCAATATACATGTAATACCAGATGTATGTGAGTGGCTAGGGGTAGTTCTATCTTGTAAGCCACAATATCAATTTTATGCAAGATCTGGTAAAGGCCATAATACTTAGGTGATAGCTTGTTATCCTTTTTCTATTGCTTTAGAGACATTTGCTGTAACACATGTCCTCACCACATACCCCAAAAAAACATGACCAACTTTTTTTTAATTAATATACACATACATCTAAAAATAATATGTTACAAAGGAAATGAATCCCCTTAACAAATACTACAATTTATTTGTTGTCAAGAATAGATGTCATGGTTACTTTATATCCTCTCATGTAGTAAGGGATAGTTCATGAATATTGACCATAACCAATGAATGGTGAGTACTTGGTAGCACAAGCCATCAACAAGATGGATAGGTTCAAAAACTTTAGACATGATAAGGATATTAAGAATTTTTTTGGTTAGGTTGGTTTCAGCCAGGGTTAACTTATTTTTACATTCCTCTATTCCTCAACCACATAGAAGATTAACACCTCAAGGATTAAATCCACCATACAATATTCAACTAAAAGAATACTCAATTCCTCACTTTGTTTTGATTTGTTTCCCATCAAACTTGGATAGACAACATAGCTCTTCATGTAGAGTACTAGTGTAGAATGATGAAACTATCTCATCATGATAAAAAGGCGACAAGTCCTCATATAAATATCAGATAAGGGTTAGTATGTGAATAATTTGATTTTATAATTCCACGGTCCTTATCAACTATGAATAGTAATAACTCAAGGGTATATGAGCTTTCTATTGGAGACAAAGTTCAAACCTATCACCATCACATTGTAGCATGGTCCAAAGATGAGAGAGTCATAAAGATGATTATTTCCCATCCTTTGTAAGATAATGTAATAGAGGATAGATTGTAAATTCATAATATTTTCTAAGCATGATCATACTTAATCCAAGATAGTATAAAGGTTAAGACTAGTCATAGAGATGGAGCTTGCACCTTTAGTTATAAGGCCACCATTTTTTTTAGTGAACAAATAGGGCATTCAACTGAGATAATTCCTACACATTTAATAAGAGCAAATCCTTAATATTATACTTTCTTTGAAGGATTATTCTTCTTGCGCAACCTATCCAGTAGTCCAAGCATGCTTATAAACCTCAAGAAGGGTTATATTCTTCAATAGAATAAGGCACTGAATATATCATTATAATTAAATTTAAGAGGTCCAAGCTTATCAAGATAATAATATGTTTGAGACTCTAAGACAAGTTTATCATTTTAATTACCTTTCAAGGGCTTCTTTCCAAGCGTAATTAAACAATAGATCATAAATATTGATAAGCAAAAATAAATGCATTGATCATTAAATTAAGACTCTTGGTTAATAAATTAGGTTTTCTCAAAGAGATGGGACAACATAGGTTTTGTTCCATATCCAACTTCTTAAGTTAATCAAGTCCTCCTGCAACCCCTTAAGTATTTATCAAAATGATAAAAGTAAAGCTCTTGCAAAGCCTAACATATGTAGAATTATTCAATAAATAACTTTACTCTTTTACTACCATTTCATAATACCAAGTACACATCATTTATATGTTAAATAAATTATATATAATCCTTATATATATTTAACATGTGCCCATATTACCTAAATTTTCACCATATCTATTAATTGCATCCTATTTACACTACATTTTAACCGTAGAATGTTATAAACATTACAATATTTTCTCTCATCAATCATAATAATTTACTAAGCATTAATATTTATTCTCTCATACTTATTTTTATCCATATTATTTACTATTGATGCCACACTTCCCATTAAAACATCTATTTTAAAAAAATGCTCAAGGTGAACACAATAATACATTTTACCCTTATTTTATATCATTCATATTTAAAAGGTAAAATTACCTTGTTACAACCCAACCTCATGATGTAATTCCAACACAATGACTACATAGTATTCCAAGGCAAATTACATTGTTCAATGCAATTTAATTCAATTATATAAACAATAGAAAAAGGTACACAGACTTTTTCAACAAAATCATAGGTAAAGTCCTATTTTTTAAAAATCAAATGATCAGGCCCCATGCATTAAAATGTCAACATAAATAGGGTATGTCATGTTATACATGTCATAGACAACCTCCTAATGCTTAGATTATTACTAAGGTAGACAAGTGGGTAGATTGTCAAGCTCATTCAACCTACCTTAAAGTTTATTGTTAACAAGATTTTTGAAGCAAAATTAAGAATCAATACAAATTCATAAATTTTACACTTATTATAGGAAGGTTTAAATTAATTAAATTTCACAACAATTAATTAATTTCCACTTAAAAAATAAAAACAATTAACTTTAGAAGTGAATAAAATTACCATAAAAAGAAATCTAACTCACCCACCAAATATTCGAGCATGGTAATTAAATGACCAAGTTATTTTATTTAGAGGTAAACAAATTATAATTCACCCACCAAATATTGCAAGGTAATTAAATAATTAAAACAAAACTATAATTCACCCAACAAATATTCCAACATGTTAATTAAATAACCAAATTATTTTATTTAAAAATAAATAAAAATATTACAACCAAAATTATAATTCACCCACCAAATATTTCAGCATGGTAATTAAATAACTAAATTATTTTATCTAAAAATAAATAATATTATCACAACCAAAATTATAATTCACCTATCAATGATAGGTTTTTACACTATAAATCACAAGTAATAATATTTATTGCATCCCACAAAAAATATAATAATACTTCCAGCATTTAAAATAATTAAATAATTAACATTTAAAAATAGCTAAATGACTAGGAATTAACTTTTATCCATTGGAGAGAATTAACACTATCGCTAAAGAAAATAGACACATACATCACAAGATATTAAAGCCCTTCTAAAAACAAAGAAGATACATTCACACATCAAAAAATAAAGGTGTTTTAATTAACCTACACACACCCATGTCTAAAAAAGACATCACTGGTCAATTTGCCTCTCCAACTACTCAAAAAAGATTATCGAGACATGAAACAACCCAATAAAGAATAATAAAAATTAAAATTTTATTTTATTTTTTAAACTATCATTTATATTAGCATTATGTGCTGCCCATTTTACACTACCTAACAGTTCATGCTTCCACTCTAGTAAAAATCAAAATTCAAAAGACTCTCTATCTCCATGGTTGATAAGGGTTACGGATTTCCAAGGTAACCCATAACCAAATAGTATAACTATTATTTATTTATATAAAATAATGTAAATAAATTTGGAAATATATTTTATATATTTTATATTCAGAGTATAAAAAACTTATTTAGTAAAATTTATACGGAAAAGCTCCACCACACTTATAAAATATGTTAAAATAATGAATTTTCTATAATTTCCAATGCACCGAGCATGGCCTACCCGAGCCAACCTCAATCACTTAAGGGGATTTTTATTTTTATTTTTATTTTTATAATCATGTCCATGCTGTAGTAAAATGCATATGGGTTACATTTGACTAACCCTATATATACATAAAATTAAATGATAGACAACCTAATCCCTGATCAATATTACTTATGTATTAACATGGGCCACACAAAGTTACCATGGTAAACAAAATGATTTAAACACAAAGAGTTTGAAATGACAAGGACAACATGCCTAAATACTCTTGTAGCTTGCCATTCTTCTTATTTATCCTCCCTTCTTCCTTAGGCAGGGCATCCTCCTTCACAACTCCTCCTCCTTCATTCCATGGCTACCTTTTGCAGATCAAGGATCCAGGTCTAAATTATTTTATCTATACTTTGTTCTTGCATGTAAATAAAATTTATATATCCCTATTTCAATTATTGATAAGGGAGGGAATAATCATAAAAGAAAGTATTTGCTTGGGCCAATAACCTAATAATTGCACCCATATGTAAGTTTTAAATAAAATAGTATTTTTGTATTAAAAAGTTACAAATACCATGAGGATGGTACTCTCCCTAAAAATCTAATCAATATGCTCCCCTCCAAAGGCCTTAAATATATAGCACCATGCAATTCATCTAGCAAATCATCAATTACTAGAATAATAAACTTATCTTTTATGGTGTATTTGTTGAGTTCTCTATAGTCTAGGCACATCCTCTAATTTTCATCCTTCTTCTGCACCATGACCCTAGGAAGGAATATTCACTTTGATTGTGTCGGATGATTCTTGCCTCCAACATCTCTTATACCATATTTTCAATTTCACTCTTTTGGGCATAGGAATACTTGTAGGGTCTGATATTGGGTGGTGTACTTCCTAGAATGAGTCTGATGGCATGATCATGTGCACGAATTGGAGGAAGTCCTTTGGACATGTCACCAAAAACAACAGAATGGTCATCCAAAACTTTTTACAAATCAAGATGTGTAGACTCTTTGGTTGGTTGAATCTCTATGGAAAATAAGCGTGCCACAAAACCTTATGCACCTTTTTTGAGAATCTTCGTCATCTGGTGGGAACTAACTAGTTATAAAGATTTAGCCTATAATCTATGTAGTTCAAAAGTCTTTCCTTATGAATGGACCCTCATTAATAATTCTTATAAATTCATCTCAATAGTGCCCAAAGTGGTGAGCCACTGCACTTCCAAAACAATGCCATCTCCTCCCATGGGAATATCAAACATAGGGGAATCTAACAAATAGTCTCCCATAGTAAGCTTAATACTATGACATTTTCTAGAATAGTTGACTATACCACCATCTGCAATCATGACTTGAAAGTCTAAAGTTGGGTAAATAAAATAATTCAAATGAGCAACCAACTTACTATTGATGAAGTTATGTGTACTCTCAGAGTCAATTAAGACAATCACCTTTTGTTTCTTTAGGAACCCCACCACCTTAAGAGTTTGAGGAGTAATAATACCTAAAAGTGCATGATAGAAAATAGTAGGTTGAGAATCCTCAGATTCATCCTCAGGTTCTTCTAACCCTTCTCATGAAACTTCCTCATCTTCTTCCTCATCATTGGCACCATCAATGTGAAACAACTTATTTTCAACACATTGATGCCCTTTGTTCCATTTTCTATCATATCCAAAACACAAACCTTTTTCATGCTTTTATTTCACTTGTTGAGTTGTCATTCTAGTAGGTTGATGAAATGAAGGTGCTGAAAAGGTGTGTTTACGAACATTGGTGAAATGTCTTCATCAGATCATTTTTTTTTCTCAGCCATACATGCCTTTGGTATGGCCTCAGATACTGTATTGGGATGAAACATGGGAACCTCCAATTAGATGTTATCTTTTAGACCACCCAAAAATAGGTCAGTTAAATTTTCTTCAGTGATGTCGACCACATGTAAAGAGAGATTTTGAAATTAATGAATGTAATCCTTGACATTCCTAGTTTGGTGCAACTTGGCTAGTTGTCTGAAGTAATTTTTAGAGACATTTTTGCAATAGTGGAGCTATAACTCCTCAAAAAATATCGACCATGAAATTGGGACACCCTTTTTTTTCTGAGCACACAACCAATAATACCGAATAAATGGCTCAGGTTCTAGATAGAGAGAGGCCATAAACACCTTTTACAAACATGGAGTTTGATGTAGATCAAATAAATTTTCAATTTGAATAAGCCAAGTGAGTGAATCATTACCATCAAACTTGCATAGGTCCACTTTTGGTAACATCAATTTAGGGCTAGAATTGGTGTTGGTATTGTTTAGAGTAAAAGAGCTGAACTAAAGTGGTGGAGGATTATTTTGTAGTGGTTGAGCTAATAAGTTGAACAATTACCCAGATATTTGTTTTAATTGATCCTTCACACTATCTAAGTCCCCTGTCAAATTTGTAATGTCCCCTTGAACCATATCAAAATCATATTTTTTTACCATGCCCTAAAACTCAGACTTAATTTGCTAAACTACCTCAAAAATATATGGATCAAAATTTTCAAATTCCATGTCATCCTTATAAGGAGTTTTTGAAGTTTCTTAGCCTTTCTTGCATCCACGAGTGTTTGGGCCAACCATGCACAAACCTTAGGAGTGTTTTTGCCCCAAAAAAAAGTGCTGGTGGAATACACTGTTAGAATTATCTTACTAAGATGAATCCAACTACTTCTATTATGCATAAGGGTGAAAAATTTTGACTCAAAAAAGTATACCAATAGAATATACCATTGAGATCACATAGACGAATCCAATGACTAATAATTTACACAAGGTAAAAAAATTTCCATACATTTTTTTCTTTTTTTTTGTAAAAAGACCTTATGAGCAAAACTACAGTGATGAAAAAAATCAATTCCTCTTGGATCACAAGTTATGCTTTTTTGACCTTCTAGTGTTCAAGATGCTAGATCTAGAAAAAAAACTACACTGTAGAAACTTACCCAAATTGATGCTCTGATACCACTTGTAAAGAATTACTTAGATAATTTGTAATAATATAATTATATATGCTATAATTAAGATCAAAACAAGCAGATCCAAAAAAATTGGCAAAATAGTAGAATACTTGAATATTATGATTGATTCACTCTGATGGGGCAACCTTCACAACAATGTAATAAGAACAACATTCACAATATGATGATAAAAGACTAATCACTACCTCCTATATATACTCTACTTAGCCATGGTTATTCCATAGGTCGACTATAATAAGAACATCAAGAAATAGAACAAGCTAATATGAAGGTGTGTAAGCCACACATGAATATATTACAGAAACACAAGCATAGGTGCTCCTAAAAAATAGGAACAATCTTGCAAAGAGGACACTAGGACCATTTTGAGGACACTAGAGCAACATGATGTTACTGTCTAGGTGGGGTGCTACTGTCCAATGAACAATTAGATCCTGTTACCCTATTGTTGACACTCAGACCTATCAAAACCCAATTTTTAGAACCCAAATCTTCTATAATAGTCACTTTCTAGATAAGTCTCTGTTTATGCATATTTACTACTATTTTTAGAAAGTAAAAAGAAGTTAAAATTCATAACAAATCAGTGATTAATTATTGCATATTATTTAATTGATTTTAAGATCCCAACCTTTTATTCTAACTTAAGATTTATATATTAAAATTCTAAAGGTTAAATCATTTGGTGAATACAACTGACTTTGAATATTGATTCAAAATCTAGTTTACATTAATCTAAATTTTTGTGCAATAAATCAGGGCTGAATACTTTTGATTTTCTAATTTTTTAGACAACCTAGCTAATTAAATCAATTTCATATTAGGATTTCAATTTATTTGAATATAATTTCAATTGTTGTAAAAAAACCCTAAATTCAAAAAACCCTTAACCTTAGACACACTTAGGGTTTATATCCTTTTTTTTTATATATACTTAGATTTTATTTCTAAAATATTAGATTTGCTACCATATTTAATTTTTTCTATTTTTATTAAATTAATCTTCTTAAAAGGTTCAAAATATACAAAAAATGTTTTCCTACCTTCCAAACTATAATTGTAGAATTTCACAATAGATTGATGAAACCGATAAGTAAAAGTTAAGAGATTTTGTCTCAAAACATATCGATATACAAGATGATTTCATCAATATTTTTTAAGGGGAACTTCAAAAAACAAACAATGGTCAATATTCAACTCCCCCAATTAATAATGTTGTTACACATGGTGGGGCTATCTCAACCAACTCAGATAGCACAACCTAAGATTGCTATTCAATAACTATTAGTGACAGTTACACCACTTGTGGCTAGTTCCTCTACTCTAAATGTATAATACCTTATGCATGAGATACATACTCTACTATCTAAGATGTTACATCTCAAGAAGGGAGCCACTAGGCCATCACATGCATTGGATTCCAACATTCTATTACATACATCTTTGGCACATCACATAGTGGAAACTCCCTTGCCATCCAATTTTGTGGCACCAAAACTTACATTATATGATGGGAAGGGTGATCTAGAGCATAATCTCAAAGCTTTTCATGTAGCATGTTTGGACTATGTGTCCAACGATTACTTTTTATGAATCTATTTCCATGCAGTCTCAAGAATTATGCACTACAATGGTTCTATGATTTACCAAATCAATCTATCACAACATCAATCCTTTAGCTGACATGTTTTTAGCACACTTCTCTATCAACATCAGTGATAAGATATCATATGCAAAAGTGGCACAGTTAAAACAAAAGTTGAATGAGGCTATAGTAGCTTATGTCTTATGATACAAGATAATATTAGCCAAATTGACTAGCCCAATGGCAGATAGAGAGATTCATGACATATTTAAACAAAGTCTCCTACCATAATTACATGAAGCTATCTTATTCAATAAGTTCCCTACATTTACCGATTTATGCCACATAGTCAAGGAAAGAGAGGTTAAGCTCTTATCAATAGGAAAAATCAAGTACACAAATGGATCAGAATCAAATATTAAGAGTTCAAAGAAACCTCCATACAAGGTAAGGGCCACATAAAACAAAATTGATCAAAAGGCCATAGTCAATACAACTTCCAGTCCATCTCCTAGATTGGTTTTATCTGCTCCTTAGCCCAAAGTCTTCACTAATCTTCCAAAGTCACCATCATGGGTTCTACAACACATTTTAGAATGCAATGTCATATCTCTCCCTCCCATTAAAGAGGTTGATAGTTACAAAGGAGACACATCTATTGCATAACATTATTGACATGTATCACACTACAGTGCTAGTTAAACCACTTATCACATTTTCAGAGTAGGAGATTATGGATGATGAGACAAATTTATATGTGCTCTTCATATAAGCATACATAGACCACTATCCTATCTAGAGTGTTATGGTTGACAATGGGTCAAACATAAGCATATGCACTAAGCCAAGCTTACAACACTTGGGTTACATAGAGTAGGATATATTCCCCATAGATATAGTCATTAGTGGTTTCAATGGCCACATTTAGAGCTCCATTAGGGAGATTGTGCTTCCACTACTGGTTGGACTAACACACATATCCACTCAATTCCTAGTACTACTTAGTGCAGGTTTATTCAATATATTATTAGGTAGGTCATGGTTATAGTAGTTCTGAGCCATCCCATCTAGTGTGCACTAATGCCTAAATTACATACATGCCAATCAGGGGGATAAGGTTGAGGGTGTCCTATATGAGTATCCTATACTGATCCCACAGGCAATTTCAACATAGTTTCCAGTCACACTTCCAACATAGACACCAATTAAAATTTCAACACCCTTACCATATATTTCATGACTATTGATTACAATAGAGAGTATAACTCTTATGCATACATCATAGTGTTCAATAGATCCATTAGTGTAGGCTAGGTCTACTAATACGGTATCGACACGTATGCATACTCTCCCATGGAGACCATTACTAGATAGACCACTGCATCAAAGATATGTTATAGATTCTAGGGGATCTTCCTCTACTTAGTTTATACTTATATCAATTTTATTGGGTTCTAAGGGTTCTCATCATAGGGTACCTACATCACCTACAACTTCTTATTCTACAAGATGGGTTCCTAAGACCTCTATAGTTAATAGGGCATCACATTTAGTGCCACAACTTCATAGCATCACTACACAAATAGATTCATACACATATGACTCTACACAACAAATTATGGGATCATAGTTAGATTTTCACACTGCACACACTATCACAATTCCCTTATTCAACAAAAGCCACAATGATAGCAAGTCTCCCATGAGAGTCATTGGTTAGTATCATTCCTACTTTTATACATAATTTGCTTCTTATACATAGTTTATTTTCATTTGTTTGTACATAGCTTGTATCTAGAAAACACAAAAATAATATAAAATGTCAAAATATAAAAACATTCAAATATTACTAATAGAACACAAAATTTATAGATTGTATGCATTGCGATGTTTATATTTATACAACTTGCTAGATATTACATATGATAGCTATCTTAGTATAGTCAGTTTTATCATACATAGATAATTCACTTGTTCTTGTTGAGTGCTTATAGATTACATATAGGACTTTGATCCACTACACTAATCCAGACTTGTTATCATCTACCCACTAGGGGAATATACACTGATTCAAGTTTATTCATTTGATAGATTTGTCCACTTGGGGGGCATCTCATGCACAGTTGCTTTTACCAGGTTTTATCCTTACATTCTATACATTTTAGTTTACGCATTGATATGTCTTGATATTGATCATTTCTACTCATTGCTCAGATTTTTTGCCAACTATCACTAGTTAGACTAAATATATGTATATCTTAGCATTTACATAGACTTTGAATACACAATTATACATACTTTTATTTATAGATTTCCTAGTTTAGACTTGATTGTGTTTCCTATGATTCTTCCATTTCGTGGGCATTTGAATATGCCATTACTCTTTGGATCTATGCCACTTCTATGTTTCTATGCCTTGGACATGTGCCCATGCCCCTTGTGTGTGTTTTCTTGCTTGTATATGCAGACATTTGAACATGTCATTATATGTGGATCTAAGACAAATTGCTTCTTTCTTATGTATGTGGACATTTGAACACGTCCTTATATGTCTTCCATTCTTAGATTTAATGACATCTACCCATATCCCTTGTATTGTGGTCCCTTGGATTAATTTTACATGCCTCATGTGTTTTATATGTATGCTTCCTTATATGCATCTTCACCATGACACTTGTATTTGCTTGTTACACACACACACACCAGTTTTCGATGCCATGAAGGACCTCATGCATCTACCCTTCCTACTTGGGTGTCGTGATGGACATCATGCCCCATACTCCTGGGTAGCTACTCACCTTTACTATTATACACATTGATTACATCTATCTTGACAACCTTGTGCAATGCTAGATTACAACACACATATTACATGACATACTTATGCTCATATACTTTTACATTTCAATATTATGTTTATACATTGTGTTGGAATATCATGCAGTTATTATAAATATGCTCCAACTGACATATTTTGTAGAGCTACTTCTTTTGAGGATAATTCTTACACAAGTTCCACAACTACCCTCCAAAGAGGGGGCATTCACAGGGGTTTGTCACAGAGATCAGGGATCTACATTGTTATTCATAGATCATTTTCAACACACAAGCTCAGTTTCAAAAATAAGACACAAGACAACCATAGGAAAAAATAAGGACTTAGAAAATAGTTTTGATCACCCAAGTTTTAGAATAGATAGACATTAGTGCCCAGAATGGGACACTAGCGCCACATGGTGCTACTATCCACTACAGGGCACTACTGTCCATAAGCCCTAGCTTTAAAGTAGTCTAGATTAGTCAGACCAATACACCAAGTACAATACATATTTGCATAGATACATTCACAAGTTTTATAATTATGTTCATATTTTACTCAGATACACTCATTTCAGTGTAGATTCATACCAGTTGTTCAAATTTGGGGGAATCATGTATGGCATGATCAGTCCCACATTTAGATCTCACACACACACACACACACACACACACACACACACACACACACACACACACACACATACTCAGTTCAGATTTAGTATATTCAGATATCAAATTAGGGGCATATGCATATGGCACATAGTTTCTATATGATTAGTTACACATAGGTTAATTAGATGCAATGACAAACTCCATGTCATTCTCTACACTATATACATTTGATATCATATTCTAAGTTGTCATTATTTTCATTCCTTACTCCATCTGTAGTGGTTGTCTTTCTCAAGTGGCCTAGAGCTGCCTAATGTACCCTAGTGGCTGTGAAGCTGACATATATAGTTAGATATACCTAATTAGATACTTTTAACACTTTATGTAATTTAGTTTTAGATGTATCTACTACACACGAGTGAGCAATGATGGAGTCATGGCCTACTTGAGTTCTTGAGCCTCCAACATCAGGAGGTTAGACACACTTACAATCTTATCCATTCTATTCATAGATCATGATCCACCAAGTAGGGGTCGACAATGATGGAGTTAAAACTGGATTGATTTATTGAGCCACCCATATGAGGATTTAGCAAGTTATTAGCTCAATCTAAGATATTCAATTATTTGATCACTATATACATTCACACACACAGGTTGTCGCCAACATCATGAATTGGTTCGCATACCCAACAAGGTGTATTCATTCATTTCCTATTTCCTATCTCTTTACTCAAATTTACTCAGTTAATTAATTTAACATAGTCTTTTTCTTTCACTAATCTCTTATGTAAGGATTGATTTTTTCATGTTTCATTGTTATCAATTTATTTGGATCATTTTCCACATACACAGACCCAACTTGACATACTCAGACTCAACTACACAGACTCCACTTCCTAGGTAAGTCCATGCATGCTTCTTTATCCTTTATACTAATTATTTCACTTTGATGCATTTATAGCATAAAAGAGGGGAATGTAATCACTTAAAAGTGGTATTTAGATGCTAAGAGTGTTGCTTGAGATAACCTATTCTTAGTTTAGCCCTAAACCTATCCTAGAGCATTTATCACACTTTTATAGACATTGTGCAAACCATATACATCTTTTGTCAGCCCAAACACAGTTCCAAGATAGTTTTCCCAGATTCTAGCCTAGTGTACCCAACAGTTTGCCAACTGGACACTAGCGTCGTATTAAGGACACTAGAGCCACATGGTGCTAGTGTCCCCAACTTGGTGCTAGTGGCCCTTGCCCTAACTCTCCTGAACATATATATTTTCAAATGTGTGCCCCTCTTAAGGCCAACCTAAGTACATTTTATTATTTGCATAAGCTACGAATCTATAAATACAAGACTATTTGACCTCTATTTATTAAATGGAAAATAGATGCAAAAGCTTATCTAAATAAGAAACAAGTTGAGCAAAGTTAAAGTATTTGATCCCTATTCTTCCCTACTTCTACATACTACCATCTACAACAACCCTAAGCCTAGATTTCAAAGATTATCGATGTCAATCACACTCAAGGCATTCAAAACCACTCTCATTCTAGCATTCACTTGCACTTTTACCAAGCACTAGGTGGGAGAACTACATTGGGCTTGATCCCTCCTTGGAGTATTGATATGTAGGTAACTCTCTTCATATCGAGGTGTTGAACTACATTGGAATTATGATGTGGCTAACATGTGGACCACTCACAGACCTAGTGGAGTGTAACAAACAAGATTTTATTTCCAGTTTTATTCACCGTTGATCATGCCACTTCATACAATCTAAGAATGTGGAGGCCTTAGTCAACAACAAAATCATAGGTATTGATTTTTAGATTAAATATTCTTATGGGACTAAGGAGAAGATATGGATTAATATTTAATATCGATGCATCAATCAAGATATGATCTAACTTGATCTCATCCTAAGATTTCAATAACACTATATATCCAAGAGTAAATATATGTGGCTCTAATAGTCATAGGTGTCACTTTGACTTTTTGTTATTATTAGTAGTATTTAATCATGTAAACTCTTGAAAGCATTATCTTTTGGTTTTAGAACTTTTGAAAAATCTTTATATAACCTTTGAAATGAAATGTAATAATAAATATTTTGAAGCAAGTAATTTTGATAATGCAACTTCTACTTTCTACCATTTGTTTGACTTCTCTCTGTGAATATTTATTTGTATCATTCAATTTATGAACATTTAATTGCAGTATTGTGATTCTCATCTTTTTCATCTCAATCATACAAATTTTAGTTTTAGATTATATATTATTTTGGGCTTATAATTTGTTGCGATAATATTTTAAATTCTATCAATCTCGATACATCACCTTTATAGTTTTAAACATCTCTCTCATTTCTCCCATTCTTTACATTTTCTAATTATAACAGAAGTAGTAAAATGAGATAATATCTAAAAATTAATTAAAAAGAACCTAATCTTCTACAAAAGTTGTCTTGTTTTAGAACTTTCAAGATATTCCATTGTAGATGTTTTGTTTTTACATCCTCTAACCACAAAAATAACAGTAGAATGAGATAATATCAAGTAAATTAATTTGAAAAAATTCAATTTTCTTGAAAATTGTTTTACTTTAAAACTTTCAAAAAATTTCATTGTGGATGTTTGGTTTTAAAATTTCCTCATTTGTCTCATTGTTTACATTTTCCAACTATAATAATAGAAAATATTATCTAGTAAATTAATTAGAAAGAACCTAATCTTCTATAAAAATTAGGTTTTATTTTATAACTTTCAAGATATTCCAATATATATATATATATATATATATATATATATATATATATTTACATCCTCTAATTAATGAAGAAAACCTAATCTTTTTCCAAAATTATATTATTTAGAACTTCCAAGATATTTCATTGTGAATGTCTGATTTTAAAATTTTCAAAATATATTATTATAATTTTCAAATTATAAATGCAACCATAAAACCCATTTTGATTGTTAAATTATGAATGCAATTATATAACTAAATTAAAAACTTTAAAATAAAAAGTAAACATGCCCCTCATAATCTTCTGCTCATCCTCTTATTTAAGAAGATGAAATTGACAATCGATTATGTTTATAGAAAAATATTTGATAATTATTTTTAATTTAACATTAATTTTTTTACTTATTTTCTCATTTAAAAACATATTTAATAATTTAATAATTTATTATTCTCTCATTTAATAACATATTTAATGATTTAATACTTTATTTAAAATAAAATAAACATGTCTCTCATCATCGTATACTCATTCTTGAAGATAAAACTGATTCAATATAACCCTTTACTCACTCATTTAAAAAAGATATTTGATGATTTAATATTTTATTCAACATAAAGTAAACATGCCCTCATCACCTTACACTCATCCTTTCATTCAAAAAGATAAAATTGATAGTCAATCATATTTATAAGGTAAATATTTGATAACAATTTTCAACATTGCCTTTTAATCATAAAATTGATCCCCAACCATATTTATTAGGTAAATATTTGATAATAATTTTTAATTCAACATTATCCTTTACTCATTCTCTCATTTAGAGAGATATTTAATAATCTTATTGAGGGATATATTTGATGATTTAATATTTTATTTGAAGTAGCCCTTCACTCATCCTCTCATGCACTAAATTTGAGGGTCTATTATATCATGGAAATATTTTTTCCATATCAAAATATTCGATGACTTTTATGAACTAAATTCATGAAAATATTTGAAACTTTCAGGCACTAAATTTTACGGTCTACCATATCATGAAAAAATTTGATAACTTCAAAAAGTGAAAAAAAATATCTAATATTATAATTTTTTTAGAATTTTGGAGAGAATGTCCATAATTTCACCTTGCATATGATATGTTCTATCAAATAAATTGACCTTGCATATGATACTGTCTACAGTCTAACCCAAAAAAAATCGACCTTGTATAAAATACTGTCAACCAAATAAATTGATCGTATTTTATGGGTTAAAATAATACGATCTCACGTCCATCAAATTTAAGCCAACATCCTCTATTTACCTCATCAATAAAGTATCTCTCAAACGTAAAGATATCTTCAATCAACCTTGCTCCTAAAAAAAATATAAAAATGTCAACCTGTTAAATCGAATCTGGAAACCTATCAAATTTTTAAAAATCTCTTATATTTTTTTGTCCCAATTTTATTAATTGTCTCCCAGTTTTATTAATCAATCTGCAAAATATTTCATAAGGTATATATGTGATTCTATTCTATTAATTTAATGAAATGTTTTCCTCAATCCATCGGAAAAAACGAAACAGAGAGGAGTAAGGAAATGCAAGAACTCAAAAATCAAATAAAGTAGCTTGCGATTCATCAGTCGAAATTATCAGTCTCACAAACAAACGATCATAACAAATCTTTATAAACTTGTTCAATGCATTAAAGAAAATGAACGCAATAGTTCACAGACACCATGAATGACTGAACTATCTATCACGAGCTTATTCTATTCTATCCTACCATTACCTCTACATACGATCCATATCAGATGCGATGCAGCCTTCTTCAAAGTTTTCCCTGTTCTGTCCGCTGCTGATTGAATGGTTTATTATTGCTGCCACCAACAACACACTTCACTGCATCTGGAATGGAACTTAGAATTCCTTTGCTTTCCTCGGTACCTTCCTTGGTGGTTACTGTTGCCTTCCTTTGTGTATCCTCTGCCATGCCCTGTTGTTTTTCCTTCACATCTTCCAACGCATCGCTCATCTACAAGGAGAGGTCGCCTCCTCCTCCTCCTCCTCCTCTTCCTCCATCCGACATCCATTCAGTGCTTCTCCTTCTTAAGCTCCCCTATGTACAGTCGAACCCTGTATTTTGCTCTTCCATGAAGCAGAGCCCTGTATATGAAGAAAACAATGTGCTACAGTGAATGCTGGAACATACCTGTTGTATTTGAGCCGGATTTGTTTATATGGGGATTTCAAAATTTAAATTATTTGCTGTTTTCTATGGAATAGTCAACTAAAACACCCACTTCACAGCCATGCCAGATGCTCATGTCCGTTAACGGAGGGGATTGAAATGGAAATGGATGACTGTGGCTAGTTTGAAGGTTGCAATTAAAAAGTCAACAAAAGTTTGAAAAGTCATGAGGATCGGTGAAGATTAGTAGATGACGCTAGCAGGTTACGTGTTAGTGCGTGTTCGTTAAGCTTCGTCTTGTAAAGCAGTCATTGTTGATATATTTTTTGATTATTTGAACAAAATCTTTTTTTGATACAATTGTTTATGAATGTGTGGATGGCATACTGAAATACCATATTTTGTAAAGGATTTGGGTTGGGTGATGCCCAATGTTCGAGTCTCTTTGTTACACTTTTTTGCACTAAAGCATTTTCATTAGACACTTTTCGTTTAGATGAAGACCAGTCGGTGGCGATCAGTTTGATAGGAGGTCAAATACCTTCGTAAAAAAATATTTTTTTAATACTCTGGTGCCTTCTAGTATGTCAACATAACTATTCAATATTTTTTGGTACACATGTTCATTATTTTACTTTCCACCAAACCCTCTCCATTCAGCATTTTTGTAGACCGACTTGTATCTTTTTTTCATAGCTTGAACATCACTTGGAGTTGGGAGGAAAATATTATTCCATTGTGAATCTTGTTGCATCTTATTCTACACAATATAATTATTTTATTTCTGATCTCCCTGAAAACCTATTTTTTTAGATTTTAAGAGGCCTTTACGATCGAATATCAGCCAAATTTTCAAGAACTTTTTTCCAGACACCATTTGAGGTGTTATTTCTTTTGAAAGTGTATGTTTTTTTTGTCTCGAATTCAAATTTTACATTACATTTATGTCATAATGTACATAAACAATTTTTTTGTTTTCCATTTTCAATTCAATTTTTAACAAGGTCAATGTTTTTAAAATTACATCATTATAAGTAGTTGGGAGAATTGTTTTGTTATTGCACTCATTATAAAGTGCCAAAAACTCTTTTTTCAGTGTAAACACTTATTTACGACACTCTTGAGGATTGTTCCTTGTACTTATTTTTTGCACACTTGTGGTTTGTGTATTATCCTTATGTTTGGACATTTATCATTTTGGAACACTTGTGGTTTGTACCATGTATCCTTTAAGGTCCCTTTCTTAGTGCCTTGCCTTGGTCTCTCAAGACACCTTTAAGGCCCCTTTCTTAAAAACTTGTCATAACTTTTTTTGCTTGGAATGGCTTCGTGTCTTGATGTAAACACACTAATCCAAGCAAGTAATAACTTGCAAGCCGATAGTGATATTATCTTCTCTGAGGTTTCTTCACTTCAGGTATATATTGTTTAGTTTTTATAGAAAAATAGGGCCCTCAAAGCAAATAATGTGCTCCTCTTCACAACACCTGCAAAATACGAGTCACTCATTCACACTTTGTGGGTCAATAATGCACTCTTGTAAGAACAATTTGATCATGTGGAACCCACATCTACTACACTTGGTCCACATTTAATACCTACTTCTGATTTTGCAATGCAACCCTTGGATGCCCTACTAGATTGTGATATATCAAACACTTAGTCATCTTGCGATCTTGTTACACCTGTAGTTGCCTTTGTTGCAACTTACGCTAATATTGATCACATTGTTGATGTATTTGTCTCATTTGAGAATCACATTATTAGTTTTGTTCTCATATTCTCTACACCATGGGTTATTCTAGTGGAGGTCTTGGAAAGAAAAAATAGGACGTTATATCTCCCATCTAGCTTGTTTTTAGGATCGATTGCTATGGCATTAGCTATCAAGTATGAGTTTCCACTTTTTTGAGACCATCTTCTGACAGCTTTGCACTAGTTTTTGTTTGCTTTAAATTTCTAGAGGACATCAAGTGATACATACCTAATGTATATGTGAATTTGATTTCTTCATCAAATATTTTTTTAGATACACTTAGGCATGAGAATCCTGAGTCATCTTCTGATTCTATCAAGCACAAGCAACTTGACCCTTCACTCAGACATGTGAAATTTGAGATTGTTTCTGTCAACAAGAGAGACTTGGCTTTTCACTTAGGCATGTGTACCTTGAGATTTTTTGTAAGGCTTACCAAGCCTTATCCTTCATTCAGGCATGAGAGAGCTGAGCTTTCTTCTATGAGGCATGCAATTCCTAACACCTTAACAATTCACTTAGGCATGAAAGTATTAAATTTAATCTAAACATTTCCTTGCAATCATTTTTTGTGCTCTAGGTACCGAGTCACATGCAAATGACTTATTACACCATCTGTATTCATTTGAGATGGATTGATAATTGGTTATGGTGATGTTATCATCACTCTTTATGTGGAATTTACTAACATGATTCTTCCATGGTTAAGCCACATCTTCTACACACTGTTCATACTACCTAGCAGTGATCCTTCTTAGAGCAAATTTTAGGGCTTGTGATGGTTTCTTCGATAGATTGACTACTCCTCATGGTGAGTTATTTATAATGTTTCTAGCATATGTTCAATTATTTGGTGTTTTATGGATCCATATGATGAATTTATCAACATCAACAATGGTGTATCTCTAATTTTCATGCCATCCAGTTGTTCTTTATATTTTTACTCCAATTCACCCAATTCAACATTAAGTGGTGGGGGAGGGGGGGTTGTTGTTCTTATTTTTTGGGTGAGATACTTATGGCACATCTATTTTCTAGTGTAATATTTTGCATTCATTGTATATGTGGACCTCATCAGGTCTAGTGTTGGACCCATTTTAGAGGGTTAACATCCATTTTTACACACTTTCCCTAAGTTGCACTTAAGGGGGGTGTTGGTGTAAATTGCCAATTACACCTTAAGCTTAGTTAGTGAGCAATTAATTTTTATATAATTTCATATTTTCTCATTTAGAAAATAACTTTTATTTTGACTTAGGAACTTGCACTAAAGTCCAAGTTGCATATCCATGTGGAAAAATACACTGAATTCAAATTTGTACACCAAAGTGGGTGTTATGCCAACACATCAAAGTGGACTTTAGGCAACCACTTCCAACCACTTGCATTTATGCAACCATATGCGTTAATGTAACCACATGCATTTATGAGGCATTTCCTTCTATATAAAATTAGGACTCTCCCTCACTTTCATATTGGATTGGTATGGCCTTGACAGGCCCAAGATTGCATTGGTATGGCTTATATTCTCTGATTACTCAGATTGCCTTAATGAGAGTCTATTATATTGTTCAATACTACCATAGTATAGTAATAAAATAATAGTGGTATACTATTACACCTGATTCTCTGTGTCCATATCTATGTTTTTATTGATGTGAGTTATGTGTAAGTCTATTATGTTTGATCTTAGCTAGTCCATAATTCGAATAAAAACACTAGATGAGGTCACCTAATTAAAGACCATGAGGTTGAAGAATATTACGACATAAACTATATAGATGTGATGAAAATATATCTCCAAGAACATCCTAAGCATAAGGGTAAGGACTCTGCAGTTATGTATCACCTCATGATGGCACCCCACATGAAGTATCCCCCTTCCCCTACTCACAAATTTTCTATAGGACTTGGAGAAAATCAATTTGCAACTTCTTCATTTCCTTCATTATCCACCATGCCTAATATGGCTACTAACATGGTAGGTATCTATTTTAATGGGCCTACCCAAAATGCTCACATTGACACCAATGTTAATGACATGTCTAGTGCATCCCAATAGGCCACTCAAGCCTCCACTTCCAACAAAAATATTCCTAGTCCTAATCAAATCATCTTACCATCATTGAGTCAAATGGATAACATTCAAGATAATTATAATGATCAAATAATGCAAATGCAAAAATAACTTTTTAAAATGCACAATCGACCTCAATAGCTTTGTTGGGGAATACCCAATCAAAATGCCCCCATATCCTTAGAGATGCTCTTGGACATTTCATTTTGTAACCCCTAATTTGCAATAAAGTCATGAAATAAATTGAAAATGAATTCATAATCCCTCAAATTTCATACATTGACATAGGTGGTATCACTACTATGACCTTCTATAATGCATCCACTGATCCAACTTTGCATTTAAAGGCCTTTGGTAGCCTTTATAAAGACTAGATTAAACTCATCGCCTTTGTAGCTACCAATTTTCTTGCCAAAACCTTTTTTGGTGATGATTTAGAATAGTAAAATCAACTAATATTTAAATTCATTTTGAGCTTGGAAGACTTAGTTAATGCATTGGTCTAAGAGTTTCAATCCTATGATTTACCCAGAAAACAACCTAGGTTGTTTTATCGATTACAAATAAGCAAAGAATGAGACTGCCCAAACCTTTATCAAACATTTGAAAGCTTTAGCCAACAAAGCTGAGAAAAATATGATGGAAGATAACCTCTTCCTATTAGAATATTATACTTTAGCAATCCTAATGTCTCATTAGGAAATATTTAATAATTAGTAATTAAATTATGTGCATTAATTACTTGTGTGACACTTGTCACATACCTATCTTATAAAGTTGCAAGTTGTAATACATGTTCTAGATAGAGAAAATTCTAGGTTTGACATTTGTCACAAAATATTTCTAGTGAGAGACTCTTCTAGTTTCTTCTCTCTCATGTTTAATGAGCACTAGTGTACTATGCATACATGGGGAAAGGAGAAAGAACTTGTATGATATTGTGCATTCCTTAACTAATATAATAATTTAGTCCATTATATTATTTAAGTTTGGTCTCTAGCTAATCCTATCTCCATTGCATACTCTTTTATGGTATGAGAGAATTGGGATATGTCCATAAGTCATTGTCAGTAGCTTTTCACCCACACTTGGAGGGATCTTGTTAAAGAACATTTTAGAGTTTTCAAACTTCATTATTAACTGGTAAACATCATTTTCAAGTTTTTAGACATTTTTGAGGTTTTATGGTCTTTAGAGTTCGTTAGGAATTTGAGCTTTTGATAGTTTGAATATCACACAGTTCTTTGTATTTTATAATTATAATGGTTACCAAAATTCTATATCAGGTTCCTTGAGTTAATAAGATTTTCTATTGCCTTCTATTGTTCCTATAACACTTTATTTGAAAGAGATACCATTCTTGATTATTTATGTTGAAGTAGAAAATTTGTTTGCTTTTTGCTACCATCTTGCACTTTACTAAAAACATTATCAACCAGTTTTTCCTTGTGCGTTTCCCCCTAAATTCTATCATAAACTCATCTTCATTTATTTGAGTCATTATTTTGAGTCAAAAATAGTTAAATGCACAACTGATCCTACCTTAAATTTTGAGCATTGAACTGCTATTATATTGTTAAGTAATGTCATTTTCAAGTTTTTAAGCATTTGTGTAGTTTCATGGCCTTTGGAGTTCTTTAATAATTTGAAATTTTAATAGTTTGATTATCATGCAATTTTTGGTATTTTGGATGTATAATGGTTTCCCAAATTTTGTCTTAGGTTCCTCAAGTTAATCATAGTTTATATTGCCTTTTGCTATTTCTATAGCACTTGATTTGAAAGAGAGATTATTATTGGTTATTCATGTTGAAGTAAAAAATATGTATATGTTTTATTATTGTCTTGCACTTTATCCAAAGCATTATCAACTAGTTTATCCTTGTAAATTTCTTTCTAAAATTTATCAAAAACTCATCATTCTTGAATCGAGTCAGTTATTTGAAGTCAAAATTGGCCAAATGCGTAGCTAATCTTGCCTTGAAGTCTGAGCATTGAACTGTTATTATATAGCATGTTGTTGCTGGATTGAAGGTTATTAGCATTCTTATTAGTGTAGGTTTTTATTTTTCCCTATTTTTTAATTAGGGAAATTGTATTTCTTATGCATACATGGAGTTTTCTTACATTTGTGGGATAGGCTAGCTTATGTGGAGGTGTGTGTCATAGATGTGTCATAGGTGTCATAAGAATGTCATAAGTAACTCCCTTGATGGGAGTTACTTCTCTATTCTTATCACCTTGTCACCACCTTTCATTGAGGAGTTACAGTCTATTCTTGAGGTGCCTTGTCCACCTTTTGTGGAGGAGTTACTTACGTACTCTCCTATATGTATTCCTCACTTTGGCCATCTCATGTTAATCAGATTTTGGTTTTCTCCATTTTGTCTTGTGAAATTTAGCTTCTTGTATAATTTCAAATTGCTTTAGCATCTATGTGGTGTGCACTTGCTTCATCTCGTGTGATCACGTCTCCATTGCATTCGCATTATCCAGATTCTGGCAACAACTCCGATATGGTATTAGAGCAAACCCAAAAATCGTGTGTCTGGTTATGCTATTAGTTTATTTTGAAATTAAGAGGAGTGGAGTTCTCTTTATTTTTTAATTTCTAGATCTGATCTAAAATTTAAAAAAAAACTTTCAATATCATTTATGGGATCTTTTCCTTGGGATCCTTAGCCTTTGGGTGTCTTCGCTGTTTTCACTTCAGGTGCTGGTTTTATTTCTGTTCTTGGGTGCGATTGTTGTGTGGAGCAATAGAGGGAGGAGCAACACTCAGCAATAGCCATGCCAAGCTTCTGCACAACTGTGTCAAGCTTCTGCAAAGCTGGACACTCTTCTGGTCTGCGCCAAGCTTCTGGAAATCCATGCCAAGCAGCAGTAGCATCCTTTCTACAGTAGCAACATGTCCTTCTAGCCACACCATCAGGCCGTACGGCGTCCAACAAAGTCAAGTTTGTTTTTTGTTTTTTGTTTTTTTTTTTTTTTTTTCTGAAAATGGCACATTTTTTTGGTCTTTTTTTGCGCAAACCTACTGTGCGTTGAAGTCTGCAAAATCTATAACCTTTTCTTGCCCAACAAATCAGAAATGTGCCCTTGTTTTTGGTGAGAACATTCTGCCACATCTGCTGTTCATTTGTTTTTTCTGCCAGCACTTTTTTTGGCGCCCCTTCCTTGCTTGGCGTCCCATGTGGGCCCTTGGACACTTGGCATCCATTCATTCGGTCTTTGATTTATTTTTTTCAGTTAAAAATTGACTTGTAAAACAAAAATCAGTCAATTTGACTGAATATTTAGTTTTTTAGATGGTTTGATAATTTGGGGGTTTTCATTTAAAACTTGTATCTTTGCCTGTCGAAGACGAAGGGTGAGGCCCGAGTTGGCGGGAGGCCAATTCCCCCTCACACAAACCTCCTTTGGATTCCTCATTTTGTGCCATTTCCAACGAGTGGTTGGAAGGTCACTTTCTCTCTCAAAATAGGCATTTTTTAATGTTTTAGTGCTTTTTTTTTGCAAAAACACTAGTTTATGAGAAAATTGAACCTTTAATATCTTGCAAACAGTAGCTCAAATTTGGGTGCCATTTTTTAAAAAAGTGTTTGTAATTCAATTCTCCATAGTTTAGGCTTGTTATTTGTTAAAAACACACTAGTTTATAAAGTGCCTAAAATTTGGGTCTCTCAGGACGCATTTTCCGCTGAGTCCGACGTCCTGTTTGCTTATAGTCTTGCACTGATTTCTCTAAGATGCATTATCAGCTGAGCCCAACATATTTTGAGTGTGCACTTGCATATTTGGGGTGTGCTCAATATTTCGGGGGGGGGGGGTGATTGCTTTTCACAACTTGCATATCTTTGCTTTCATTCTCCTTTCTGCATAATTTCACAACTTGCAATCAACACAACTTCACCTAAATTTAGCTTAAAATGGATTATTTTCAACTTAAACCCCTAACACCCTTCAAATATCATGAATGGAAGGTTAAAATGTCAATCATTCTTAGAAGCAAAGGGTTGTATAGGATCACCATGGGTACTAAAGTAGAACCCAACACTGATGCTGAAAAGGTCAAGTGGTACAACCGTAGTCATGAAGCCTATGGATTACTGAGCTTGTCTGTGTCTCCAAAACTTTTCTTCCATTTAGAAAACTCTAAAACTCCCAAATAAATATGGGACACCTTAGAAAACTTATTTGAAAAGCTTGATGAGATGAGAGGTCATGAGCTCGAAAATGAACTCATAAGTCTAAGTCCTAGCAACTTTGACACCCTACAGGACTTATTCACTAAGTTTAAGGCCCTTAGATTGCAATTGAAAGAATGTGAGATAGAGAAGAAAGATGATCAACTCATTCTTTCTATTCTCGCAAAGTTAGGTCCAAGCTATTCAGTCTTTGTCTCCACTTTCCATGCCACAAAAAGTGCCCTTGGCACTACATGGAAAATGCCTTCTTTGGATTCATTCATTGCCGACTTGACTAGGGAGCAAGATAAGCTAATTCAAATGGGAATAATGAAGTCTACTCAACCCCAAGCTTTGATAGCTGGAAATGGTAAGAATAAGACTTCAACAAAGGAGAAGAAGAAAAAGAACAAGGACCAGGAGAAGAAGAAAGAAAACAACAATCCTGCCAAAAACAACACTGAGTCTTCCTCCTCTAATGCTAAACCTAAGAAGGAGAAGGTTAAGTGTGCCTATTGTAAAAAGATAGGGCATGATGAACACAAATGCATGAAGAAACAAATAGATCACCTAACTCATCTTCTAGAGAAAAACAACATAGGTGTTCCTAAGTCCATCAAGCAAAATTCATCTACCCAAGATTCTACCAAGGCAAAAGGCAAGGGTAAGGAGAAAGAAAAGGGCAAGGCCCTTTTAGCTACTACAGCTTCTACATCATCATGGGTCATTGATTCGGGTGCTTCTCACCACATGGGCTCTTCACTAGTTGAGTTTTCATCTTTAGAGCCTTGTAGCATGAATTCAATTAGTTTGGGTGATGACACATCAGTTTCTATTATAGGGAGAGGGTCAGTTGAAATGGAAGGAGGAACATTCAATAATGTTCTAAGTGTTCCTTCTCTTTCAACCAATCTCCTATCAGTGTACCAAATCACTCACATTGGTCAGGGCATGAGAGTTAAGTTTTCACCAGATTTAGTGGCTATTAGGGAGTTACATAGTGATACTACAGTGGCAGTGGGTAGGGCAGATCACTAAGCCAGGTTATACACCTTTTAACATTTTGCACTAGATTCTTCTCCAACAGCATTGCTGACTCATTTAGATGGAGTTAGCAAATTGTGGCATGAGTGGTTTGGCCACCTTAACTACCGCTACCTTGAGCAACTTTACAAACATGACATGGTCATTGGCTTGCTTCGTGTCCAATTCTCAAAAGGACTTTGCGAGGGGTGCTCCCTTGGGAAGCATCTCGAAGCAAAATTTGACAAAGGCAAATCTTGTAGGGCTTCACAACCTTTGGAGTTAGTCCACAGTGATGTATCAGGACCCTCTCCCAAACCATCTTTCACAAGGGCCAAGTACATCCTCACTTTCATTGATGATTTCTCTAGGTACACTTGGATGTATTTTCTCAAACAAAAGTCTGAAGTGTTTGAAAATTTTCTAGACTTCAAGGCTCTTGTTGAGAAACAGAGTGAGAAATCCATCAAGGTTCTTCGAATTGATAATGGAGGGGAGTATGTCAACATCAGATTTGAGCAATTTTGCACCACAGAGGGGATTGATTTGCAGCACACAGTCACCTATAGTCCTTCACAAAATGGGGTTGCAGAATGCAAAAAGAGGTTCTTGAAAGAGATGGGTAGCTGTATGATTCAATCCATATCCTTAGCACCACAGTATTGGGCCGAAGCCATCAATTGTGCTTGCTACATTCAAAACATGGTTCCTCACAAAGCTTTGAAAGGGATAACACCCTTTGAAGCTTGGCATAAAAGAAAACCTGATGTTGAACACCTCAGGGTTTTTGGATCCCCAGCCATGGCCCGCATTTTAAAGAATAAATGCAAAGCTATGGAATGTCAGTCCAAGCCTTGCATCTTTGTAGGATATTCGGATGGTATTAAGGGGTATCGCTTTCTAGATCCAGTCACTCATGAGTTGTTCATCGAGAGAAGTGTCCATTTTCAAGAGAGTCCTAGAGACTCAACACTTGACACTTCTTCTCCCTCATCAGATCTACTTCTTCATGATGATTTCTCATCAAATTTAGATCAACCATAGCAGGTTCTTAAGCCAGAGACATTTTCTTCTACTTCAAGTTCAGACAGTGAGGACAGTGATGCAGTGTCATCCACCTTTAGTTAGTTAGAGGATGAGGAGTTAGCACCTGACTCGCCCACTTTCAGGCCACTTTGGACTAGACAGACACTTGAGAGTGCTGGCACTTGGGCAAGAGATCCCACAGATGACAGACATACTAGGGGGATTTTTAGAGAGATCCACATGCCTTCTTTGCTTCAGTTTCAGATCCACAGACTTTTCGAAAGGCATCGGGGTACTTGAGTGGGATAGTGTTATGGAGGAAGAATATTCTTCCTTAATTAAAAATTACACTTGGGATTTGACTTCACTTCCTAAGGAAAGAAAGATGGTTTGATGTAGGTGGATATATTAGATCAAGTTTGCAGCAAGTGGGTCGATTGATAAGTACAAGGCACGATTGGTCACCAAGGGTTTCTCACAGGTGGCAGTCATTGATTACTTAGAGACCTTTGCACCCGTTGCAAAGATGAATTCTATCTGACTCACCTTGGCTATTGCCACAACACATGGTTGGGATGTGCATTAGATGGATGTGAAGAGTGCCTTTCTTCACGGAGACCTAGAGGAGGAGATCTACATGGAGCAGCCGCCAAGATTTGTTCAGGATTCTTCCTTAGTATGCAGACTTAGGAAATCTATCTATGGCCTCAAATAGGCCCCTCGAGCTTGGTATGCCAAGATGGACTCCTTCCTTCTCACAATGGGTTTCACTAGGTGCCATTTTGATCCCAATGTCTACTTCTTGCGGTAGGATGATTCACTCTTGATTTTGGTTCTATATATTGATGACCTTTTGATCACCGGGAGTTCTTCATCGGCTATTGCAGCGGTGAAGGCATCTCTCTAGGATAGATTTGACATGACAGACTTGGGTTTGTTGCACTACTTCCTTGGCATCGAGATCTCACAGTCAAATTCAGGGATTTCTCTTGCACAGCCTAAGTATGCTCTTGACTTATTGGCTCAGTTTCACATGGCTAATTGCAAGCCATCTCTGACTCCCTTTCTATCAGGAGTCAAGCTTGAGGATGATTATTTTTCACCATTGATTGATGCCACTCAATATCGACAACTTGTTTGTAGTCTCATCTACTTGACTCACACCAGGACCGACATATCATATATAGTGGGACTTGTCTCCATATTCATGCAAGAACCTCATGAGCTGCATTGGAAAGTAGCTAAGAGGATCTTGCATTACATACAGGGTTCACATAGATACATGATTCATTACAGATTTGGCATAGAGGTTGACTTGGTTGGATATACAGATTCAGACTGGGCTGGCAATTCACAGACTCGCAAGTCCACTTCTAGTTACAGTTTCTCTCTAGGTTTTGGTCCTATCAGTTGGTCTAGAAAGAAGCAGAATGCTATTGCTATATCATCCATAGAGGCAGAGTACAGGGGAGCTATTAATGTAGCTACTGAGGCTATTTGGCTTCAGGGGATACTTTCTAAGTTTAGAATTTCTATCAGGCAGCCCACCATCATTTATTGTGACAACTAGTGTACCATTCAGATTTGCAGGAATATAGTTCAACACCAGCAGACCAAGCACATAGAGATTCACATGCATTTCATTTAGGAGCTTATTCATAGCCAGGTCATTGACTTGATACTTTGCTAGTCTTTAGAGCAGGTTGCAGACATCTTCACCAAACCTTTCACTGAGAGCGAGTTCATTCATCTACGAGCTCTTCTTGGGGTGCGGTCCACATCTGTAGCAACATCATCTTTGGGGGGCCCACTAGCCTCTTCTTTCTTTTTTGTCTCTCTTTTGGGGGGGGGGGGGTTTCCTACGGGTTTTCTCCTTTTCTCTATCTTATGGGAGATTGCATTTGTACATGGGTACCTCATCAGGCCTAGTTGCCGGGACCCATTTTATATTTCCACACTGCCCACCTAAGCTATGCTTATGGGGGGGGTATTAGTGTAGGTTTTTATTTTTCCCTATTTTTTAATTAGGGAAATTGTATTTCTTGTGCATACATGGAGTTTTCCTACATTTGTGGGATAGGCTAGCTTATGTGGAGGTGTGTGTCATAGATGTGTCATAGGTGTCATAAGTAACTCCCTTGATGGGAGTTACTTCTCTATTCTTAGCACCTTGTCACCACCTTTTATGGAGGTGTTATAGTCTATTCTTGGGGTGCCTTGTCCACCTTTTGTGGAGGAGTTACTTACGTACTCTCCTATATGTATTCCTCACTTTGGCCATCTCATGTTAATCAAATTTTTGTTTTCTCCATTTTGTCTTGTGCAATTTAGCTTCTTGTATAATTTCAAATTGCTTTAGCCTCTATGTGGTTTGCACTTGCTTCATCTCATGTGATCACATCTCCATTGCATTCACATTATCCAGATTCTGGCAACAACTATGATAATTTTTTCACTACTAAGTTGGCTATGGCTTATTTATTCCAAGTTGATCCAACCTTAATGTCTAATTCCTTGGATTATTCGTACAACTTTTCTACATAATATTATTCTGGCCATGAAGTTTTTTCTCCAAATTTGGGGAAATATTATTTTTAATTTAATTAAGCCTTGAATTAGAATTGAACATGGCATCCTATACCTATTCATTAATATCATTATAGTCACCATAATATTAGTAGGATGATGAATGCACGTAAGTTCATCATAAGTAAACCTTGCCAAGGCCATGCATCTTGATGAGACATTATAAATTAATGTGTGTTTTATGCTTGCTTATCTTGTTTAGTGTCGTGTTCTTATTTACATTTGTTCATGGATATAACTGAAGGAGATTATTCATATCCAATGCATGGTGAGCTAGCTTCTTCATGGTGATGTGGACTTGGATTGTGACAATATCTTTGGAATGTTCACCATGACAAAGATCCAAAACTATTGATAATAATTTCCAATTTTTCAAATAGTCTCTTTCCACACTACACAAAATGCCTTGGCTACCCATAAATAAAAATCTAATTTTAAAATTTGTGATTTTTAAAAATCTAATTACTAAAAAGGTAGCTTTAATTAATTATAGAGTGTAATTATTAACAATCTCCTAAATTTAAAATAACAATTGATCCAAGTTTATTGTAAGGCACCTTTCAAAAATAATTCTCAGAGAGCATTGATTTTTTTTTATATTAAAGGTAGGAAATCATTGTAAGAGTTATAAGGTGCGATTTTCTTGACAAAATTTATAAAGGGCAGGGGTATCTGTCACTAAGCTAGGGGAACTATTTCACCATTTTGGTGCATTTGTAATCAATTAAGACCTTTGGACACATTATCTATGGTATCCAACATCCATCAAGTTTATTCTTAATTATTCATGTCTAACTCCATCATAAATGTGTCACTGTTTGAGCCACTCACAACTTCAAACTGCACCATTTGGAAATCAAAGATGCAATGTCTCCTCCCATCAAAAGGGATTTGTCATGTCTTTTTTGACATTATTCTAAATTTCACATCAGACAAGGACTGCTATTTATTCACATGCCAACAAGATGAGGCACTTGGTTTGAAGGGCCTCAATGTCTCCAACAACCTTCTATTTCACATTACTAATGCCAAAATACCAAATAAAGCCTAGGACAAGTTTAATACATGTTTTGGAAAAGTTAAAAATGTTGGAGAGTTATCATGATGATGTCATGGAGGTGTCCTGGTGAGTGGATGTAGAGCCTTGATAGTCTATGTGACAATGATGAAGTGTGCAATGTGCTTGTTCTAGTATGCTTGAAGTATGATTGGTTGATCTTTGGTGTTCACATGGTTAGAGAGGTTTAGGGATGAGTGTGGTGATTTAAGCATGTACAAGGGGTCCTATCAGAAGTTAATAATGCTTTGAGTGCTTGTGTGCATGAGTATAATTTATCTGGTTGATCATATTTTTCATTTGGACACTTTGGGTACAGTGGCAGAAAATCTAAGTAGGAAGTTTGATGATGTCACCATTATCATGTGGGAATGAGTCAAGGGGAGTTGGTCATATGGTTGTGATCACATTAATCCCTAGTTGTTATGCACCAGAGCTCACATCATGCATCGAAGTGTGGTCAAAGATATGAGGGTGCAAAGATGGATTCCTAGAAAAAAATCATTATTTTCCCATACATAGCCAAATTTACAATGTGGCTAGAAAGAGTCGAGTAAGCAATTAATTATGGAATATCTCACACATGTGGACATTTTAGGAGAAGGTGATCATATGGATTTGTTTAGTTTTGTACCTATTTTATTTGTTCTAAAATTTAGATCATGCAAAAAATCACATCAAAAGATATGCATATGCAAAGTTGGGCTCCCAGGCAATTTGACTGTGTTTTTTCATACTTAGCCAAATTCGCATAAGAAAGATCTGAGTAGGCATTTTAATGGTGGAATATCTTACATGTGTGAATGTTTCAAGATAAACTGATCATATAGGTTTTTTCAGTTTTGAGCATATATGATTTGTGCTAAATTTGAGATCATGCACTAAAGCATGGCAAAAGTTATGCAGGAGCAAAGTTGGTCTCTTAGACAATTCTAATCATGGTTAGCTCTATGAAAAAAAAAATTGAGAAGGAATTTTAATGGTATTATATATCACATGTGTGAGGGTTCCAAGATTAGTGTGTCACATGGTTATATTCTCTTAAGTGAGGAGATCATCTGGTCCAAATTTGAGATCATGCGTCAAAATGAAAAAGAAGATATATCTGTCCAAAGTTGGCCTTCTAGGCATATTGAAAGGGTCCCAATAATCATTTTTGAAAGAGTTAAAGCTTGAGCAAGATCAATGATGCACATTAATCCAAGAAGTTAGGAAGTAACGAGATGAGGATAGGTGCATAATGTTTAATGACTAAGAAAAGGTATATGATAAGGATCTAATAACAAGCAGGTGTTTGTCCGGACTGATCAAATGGTGAGCATTGATTGTTAAAGACCTAGTTGATCTATAGAGATCAATAGAGTGCATGGAGTCAACATTATAAGATTACATGAGATGATGTCAATGTGATTGAGGTTTAATGTCTGAGCATTGGTGCCTATGCATTAAAGATCAAAAGAGATCGACGGTGCATATTCGATCTAAGCTAAGAGGACACAAGATATGAGCATCATGTTTGAAGGTTAATTGTGACCGTTTCTATTCAAATATTTGAATTTAACATAGGGAAAACTAGAGATTTGTATTTCATCCATATCTTTCCATAGAAGTCAAATTTATTGGTGTTATAAAAATCAAAGATGAAAAGGACTCCATAGTGCATCAAATGAACATGATTTGAAGATCTAAAAGTGAGTACAGTCAAAGATATTGAGTTGAGAATTTGAGTGTGTGTTCTTTTTTATTTTTCAAGTGACCCAAGAAGGATGTTTGAGCTTATTTAGATAATATTTCAATATATAATGATGAATTGGCTATTGGGGAATGTTCTAGACTTCATAAGGATGCTCTATGTGGATTTTAGAGGTGTGATCAATATATCTTGATTATGAACAATGCTTAAGAAGTTGAGTATATGTTCAGTAATGGTGTTCCTATGTTTAAGGTCTTTGTTTGAGTTATTTGAGCATACACAAAGGTGAACTAAGTTGATTGTGATCATTTGAGGATGTCTAAGGGGACATAAGGAGTGGACCCATGTATTTGAAAGTGGTCCTATGTTCTTGTTTTATTTAATGGTGTGTTAAATGGGTGAACAGTTCTTCATGAGACCTATCAGAGCTACAAGGGCCTTATTAAAAGGTGTAACTACTTAAGGGTGACCCATAGATGCTATGAACAAACTATGAATATTGTATTGAGTCATGTATTCATGTGAGAGATTCCTTAATGGATAAAGCATGCGTAATGGCCGACCAAGGTAGTGATTATCAACATTAATCTATAAATAGTAAAATCAAAGATGGCGATTTCTAGACTTAATGTGTGAGACTAAGGAGCAATTGGAGAGAAGATTGTGTGTGTATTGGGGAGTGAAGGATGGGTAGAGTGACTCAAAGATGAGTTGAGGAGCATAACAAATTGAGGACTATTTGTATGACCTATAGGTCATAATTCTATTGGAAGAATAGTGCTCTTGTAGATTGAGTGTGAGTGAAGATAAATAATGATAAGCAAAGGTCCATAATCAGGTGTTGTAGACATAAATTTAGAGGTGGATGTGGTCATAGGTTTTATTTTGGTAGCTTAGCATCTAAGGTGGTTTTAGCCTCCTTACAAGGTAATACTTACTAAAAGTCTGGTTGTTGTTGCAGTTCAGCTAGATAGGTGTGACAACACCTTGTGGGATTATAGTCTCACTAAATAAGGATTGTACTTCCTTGATCATGTTTATATGGTCTAAATTAGTTCTTGTTATTATAGGATAATAGTCCAATTTTAGGTTCCATTGGGTTTTATTCCCCAAGAGGGTTTCCCATGTATGTCATGTGTTATGTGATTAATCTTGCATTGTCTTTCTTATTTATTGCTGTGAATGATGTATATGCTTCATGAATGCTTGTGGTAACTGGTTAAGTGTTTGTAAAGATTATAATTGAAGTTGGATTATTTGGGCTCACTGATTTACCCCCCTTCTCAGTGATTGTAACTCTAACAATTGATATCACAATAGGTCCTTTGGTAAAGGCTTAATAGCTTGAAGGTGATCCAATGTACAATATGGGTAGTCATCAAAGAGGTTTATCTACTAAGAAAGCACCAATGTTCAATGGATCCGATTATGCTTTTTAGAGTGTGAGGATGAGGACATATATTATGTCCCTAGGGTTTGATGTATATAAATTTGTTTTGGATGGTTATGTTGCTCCTACTAGTCCTCCATCTAGTGTTTCATACACAAAATTGTTTGAGAATAATTCCAAGGCAATTAATGCTATCACTTGTGGTCTTTCAGAGATTAAATACACCAGGGTAATCCATTGTACATCTACTAAATAAATATGGGACAAAATTAAGATCATTTTTGAAAGAGACTCAAAGGTCAAGCTTGCTAAGTTGTAGAATCATAGAAGATAATTTGAAAGTCTCAAGATGAAGGAAGAAGATTCTGTGGCATCCTTTTTGTAGAAAGTTGATGAGACTGTGAACATCATTAGAGGTCTTAGAGAGAATATTTAAGAGGTAAATGTAGTCCAAAAGGTATTAAGGTTTCTATCTCTCAAGTTTGATCCAAAAGTATCTACTATAGAAGAGATTCGTGATCTTACTCAGTTTAAGATGGATCAATTGCATGGCACACTGCATATGAGATGAAAATAAATGATGATATACCACCAAATAAGGAAAATGCATTCAAGACAGAGATGAAGCCTAAGAAGAAGTTCTAAGGTAATAAATCCAAAGAGGATGACATATCTCACATTAATGAGGATGAACTAATTGCTTTGATCACTAGGAAATTGAACATAGGCTCAGGGAAGTATAAGGATGAACTACCCTTCAAATGTTTGAATTATGGAGAGATAAGACATTTTTCTCATAAGTTCCCTCATAAGAATGATAATAAAGATGATGAAGATTATGATGAAGGCCAAGATGATGACAAGAAGACATACAGGAAGAAAATATTTATAAAGTATAATAACAAGAAGAAGTTCTTCAAGAACAAGAAGAGTCTTTACACCAAATAAGATTACAACTCATCAGATGAGAGTGAAGACAATGACTCATAATATGATCATGAAGATGATGGTCCTGCTAAAGATGAAACCCTATTCATGGCCAAGGAAGGAAGTTGCTCACATCAGAAGGAGTCTACTTGGAGTGATTCAGATGATGATGAAGATGAGGTGGATTGTGAGATTGTATTGATGAATGCTCTTGAAGAACTGAAGATTGAGAATAAGATCAACAAGAAGATGAAATATAAACTCAAGGATTATGAGGAGAAATTTAGTGTGTATGAGGCAAGAATGAATGAAGACACCAAGGAACATGAAGATATGATCAAGCATCTCAGTTTTCAATTGGAAATTCTATCTACAAGCCTAAAATCTAAAGAAGATGAATGTTTAAGGTATATTTTTGAAAATGAGTCTTTAAAATCTAAATTAGAAAAGATAACTAGTAAGGTGAAGACAATTGTGAGATTTGAAAAGAGCTCATATGATCTAGATAATATTTTGAGTGGCCAAAAACATGTTAGTGATAGAATTGGTCTTGGATATGAAGAACAAAAGAATGTGACTCAAGACAAGATGAAGACTAATGTGAACCAGGACAATCATACTTTAAAGACAAATCATCAAATAAGGAATGAAGGTGTTGGCAAAGTAAATACAAATTAGATCAGACAACCAAATGCCATGAGGTATGCAAGATTCAATGGTTACTATTATACATGTAATCAATTTAGTCATAGGGCTAAAGAGTGTGAGAGATCTGTTATAAATGAATTTTCATGGGACTGTGATGGGGGTCATCAGTCAAAAGCTATGATCATAGTTAAGTGCTCTAATTATCATGACATACGACATGTTGCAAATTTATGTCCAAATAAGGTAAGGCAAGATACATTTCTTGAAAAAGGTATGGTATGCTACAATTGTGAATAGAAAGGTCACATTTCTAGGTTATGTAAGAAAATACATACAAGACAAAATAGATTTAATTAGGCTCCTATAGTTCAAGGAAGAAGGAAAGTTAACACATGAAAGCCAAAGGTGACAAGTGTGAGTTATGATGAGATTATAGGTCCAAGTAATCTATTTGCTATGGTGGAGAATGATTAAAAAGTTGAAAAGTTCCAAGAGGTCTCATTGTTTGTCATGTTGATAATGAAGATATCAAGCTCCAAGAGAAGACCAAGGTGCTGATTGAAGCTAGTGCTGAGGTATGTATGAATCCAAAAGAACATCTTGCTATTATTGAACGAGTGCCTAGTGATGAGGATCGAAGCTATAAGTAAGTTCATTCAGATGATAAGGTATGCCATGAATATATATTGTCTCCATGTATTGATAATACAATCATATAAAAAAGGATAATGTTGTATCATTTGAGGAAGTTGTTTCATTAAAGCCAAAGAAGAAGAAGAACTATAAATATCAATTTTGCAAGGAGGAAAAGGAATATGAGGAGTTGTGTTTGTTTTAGAACATTGAGGTATAGAGGAGGTATTTGTATATGATTCTTAAGAGACTCTTTTTAGTGGAGAAGCATGTTTGTGTGCTCAAGATAATAATGCCAATAAGAGGTCTTTGGTTAAAGGGGAGCAATAATTTCTTGAGCCTATTTCAGAAGTTTGTGAAGGAGCTATAGTACTGAGTTAGAATGGGTGGTTCTAGGTGGATTAATAAGATTGATACAAATGTCAAGAAGTGTTTGGTGCTTAGAAAGGTATTTTAATTTATTTGTGGTGTGCTTAAGGTGTTTTTGAGTTATGAAGGTATGTATGTGCCAATTGAAGATTTTTAAGTGCTCTCAATTTTATCAATTTTTGGCTTAAGGGAAAGCAAGCCTAAAATGTGTTATAGGATGTATGGGTTCCAAAAGGTATGGAAGCTCAAATATTGTCCCATAAGAGTGTAATGGGTGTCTCCAAGTGTGCGTTGACTAGAAGGAGGTTTATTGACCCTGCTTGTTTTGAGATGTTAGGGTTTTGGACTATACTAGAAAATTTATTTTCCTTGTGAATTGAGATATGAGGGTTATAAATATGCTGAATGTGACAAATGGGTGGTAAAATAAAGATTCAAAGAGATTTGAAGGTTTGTGGTTCTCTAGTTATTCAAGTTTTTGTCAAAATAGAGGGTTAATTGGCTTGTAGGTTTATGAAGGAAGTATGTTGCAGAGGATGATATTGGTGATGAAAATTGGGTTGATTGACAAGGAATATGAGAGTGATTTAGATATGAAGTTTTAGGTCTTGAAGATATATCTACTGAATGATGTGGGCTTTGCAAGTTCCAGGTAGGGCTACAAGGAGGCTAGATAAGGATAGCTTGAAGAAGAGTGACTTTTGCTCAGTTTCTACAAAAGAGCAAGGTATGTGTGTTTCAAGGTGAGTTATCAAGTTGGTTTAGTGCATGTTTCCTATTTGGTGAGTGACACGAAGTTTTTTTGGTGGCCCTTATGGTAGCTTGAGAGAGAAGACTAGTAAGTATATGTGGTGATTCTTCATAGTGTGTGGAGATTTGAAGATGCTTAGAAGGTGAAATTACTTATAGTTCTTAAGGGGAGTACTTATAAGCTGTTTTTTGATGTGTTACATCATAATTTATTTATTTTGTGTGTTCTTTCTTCATTGGTTGCAGTGTTTGGTTGAAGAAAAGTGCTGGCATGGAGCAAGAGGAAGTTGTCAAGACAAGAAGAGGGTAGCTCAAGGTAAGGGGTAGTTTGTATCATATTTATAAGATGTTCATTTTCTATATGATGGTATTTTTAGGTCCTCAAAATTAGTTGGTGCCCAATTTGTCATTGTCTCAAAGGGGGAGAAAGTTCTTATTTGGGGAGTGCTTGAAGAGAGAGAAGGTGAGCTATATATTGCTATATATGATGACTATTGACATCAATGACAAAGGGGGATATTGTTAGAGAGTTGTCATGATGATGTCATGGTGATATAATAGATGTGTCCTAGTGAGTGGATGTAGAGCCTTGATAGTCTATGTGATAATGACAAAGTGTGCAATGTGCTTGTTCTAGTATGCTTGAAGTATGATTGGTCGATCTTCAGTGTTGGCCTGGTTAGAGAGGTTTAGGGATGAGTATGGTGATTTGAGAATGTGACAGGGGTCATATCAGAAATCAAGAATGATTTGAGTACTTATGTGCATGAGTGTAATTTATCTAGTTGATCATAGTTTTCATCTAGACACTTTGGGTCCAGTGGTAGAAAATCTGAGTAGGCAGTTTGATGATGTCACTATTGCCACATGAGAATGAGTCAAGGGGAGTTGGTCATATGGTTGTGATAAAATTAGTCCCTAGGTTTTATGTTCTAGATATCATATCATGCATCTAAGCATGGTCAAATATATGAGGGTGAAAAGTTGGATTCTCAGTCAAAATTCATTATTTTCCCATAGCCAAATTTGCAATGTGGCTAGAAAGAGTTGAGTAAGCTTTTTGATGATGGAATATATCATACATGTGGATGTTTCAAGAGAAGGTGATCATATGGGTTTGTTCAGTTTTATACCTAGTTTATTTTTGCTAAAATTTAGATCATGTGATGAAATGCATCAAAAGATATACATATGCAAAGTTGGGTTCCTAGGCAATTTGACTGTGTTTTTCCATACTTAGCCAAATTTGCATAAGGTAAGAAAGATCTGAGTAGGCATTTTTATGGTGGAATATCTTGCATGTGTGAAGGTGTCAAGATAAACTAATCATATGGGTCTATTTAGTTTTGAGCATAGATGATTTATGCTAAATTTAAGATCATGAACTAAAGCATAACAAAAGTTATGTAGAAGCAAAGTTGTTCTCCTAGACAAATTCTAAGCATGGTTGGCTCCATGATAGAACATTTTGAGAAGGCATTTTAATGGTGTTATATCTTGTAAAAATGATAGTTCTAGGAATAGTGTGTCACATGGTTGGATTTTCCTATGTGAGGAGATCATCTAGTCCAAATTTGAGATCATGCATCAAAGCATATAATAAAATATATCTGTCCAAAGTTGGCCTTCCAGGCATATTGAAAGGGTCCCCATAGTCATTTTTGAAATAATTAATGCTCAAGCAAGATCAATGGTGCACATTGTTCCAAGAAGTTAGGAAGTAGTGAGATGAGGACAAGTGCATGATGTTTAATGACTGAGCAAAGGTGTAGGATAAGGATCTAATGGCAAGTGGGTGTTTGTACAAATTGATTGAATGGTGACCATTGATTGTTAAAGACCTGATTGATCCAAAGAGATCGATAGAGTGCATGGAGTCAATATTATAAGATTACACAAGATGACGTTAACATGAATAAGGTTTAACATATGAGAATTAGCACATATGCATTAAATATCAGAAAAGATCGACGATGCATATTCATTCTGAGATGAGAGGACATGAGATGCGAGCATTGTATTTAAAGGTTAACTGTGACCATTGCTATTCAAATATTTGAATTTAATGCAAAGAAAAACTAGAGCTCTATATTTTATCCATATATTTTGATAGAAATTAAATTTTCTAGTACTATTAAAAAATAAGATGAAGAGGACTCCATTGTGCATCAAATGAACATGATTTGAAGATCTGAAGATTATAGTCAAATATATTGAGTGTAAAAGTTGATTGTGTGTTTGTGCTTATTTTAAAAGTTACCCGAGAAGGATGTTTGAGATTACTTAGATACTATTTCCATGTCTCATGATGAATTGGATATTCGGGAGTGTTGTAGACTCCATAAGGATGCCCTGTGTGGATTTAAGAGGTGTGATCAATCTATCTTGAGTATGAACAATGCTTAAGAATTTGATTGTATGTTCAATAATGGCATTCCTATGTTTAAGGTCTTTGTTTGAGTTATTTGAGCATACATAAAGGTGAACTAAGTTGACTGTGATAATTTGAGGATGTTGAAGGGGAAATAATAAGTGGACCCATGTATTTGAAATTGGTCTTGTGTTCTTTTTTTGTTTAATGGTGTGATAAATGGGTGAATCGGTCTCTATGAGACCTATAAGAGCTACAAATGTCTTTTTAAAAGGTGTAGCTAATTAAGGGTGACCCATAGATGCTATGGCCAACCTATGAAGATTTTATTGAGCCATGTATTCATGTGAGAGATACCTAAAGGGCTAAGACATGCCTAATGGCTGACTAAGGTAGTGATTATCAAGATTGCTCTATAAATAGTGAAATCACAGATGGTGATTTTTAGACTTGATGTGTGAGACTAAGGAGCAATTAGAGAGAGGCTTGTGTGTGTATTGTGGAGTGAAGGATGGGTAGAGTGCCCTACAAATGATTTGAAGAGAACAACATATTGATGACTATTTGTATGGCCTGTAGGTCATAATTCTATTAGCAGAATAGTGCTCTTATAGATTTAGTGTGAGTGAAGGTGAAGAGTGATAAGCAGAGGTCCATAATCAGGTGTTTTAGACATCATTTTAGAGGTGGATGTGTTTATAGGTGTTGCTATGGTAGCTCAACATCTAAGGTGGTTTTAGCCTCCTTACAAGGTAATACTTGCTAAAAGTCTTATTGTTGTTGTAGCTTAGCTAGACAGGTATGGCAACACCTTGTGGGATTACAGTCTCACTAAATAGGTATTGTAGTTCCTTGATCATTTATAGATGTTATAAATTTTTTCTTGTTATTATAGGATAATATTCCAATTGGATGTTCCAATGGGTTTTATTCCCCAAGAGGGTTACTCATGTATGTCATGTGCTATGTGATTGATCTTGCATTGTCTCTCTTGCTTATTGATATGAATGATGTATATGCTTCATGAATGCTTGCGGTAACTACTTAAGTGTTTGTAAAGATTATAATTGAAGTTGGATAATTTGGGCTCATTGATTCAACCCCATCCAATGATTTTACCTCTAATAAACAAACTAAAATTGTTGTATCTTGATGCAAAACTATCTTCATTTTTGCCCTCTAAATTTCCCGCTATTCAAAAATTTCTATTAAAAATAAAACTGTTTAAGTCCCAATTGCATGCCATTGGAAAGGATAAGACTACTAAAGAGGCCATCTTTCTCATTTTTTCTAAGTTGAAGAGGTCATTTTAGTGTCATTACTTCCACCTTCTACTCCACTATAGATGCCTTGGATGAACAATTTCATTGGCCCAATTTTGAGCTATTTTTTGAACTACTGACTAGGGAAAAAATCAAGCTGACAAATCTTGATGCTCTTACCATCCCTATTCATGAACTTATTTCTAGATCCTCTAAAGGCAAACCTAAACCGAAGTCAAAGACTATATCCTAAACTAAATCAACAAAATATCCATCTAAGGGCTATCAGTCCTCTAAGTGTTATAAACTTGATGAGTCTAATAAGGCCTCTAGACCCTCTAAACCTAGTTAATACATTGGTCCAAGAGTTTTAATCTAATTATTTACCCAAAAAAAAACTAACTCATTTTATCAATTGTGAATAGGCAGAGAATGAGACTACCTAAACCTTTATCAAATATTGGAAATCTTTAATCTATAAAGCCAAGAAAAATATGATGTAAGATAACATATTTCCTATTTTTACCAACACACTAAATTATAGATTATAATATATCATCAATACTCTTTCTTCAACATTAATCAATCCAAACATTAAGATTTCTTTATAAGATAATTCAAGCCTTCCTAAC
Source organism: Torreya grandis (assembly GCA_037957365.1). Lineage (NCBI taxonomy): Eukaryota > Viridiplantae > Streptophyta > Pinopsida > Cupressales > Taxaceae > Torreya > Torreya grandis. The sequence goes on from JARHVA010000636.1 coordinate 846,766, forward strand.
CCGAGCTTGGAACTTGAATGCTTATGAGATGTAGAAAAAATAAGCTATAGACGATGGTGCATATTATAATTATAATTCTAAGAGAACCATCAATGATATTATATGAGGAATCTCTAAGAAAGTGACTCTATCCCCACCTATCAAGGGAAGTCTCTCTTCCTCCTTTACAAGTCAACAATTGTGAAATCCATCAATCTCTTTCCCTGGCTGAGATTAGGTAATGCCTTCCTAGACCCTCACCTAGATATTTTTATCCTTATTTTCCTAATGTTCATTGGTATGATCATAAAAAAATCTATTTGTTTCATGCAAATTGGGGTAATTCTCATGAGACATGTAAACAATGTACACATCTAGCTTTTGAGTTTTTGCTTAGTCCAAACTTTGATCATGAAACCATGATTAGAGAACATAACTAAGCCTATGATAAGGTAGATAAGGCTCATGAATCCAACATCAAATATAATTCAATTCAAAAATAAAATTATCACCTTACCATCTATTAAAATAATATTCCAAACCACACATCCAATCAACAACCTAACAATCAAAATCAAACACATTTCTAGTCAATAGATAATTTTGTTGACGCCATATTTAACTCTCATTCTTCCAATGATTTAGAAAACTTGGTAAACATAAATAACATGAAGCATGATGTTTTATACATCAATCCTTATCCTCTTAAGCCTCATATTCCTTATCTATCTTTTATAACAATCCATGATAATCCTCGACATATATTTATGGTTATTGGATCTAAAGAAATCATCACTTATGTGTTTTTTGATAGCCTAACTATATTGGCTAATGTGGTATAGTTCCATTATTTCAAAACTTTATTAGATAACTTGGTACAATTAATTGCCTTCACAACTATATCGACCTGCTCGATATAGTTCCATACCTTTATAACTCTATCGACCAATCTAATACAATTATCTACCTTCATAAATATACCAAATAACTTGATACAGTCTATTTATTTGATCACTTCAATTCATACTATATAAGGTAGCTTGATATAATATTCTATCTCTATATTAGGCCCACCATCTCAGTATAATCTATTTCTTCAATTCACCTATTTTATTTGTACTGAATCAACCAACCTAGCACAGTCTATCTATTCACTCAATTTTGATTTTTCTACATTTTCTAAGTCGATACAGTTTATTTTTAATGTCTCTATGTCACCTAATGCATTGGCCATACTGATATAGTTGGATTAATCTACCTTAACTATAATGGTCGTTCTGAGACCACATGATTTGAATCTAATTTAGAGTTAGTTAGGTTTAACTTCTACATTTGACCTGCTTTAGAATTCACTCCTTTTTTTATAATCATATGCATCTCACATTAGCTTGATGAGTGGGATCCCATATAATACATTTTTAAGTTCACATCTCAAATTCCATTTCTTGAGCTTATGAAGACTTTTCCATGTCATCAAAAAATTCTTATGCAAATTTTGTTTGATATGAACATTCTTCAGCCACCACCTATGGGGAAAAATGATACCTTACCATGGTGTGAGGAAAGCATCTTATTAAAAATGAGAAGATGTCCATCCAGGTTGATCTTACTTTAAATGCATCTCTTTCCTTTAATTTTACTATAGCATCTATGATAACCAAATAAATATTACTTTGTGTAGATGACCCTCATTTATTCATTAGTGTCCAAATTGGTGACATCTGAGTCAACTAAGCCTTGATAGATGAAGGAATTGACACTTGTGTTTCCTCCTTAAAATTCATTAGAACATTAGGATTTTATGAATGCAACCTTAGGGTCTACCCAAAGCTCATACTAAAGATATGACCAAAGATAAATGCCTCCATTAAGATGTTTTTGGATTCCTATCATGATATCACATGTTATGGTTAGAGTTATGGTTTCAATATTCAACTTACCTCTATCGTACAACATTTTTCTTGGTCGCCTTTGGACTCATTATGTGAGGGCCATGGCCTCTGCCACATGTCAATGCATGAATTTTCATTATATGGGTGTTATTTAAAAGATAAAAGGTGATACCAACCCTTATCATTTTTAAAAATTCCAAGAACTTGGTGTATTTAAAATCCCAACCCTTGAAACTTTTCCTAACATACCATTTACTGAATAAAAGTGCCTTAATTATCCCATCAAATTAGATTGAGGTTACAATGGTCACCTTGAGATTGTAAGAAAAATTCCACCCAAACTTCTTGATGCTGATGATGAAGAGCCCAATGAGATTAGTTTGAAAATCAAAACATTTAACCTTCCTTCTAACATCATCTCTCAATTTACACATACCTTGTGACCTTATTCTTGCAAGAAGCTAATTGGCGAGCTTCCTAATTTTGTGGTCATGCTTAAGAATTTTTATTTTCATACATCTTCTAGAAACATAGTGGTTGAATAATTTAACTTAAATATCACCACTCTTGATTATGATGATGGATACACCTTAGATGATCCATACTTATTTTCCTATGCTCAAGCCAAGGATGTAGAAATCTTCCGTTACCATTCCATTCTTCAATGCTATTTCAAACATTCTTCATCATTCGATAACATTAATTTAATTAAAATTATTTGGTCCAATTCTCCTTCTCTCCTTGACTTACCTAAAATTTTTCCTTCTTTAGTTAATGTTGATAGGTCTGAGATAGAAGGCATTTTGATTTATACTTCGCATGTAGTTAGTGTTACTTCTGACCCTCTTAAGAGCATGCTTGAATATCGATCCATGACCAAACCTTATAAATTTGATAGATATTCAGATCCATTAACCTTTATTCCTCTATATATGTTGGTCACATGCATATAGCCTACACTAAGGATGTATCCGAAAGAAATAACAACACCATATTGTTCCTTTCATAGGGTCTCTAGTCACTCACAACACTAGTGTAGATTGTATTATAGATATTTAAAATAACATAATCAAATTCATGAATCAAGATCTCTATTCCTTGATGGTGATGATTTGATCAATGAGATTTAAAATAGACCCTGATATGTTCCTCCATATAAGTGTGATTTAGTACTACTCCCACCCACCTTAGAGGATGAACCATATTATGAATTTCATAAAATGTCTAATCATTCAGCTCAAGATTGTAGAGCTTATAAGTAATTTTTAGTACAATATAAGTTTAAAGGTCCAAATCTTTCCATGGATAGTTTATCACCTTGTTTTGCTAATCCTAGGTTATCTTGTTACTTCCACAAGATGAGTATGTGTTTTATTATTTTGAAAATTATGGGTTTAATTCCTAAGCAAATAAAGGTCTGAGTAAATGTAAACCAATAATTAATGTGTCTCAATTAGCCTACTAATTTGTGTAAATAGATATTTATTTTACCTTTTCTAAAAATAGAAAGAAGTGTGAAGAAATCAAACTTAGCTTATTCTAAGCTGAAACAGATGATGCAGGGTCTAGAAATTACTATGCAGGGATGGCATACTATCATAAACATGACCTAGAACTCTATATATAGATTGGATAGGAGAACCAAACTCAGGACACCCTACTACTTGGTGCTATAGTCTACTTTTGACACTATTGTCCACTTCTAACACTATTGTCTTGGTGGTCTGGCTTTTTTGTGTTTTGCTTGGCAAGCCTATGACACCCTGACAGTGAAATATTAAAGCCTGGGTCTGTGCAGAGCTTATTGTGTCTCTGATTCAATCTTTAAAACCCTTAAGAGATCTTGGTGCTTAAAATTGAGTAGTAAACTTGGGAAAGAGAGGAAGGGTTAGTGTGTAAAGGATACATTAGATGCATTTCACACCCTGTGTGTGGTCACGCTACCTACATACCAATACTCTGAAGAGGGATCAAGCTAATGTAGTTCTCCCATTTTAAGTGCTTGGTACAATTGTGTGATGTATAAATAGAATGTACTTTGGATGACTAAGGACTGGTATGAGTGTTTGAATAGGCTTGAATTAGTTTTTAAAGGTTGTATGCAGATAATATAGAAGAGTGCTACAGTGTACTTTCTTGTATTCTTGCTTCTTTCCTATGAATGAGTGCCAACCCTTCTAAATGGACATTAAATGGACTTATATATGGAAACTAATGATTGTGGGTTAGATGATCTTACATTAGACTGATAGGAGAAAAGATAAGGATTCAAGAAAATTTGACTATTGAAGGCTAAAGTGAACTTAGACAATAGCACCAAAAACATGACACCCCTGAGTTTTGGCACTCTTGTCTAAATTGGATGATATTATCCTAGGAGGATGAGCCCTAGAGGGATGGATTTTGGTCTAATCATGCTTCTTAGGTCTCAAAAATCTAAGTCTGGGAAGCTACGAGTGACTAAAAATTAGTGAAAGTCTAGCCGAGAAGGGTTGAGTGAGCAAGAAATAAGACCTATAGGTTGGGTGCTATTAACCATGCCTAAGTCATCCAATTTCACATTTTATATGATTACACCCCCCCCTGATTTATTCTAGTAATAAAACAAAGTGGAATATTAGGATAAAGGAAAATAGAAAGCATACCTAAACTTACCTATAAGGGAAAAGCTCATGAAGTTGTGTGCTGATAGATGTACATAGAGAGAGCATACTGTGATGTGTGAATCTAAAAATAAAAACATGAATAAGATCATTTCTTAATAGATACGCTATATCTAACATAATAATGTACAAAATCTAAGCAAAGGAAGAATTAAGAATGAATATACCTTATCAGGTATGGGAATCAATACAAAACCTATTGTGATGTTGGATTGTGCTAAGTATGTACCAAATCAAGAATAATATCATGAACAAAACTGAGTGATCTATTCCTCAAAATGTGGTTCAAGAGTACAAAGGCTATCCCTTTGGCTCCATCATCACCAACTAAGTGAAGTTAACAAATCATGCATGTGGTTATCGATGTCTAGACTATATGTCCAATCCCCTTGAATAGGTGGCTCAAGAATACAAAGGCTGGCCCTTTGGCTCCATCATTGCCTCATAAAGTGAAGCTATGTACTGATACCGGTATATAATAGATGTCATATGATATGGATCATGGAGCACATGAATGTTTTGTAAATCTGACACTATGGTATGGATATACAAATGTGTGCTAGACACTAGGCCAATCTTGGCCATTTCAAAAGATGGAGATTAGGCTTGTATGAAAGCCACTCCAAAACTGATGTACTAGGCTTATATGAAAGCCAACTTAGGAACTTGAGTACTCTAAAAGCTAAACATATATGAAATCTTAACTTGAATGTGATGCCAACCACTTGTAGATGGAGTAAGACAAATAACTATTGAGAATGCCTAGAATAAATTGAACTTAAAAACAAAATAAGATCAATGTGCTACACACATTTCCCCTAATCATTGATGTCTAGAACATGATTCTAATCTAGAAGTTATGCCAACTACCTAATTTGAATTGAAAGTGAGAACCATCATGCTGTGCATGATAACCCCTGTATCTAAGAAAATAATGCTAAAACTACTGAATCTAAATGATCTAGAAGTGTAAAAATTATCCTTGAACTAAAATTTTTACCTATTTTTAGAAACTTTGAGTGTTTTTCTACCTGTATAGGAGCACCAAACTATAGACACCCTTATTTTTGGTGCTACTATCCATTTCTCGTGCTACTATCCAATTTTGGCATTGTTATTCGGTGTGAAAACTAACTACTGATATGAGACTATTCTTATTTTTTTGCTCTAATTTGACCAGTTTGACCTCTAGATTTTGTGCTAACTATTTTGAATGCTACTATTTTGATTGGTAGGAGGTTTTTTATCTATGAAAAATCCCCTACTTGATGCCCCCTTTTTGAGGATAGGAATCATAAACCTGCAATGACTACCCTTAGAAGAAAAGAGTCTTACAAGTGTGTTAATCTGAATATATATATGATATAAAATTTGATATTTGACAATATGTTTCAAGATATAGCAAATATTTGTACCAATATATTGTTATATCAATGAGGATATGCCTAGATAGATATAATAATGTGAAAGCATGCACAAAGTATTGAACTGTAACTAGAAATGTTAATTATTAGTTGTTAGTTAGAGGGATGGAGCATGATGTCCATCATGGCATCCAAGAAAGTAAAGAAAATGCATGATATGGATCATGGCAATACACACATTTGATAAGAAACTAGAAAACAAGAAAGAAACAATAAGCATATTAGATGGGCCAAGGGGCTATGCAAACAAGGGACATGGGAACATATCACTCAAACTAGAAACAAGCATGGAAGGCATGTTCACATGCCACATACACATACAAGTGCAATAAGCAAAGTTGGCACATAGGCCACAAGTGCATAGAGGAGTACAAACAAAGGACATTATAAAATGTCCTAAAGTACACACATGAAAAAGAAGTAAATGACATTAGCAAATGTCCTAAGGCACAAATAGAAGACAAATAGGAACTGGAAATGCAATCATACAAGCTATACTAAGAAAGTAGAGAAAGCATGTAAGAACTAGAAAAGAGATAGGCACATCTAACTGATCAAAGCAAATGTGAGAGTATGCAAAACATGTGTAGTACAAGACTAGGTATATGTTCAAATATACACAAGTGCTAGATACTAGTGAGATGTCGATATAGTATTCTATGTAAGCTATAAAGTAATGTACATCAACATGATAACTCAGAGTGTGTGGTGTATAAATGACATAACCTGGATGGTGTAGTCATGTAAAAGATGCCCCTAATGGGTGTGTATAATAATGTATGTCTCAAATGTAGAAGTAAGAATTCCCCCTCTATGGGTAGAATGAATTAATAAAATAACTAGATGTCACTGTTCACACTCAAAGAAAATCAAGTGAAGCATGGTAATGTATAAAATCGACATACAATAGCATGATATAACAAATGTAAGTCATAACATGATAGTAGTGATATAAACATGGATGATACATATAATTGAACTATTTTTGGCATTTTTGAAATTTTTTGAATGTTTTTGTATTTTTTTGAAAATATATGAACTATGTATAAGAATAACTAAGAAGAAACGATACTAACTGATGAGTCTCAAGTGAGACTCCCTATCCTAATGTCCTATGTCGAACAATTGAATTGTGCGTGATCATGAGGCACGAGTGTATGACTAAGATTATGAAGCTGAAATGTGTGTATATTGTAATTGATCTAAAATATCTAAAGTGGATGCTGAATGTGGGGTCACCCTATAAATTTGAGAATTAGATGCAATTATAGGGCTCTTAGGGACCCATCTGGAAGTAGGATAAGGAACTCACTAAATATGTGATCTCTGTGTAGCTATATGAGATCTTAGTCTAACTTCTCTAGGTGTGAATAATATCACTAAAAGTTGTCTAGAATCTTAAAGCTATGGGGGTGTATGAACCCTTTGTACTAGTGATGGATGCTATAGCTATGGATGAAATTGAAGTGGAATTGGAACATAAGCTAGAGGAGAAGCTAAAACTAGTGGAAGAACTGGATTTGGTGACTGGAAGCTGGTAATTGGCTCTGAAGTGGGGAGTGGTGACTCATAAGGAACTCCATCAATTTTAATAACTTGATTAACATTAATAAATGTCATGCATCTATGAATTGTAGAAGGTACTACCTTGAGTTTTTGAATCCAAGGTCGACCAAGTAGTATGTCAAAAACTCCTACACTAGAAACTATAGTGAATGTTGTAGCCACATGTGTAGGATGTAATGGAAGAACCATCTTTACAATTGAACTCTGAACATGCCCGCTAAACCCATTGATAACTATATCGTTTAAAGAGATATCTTGCTTTGAATAGCCCAAATGCTATAGTAGTGTGAAGGTGCACATATTAATACTAGAACCATTGTTAATGAGTACACTATGGATATGATGATTATGGATATGTACTCTGATAAAAAGTGTAATGTAACTTGTATCATTTTCCACAATCTCTTGATCTGAAAAAGATATCGAAGGCCTAGCTAGAACTTTGGACTCATACACACTTATCATACCCTTAAAATGATGTGTCTCAACTGAAGATGCCTGGTATGTAGCTGGTGGAGGACGTATATGGTATGTATGATGAACACCTGATGTGTCATTCTTCTCTTATTTTAAATGTTGTTGAAATGGATCTAAAAATATTTTCAAATTCTTATCTTGTGTTGGCTTTGTCTTTGGAGGCTCAATTGAAGTACCTAAATCAAGTAGATTATCATCTATCAAATCTTGTATCTTATGTCATAAACTAATGCATCTATTTGTAGTGTGGCCTGGTTCCCTATGGAAATTAAAAAATGCATGCTGATCATATCCCCATGGAAGAGGCTGTACTAGATCTACTTCTCGAATAGGTGGGAGAGTGATGATGTTACATTTCAATAACTATTGTAGAACTCTGGTTGGAGAAACTAGTAAATTGGTAAATGCATGTCAAGGAGGTGCTGATAAAACCACATGTTGAGGGAGATCTAAAGCTGCATTGACTATTGGTTAAATCTAATTCTTGTTGTCACTGACTTTGACCTTGTATGGGAATTTGCTATTACTCTTGTTTGTTGTGTCTGGAGTACTTCAATACTTGAGTTTGCCCATTGAGATTAACTTGACTTCTCTTCCCTTAAGTGCATGACACAATTAGATGAAGGAAGATAATCTTTTAAACATAATGGATTCATGCAATGCTGGTAGATGACTCTATTTGAAGATGTCATGTAACTCTTGATCAACCATGGGGCTAGTTAACTTAGCCATAATAGTCTTGTATCTGAGAACATAATCTGTGAGGGGCTCATTTGACCTTTGTTTCTGTTGTGAAATCTATGCATATGAAACCTTGTCACCAATGTTGATACTAAAATGTGCTAGGAACATGTCTACTAAAGGATTGAAAGCTATGACTGACTGATTCAATATACTATAAAACCATTGTAGAGCATAATCTTTTAGGCTCCATGGAAAGAGTAAGTATCCAATTATTGGGTACATAATCCAAACATGCTACATGAAATGCTCTCAAATGTGTCTCTAGATCACCCTTACCATCATATAGAGTATACTTAAGTTGAACAAAATATGGTGGTAAGGGTGTAGAAGCAATGTGACGTGCCAATGGTGTATGCAAAAGAGCAACATCCAATGCCTATGTAGGTCTAGAAACACCTTGATCAAGATGTTTCATCTTGGATTGAAGAGATATTATCTCTTACACAAGGTCTAGCACATCATGAGAGAGGGATGTAATAGCTACATTTGGTGGCATAAAGGAAGGTTGGGCTACTATAGGGGGTTTTTGAGACATAATTGCTCATGTAGTGTCATTAATAAGTAGCTACTCTGTGGTTTGAGGAGATTGTCCATTGGTTACTTTTTGCTATTCTTCTTATGAAATTCTAATCATGTCATCTTGCATATCTAGATGTTTGGTTAAGAGTTCTTGAAGTTCTCTTTTATCTGTTTCATCAAAATTGATATATTGGGCCATTCTCAAAGTAGGAAAATAATTTGAAATGTGTTTAAAGGTTTTGTAATATGTTATAATAAACCAAGTGCTAGAAAGGGAAAGTACTGAATATAAGAAACACAAAGTCCAAAAAAAGTTAGTGATTTGAAATTTGCACAAAAAGTATACTGAGTTGTCAAATATGTAAGGTGATACCACAAGAAACAAAGAGGTTTTAGTATATGCAACTAAGGATTTTTTAGAAAATGATGCGAAAAGTACTACAAAATAACTGAGAATGTATTTGATGCAACTAGGGTTTTGAATGAATTTTTCCAAAATTAGTGCAGTAATTTGAAAAATTTATAGAAAATTTGTAATTTTTAATTTTGAAAAATTGAGGAAAAATTTGAAAATATTTCTAAAATTAGTAGTATATATTTTCCTAGTGTTTTGAATGTGTTTTGATGCAAAAAGGACCTAGTATGTGCAAACCAGGGTTTGAATGAAATATATGAAATTTTTGCAATAAATTGATAGATTTTTTATTTTTATTTTTTGGAAAAAATTAATAAATTATTAAAAAAATTAGAGATAATTATCCCTAGGGTTTCTAGGGTTTTTGTGTAGAAATTTGAAGTACATCGGGTTCACCAATTATTTTATTCTTTTTGGGAATTATGGGTTTAATTTCTAAGTAAATAAAGGTTTGAGTAAATGTAAATTAGTAATTAATGTGTCTCAATTAGCCTACTAATTTGTGTAAATAGATATGTATTTTACCTTTTCTAAAAATAGTAAGAAGTGTGAAGAAATCAACCTTAGCTTATTCTAGGCTGAAACAAATGATGTAGGGTCTAGAAATTGTTGTGCTAGGGTGGCAGAATATCATAAACAAGATCCAAAACTCTATTTATAGATTAGAAATGAGTGCCAAACTCAAGACACCCTACTACTTGTCACTGTAGTCCACTTCTGATGCTGTATTCTTGGTGGTCTGGGTTTTCTAGGTTTTTCTTGGTAGGCCTATGACACCCTGGTAGTGAAATATTGAAGCCTGGGTTTGTGTAGAGCTCATTGTGTGTTTGATTCAATATTCAAAACCTTTAGGATCTCCTGGTGCTTGAACTTGAGTAGAAAACTTGGAAAAGAGAGGGGGGTTAGTGTGTAAAGGATACGCTGGATGCAATTCACACCCAATGTGTGGGCACGCTACCTATATACCAATACTCCAAAGAGGGATCAAGATAATGTAGTTCTCCCATTTGAAGTGCCTGGTAAAATTGTGTGATTTATGCAAATAGATCTAAAATTGGAATGTACTTTGAATGACAGGGACTAGTATGAGTGGTTGCATAGGTTTGAATTGGTTTTGGAAGCCTGTATGTAGAGAATAAGGAAGAGTGCTTGAGTGTAGTTGCTTGTAATCTTGATTCTTTCCTGTGAATGAGTGCCAACCCTTCTAAATGGTCATTGAATGTCCCTATATAGGGAAACTAATGATCATGGGTTAGATGATATTACATTAGGCTAACAAGGGAAAATATAAGGATTTGGGAAAATCTAGCCATTTGAGGCTAAAGTGAACTTGGACAACAACACAAAAATAGGACACCCATGAGTTCTAGTGATCCTATACAAATTGGGTGATATTATCTTAGGAAGATGAGACCTAGGGGGATGGATTTGGGTTTGAGAGGGCTACTTGGGTCTTAAAAAGCTAAGTTTGAGAAGCTACAGGTGACTGGGAATCAGTGAAAGTCTAGTTGAGAAGGGTTGAGTGAGCAAGAAAGAAGACCTATAGGTTAGGTGCTATTAGCCATGCCTAAGTCATCCAATTTCACATTTTATATGATTAAAATAATGCATTCATTGACTAAATATTTATATCTTTGGCATTACCTTTATGAAATTCATTCTAAGGATGCTAATATTCACAATCTATTAAACATGGCTCCTCCAAAGATTACACCTAATTATATCCCCAAATATAAAGATGTGTATTGTATTTATCACCAATGCTCCTCACACCATATAAATAAGTGTAGATAAATACAACAACATTTTAGATACTTTACAAAGCCCTCACTTCAAATTTCCCAGCAAAATTCACATGGTCCATCTAGGATGGAGGAGATTCATCCCCTAAGACCAAATCCACCCCTTAGAATGGAAGAATTGTGCCCCATAGCATTGTATATTCCTTGTTTATGTCATTCCCATCACCCATTCCCCTTTCCCCCATAACTTCCTCCTTATAATGTGCCTAATTTCTCCTTGGAGTTCATACACCAAGTAGTCCTAGCATGAATCTCAAAAAGGGTAGAAGAGACCATGGTCTAAGTCAGATATCAATTAAAAAAATATTTAATAGATGTTTTTTAAATATAGATACAAAGATTTTGATTGGAACAATGACTAGTTATATCAAAGAATGGCCACAACTGGCCAATACCAACAAAATGGCCACAATTGGCCAATACCAATAAAATGACCACAACTGACCAATACCAATGAATGGACACAACTGGCCTAATACCAATGAAATGGCAACAATCGGCCTCCAATACCATTATGAGATTTGAACCTGAATGGGGCTTTTAATAACCAAGTTATTTTACCAACTCACCCACATCTCATCGGTAAGAATTCGTAGATGTTATTGATGATAAATATCAAGATATTTATCATCACTTGTGTGTAGACAATTATTTCATACCATTTAATTCACATTGTTACATGAATGAATTTCAGATTATAATTTTTAGAATATGTGGTGATCATTATATATATTTTGATTATTTCATGATCTTTTACTTTTCAATAATTTATTTTTTAATTTTTATATCGCTTCATATTCAAGCTTAGTTTCTTGTATGGATGTTAAGTATCACCTTTGGGTTTTAGTTTTCAGTATTTTAGCTTCCCCCTCTTTTGGGATAATTAAAAGTTTGTTTTAATTTATCTTGTTGATCTGAGGTCCAGCACCCTTGGGGTTTATTTTGTTACATTATATATTTTTACCATTTTTCAATTGGCCTTAGTTTCCTTATGATTTTTTGGTATATTTTTACATTCTCCCTCTTTTAGGATGATCTCTCTTACCACTGTTTGTGCTAGACCCTATGTAGGTTAATATGGATTCTCTAGTGACATGATTATCATATTTCATAGTATTTCCATTCTTTGGGTCTCCTTTCTATGATTTGACTTACATTCCCATGTATTTCCAAATCTTCTCTTTTCTTGGTAACTTCTTAAGGAAAACTCTTCCTTCTTGTGGTAAACTACTAGCATATTCTCATTGTATAACTCCTTTTCACATGGATGGATCTTCAATGATCTAAATTTTTTAATCCTTTCACTTGAGGCACACTTTGGTTTGTTTCAATAATTCACTCTTTTCTAAGGTGCAAGTCTATAAGTCTTTAGACATTTTGGTATTCAGGTTCTCTCCTTTATGTGTAATATCTCTTATGATAGTCATATTTAACACCCATGTTTAGTTTTTATAATTTCATATGGAGGAGGAAAGTATAAAAATACAAAATATTTAAAATATAAATCATAAGAAAAGGAAATATCAAAAGGAAAATTATATCTTAAAAGTTACAACACACCAAAAGACATGATATTTTTAGCAACACCTCCTATTTTATTCGAATTTCAAACTCCACAATTGGCCTCATGATAGAGTAAAGATCCATTAGAGTGTGGTAGGCTAGTAGAACAGGGTAAAAAATCTTATTATACTATGTAGACATAAATTAAACTTTATTACTAAAATAATGCACTTGTGACCACTCCTTATACACACTTAACTCATGCTTATTTACACGGTGCTTGATCATAATTCCTTCACTTTTTATGTTGATAATTATCACCTCTTAAGCAAATTATTATTAAAAATATGTATATTCAACATCCTAAACAAATTGAACTTATTTTTAGATGGATCCATACTTTCAATTTAGTTATCTATGTTCTTTGGATAAGACCACCCTATTTGAACTATCTCGCTCCCCACTAATGTCTAATTCCACCAATTGCATCCTCCCACCAAATAACATATATTTTATCAAATTCAAACTCACCATATGAGTCATCTTGCACATTTCACAAGCCCTATCTAAAAGAATTATAAAAATTTCACTCGAAATCTACATTTTGAAGCCACTATCCACTAAAGGCTTGTATGATTGAAAAGCAGCATAACATCTAACTACACATTGAGAAAAAAAAATCTATTTTCCTTAATTCAAAGTCCACACAACCCTAGTATCCTTGAGCTAAGTCTTCATACACCTCCAAGGTCACAAATCATTATTGAAGCATCTAAACACACCATGATTGCACTAACATTTAGAATTTTTCACCAATATTTCACACACATCACAATAGCATGGCATAACTACATGGATCATGGCATAACTACATGGATTTTTACCACACTCAACACAAAGGGTTTAAGTCAAGAACAACTTAAACCACTAAATATTGTGATTGCATTTATTCTCTTGTGTTATTAAGCTAGGGTTTTGGCTAAGAATAATATATACATAGTCATTTTCATAATGGATAGAGAGCTCTTGTATAATTAAACATGTCACATAGGAGAAGGTAAACCTACCATATCATTCACAGAGAGAAAGCCTTTAACGAATGCCAATGCTCCATAAGGACACCATCATACCACTATCCATTTCTAGCAGTCTTGTCCTAGATTTGAATGAAACCTTGTTCTTGATTCACACCATCATCAAACAATCACACAATAATTTTTATAGCCTCAATCTCAGTCCTGTATTCCAATTTTCTAGCTAAGTTATTTATTTATTACATTTTTCATTTTTAGCATCTTCTAAAGATAGTATATTTTGAATTAGTGAATTCTTAATTTATGCATATATTTTACATCCTAATTTAGTTTAGTTCATTTTATATAATTAAGATTTAACATCTCTTATTTCCCAAATTTTGATAAAACATGCTGGTGAACGTATGTTTTTTGTTTGAGCATTGCCAAACCCTAGGTTTCCCTCATGGTTCAAACATTATCTCTAAGATTTTAGAATTTTTTCTTGAGATTTTAGATCTGATTTCCTATTTTCCCTTGTCCTTTAGTTAAATCAAAACTTTTATTCCTTACCCTAGGGTTTCACACTCATTTTTCTATGAGGATTTTCCTTTCCTAGGCTTGTGGCTTATCTTTCCTTCTTTGGATTATATATACTTCATAATGGATCTATTTTAAAAATTATAAGAGATTTTTTTTAATTGTATTGATAAAAAAATTATTCACCAAAATATTAAATAGATGTTTCAAAAATCACAATTTATTTTTTAGTAAATTTGGCCTATGAAACGAATGGTGTACGTAATTTCAAATTAATTTATGGGTTTCATCTATTTACTAATTTTAATAAAAAATATATATTTTAAATTTTAAAAATGTGTAAAATATCTATTATATTAGTCAGTTCTGTATAATGAATACCTTAAGAACTATTTCTTAGTGTTATTATGTCTTCTCTTGTTATCATTTTGATATTTTGAAATTTTAAAATGGTTTAAAAATAATATTTACCTCCATCTAACCTTGAAAATCATGATAAATACTATCCCTCTAACTAGGTCCATGTTATCACTATCCCAAGAGGTAAGGTAGCCCAACATATAATGCCAAGTGAACTACCTAGGGTTTGTGATTGTGAAGCCCTTCAAGGTCAAATAGTCACTATGAGAAATATCATAGAAGAGTTGAAAAATAAAAATTAGTATTTCAATTCCAAGATCACATCATTAAAAAATTAGCTCACATATCCAAAGAATTCATAATATACTAGTGTTAATCATGTATTTGTATCTTCATTTAGAAATTTTATGCCTACCAAGATTTCATATCAAGATTGGAAGCTAAACTAGAATACATCTACAACTAATGCTTCAAAAAGTATACAAAAGGATAATAAGAGTTCAAGTGAGATCTTAAGAGAAACTATTCATAACAAGTTGATCAAACTACCTCTTATACATCCTTTAATAAGATCAAAATATTATTGTGCATATCATAGAATATGTGGGCAATATAAAAATAGTTGTTTAAATTTAATGAATAAATTATAAGGTATTATTGATAGTGGTTATCTTATAGTAGATACAACAATCAAGTAACCCACATTAGAAAAAATTCAAGTAGAACAAGTGTCAAATTCATAACTAGTATAAAAATAACAAAGACAATAATTATGGATACTAAAGGACAATTTAGAACAAGAAATATTCAAAAGGAAAGATTAGAACAAAAACGTGTAAAAAATCAAGTTGAAAAAGAACAATTACAAATAGATCAAGATGAAAAAGTTTACAAAAATAAAAATAAAAATAGGAATAGTTTAAAAAACAAAGGTTACAAAAGCTACATCAAGATAAAGAGCAGTTATTAAAAGAGAAGTTGCCAAAATAAGTGCAACCTCAATAAGACAATATATTTAAGAGAGCTTCTAACTTGTTATAGATTTAAAAGCAATAAATTCCTTAAAAAAAAAAAAAATTTTACAAGTATGGTTTTAAAAGATTCAACTAAAAAACACATAATTTCTAGAGCCTTTGATTCTTAACCCCCTCATAGATGGCAAGCAATGTACCAATTTTGTGATCAATACCACTATTAAAATGGGTGTCTGTAGCATAAGACTCCTACAATTTCTTAATATGATAAAGAATATTTGAGTAAGACTACTGCATCTAAATAATTTATAAGATCGATTGAGCTACCTCTCACACTTGGTCTAAAAACATGTTCAATGGTATTTCACATGTGTCTTAATTTGGTCCAATATAATGTTGAATTGGGAAGATCATGGATGACACTAATGGGGGAATAATTGGTAAATTTAATAACTATGCCACATTCAAACATGAAATTACAATGATTATAATTTCAAGAGAAAATGGAACATCTTTAACACAAGAGAAGAAAAATGAAAACATATCTTTAGCTAGTATACAAACAAATACAAGTATGGAATAATAGTAAATGTAAATGATATAATACATATTGCACAAGAGAAGTAAAAATTTTTTAATACCATAGTATGGGGTAGTTGGTTTCACATTTACATGTACAAAAGAAGAAAAGAGTGGCATACCACAATTTTAGGATCAAGAAAATGATTATGACCACGATGAGGACTATAATGTATAGGATTATTATGATTATGATGATACAAGGCCTATATAGAGTCATCCCATTGATGATATCCTTGGCTTCTATTATCACTTTTCCTTGTACATATATTCTTTTCTTATCATACTATTATTCTCAAAATATAAAAAATTAGCATATTTTAAAAATTTCTAATTATTAAGACCTATGCATGTTAAGTTTAGTTTATTTACATCAGTTAATTCATGTTCACTATATTCAATATTTATCTATGTATATATTTTTATAAAATATGATTCACAAGTGTACTTGAGTGAGTTGTAGAAAATATATGTTGACATCTCTAGGTTTAGTTTCAGGTGGTGATACTGTCTCAGGCCCATAAATTTTACACAAACAAAACCACTCTTACTCAAATAGTAATGTACTGCACTCTTGTTTGATTCTAACAGACTTATCCTAGTAAATAAAGGCTCTAAATTTATAGATTAAAACTATTCACATGCTCTATACAACCTATCTATATCAAAACAAGTTCATTGGGGCATCCTATTACACATGCTTTATTTTTATATGACTATCCCTATTGTTCATACTTAAATATATTACATTTCACAATTTATTAGCTCACTTACTTTCACATTGATACTAGACACCTGAGTTAATGAATATACTAGTGTTATAAGTTGATAATGTTGATCAAATTTAATTATTCATGTATGCTTTTCATATTTGTTTCCTTACCTCATGTTATTTTATGTATTCATATTGTTTGGGTTATGGACATTTGAACATGTCCTTGATTGTGGATTTACGCCTTCACTATATGTTTCTATTGTGTGTGAGTGGCATATGAACATGTCATTATGTGTGGATCTCAGCCTTAATTGTGTGTTTTTATTTCATGTGAGTTCCATTTGAACATGTCCCTTGTATGTGGCTCCTTGGCCTTCTTGTGTGCTTTGTATGTGTGTATCATAGACATGACACTTGTTTGCTCAGTTTTCTCAAATTTCTATACCATGATGGATATAGTTCATCCTCCCTAAGTTGTTCTAATTAGTTTTAGTAATATTTAATATATGATCACTTATTAACATGCATAATCGCTAACATCTATGTGGATAATGCCATTATGTATGCTTATTTCCACATGCATATTATATCACTATTTTTCTCAATTTATATATGAAAAGGTCATGCTATTTAATGTTATCATTTTTAATTAGATTTAAATATTTTCATAACATCTCTTGCATAAATTTTTATTTTGAGCTAAGTTATTGTGCATGCTTGACAACTCACCTAAAAATAGAGAGCATCCTTAGAGACTATGTTGTAATAATATACAAAATAGTCAAATAAATAGGTTTTAAATAGTTTATTATGATCCATACCCATAAATCACCTAAAAATTAGTTTTGGACAACAATGTTCCATTTGGACAAGGGCATAGTTTGGCCATGTCTAAAATAGCACACTATTATCCCAATAAGAAGAAAATATCAATTTTCAAAAATTATGAGAATCACAGTCAATACAAAAAAGTTTTCAATAGGTATCCAGTCATAATTTATAGAAAAATATACATGTTTGTTCTAAGTTTGGGGCATCATGTGTGACATTTGTTCCAAGATGATTTACATAGGTTGGGCTTAGAAAGTTTACTTTCTATTACTTAGATTAAGAATCCATATACACCCATATATCATATTGGGGGCATATGTGTGGCACATGACACTTTATTATTCATTTTTTCACTAGTTTCATAGATGGAATGAAAACCAATGTCATTATCTATGTTGTATACACCATATTCAGATTATGTTGTTTTACTCTAGTTTTTCATTAAAAATGAAGCTTATTCCATCTGTAGCAGTTGATTCATTTTTTTGCACTAATTTTTCACTAAAATGATATATTAGAATTCATACAAGGATTAAAATTTACTCTATTAATTTGGGAGTGAAATGATGGATTCAATCAAACCTTAAATTCTTAATCACACTCTCCTATCAATGAGGATTGGGGCATATATTTCAAGCCATACATTTCAATGAAGAACAAATATCAAAGGGTCCTACCCTATACAATCATCAATTTTGTACCAAAAAATACAATGCTTTGCATTCCCAATTATGTGTATTCATTACTTATTATTAGATCTATAAGTTTGTTGTATTTACTTTCATTTTTTATCTTAAGTAAGAAATCATTTATATATATTTCATTACAGGTTTGCATGAAGCATAGTTTAATGTTGTAGCCTATATTTAAAGACTATTATTTATAGGTAAGTTTACATATATATATTTTTATTTTAATTTAATACTTTCACTTGGATACATTATTAGAATAAAAGGGGAGAAAAAATAGACACATAAATTAATATTTATTGTTAAAATAATGCACTTATGACAACTCCATATGTGCATAGCTCATGCTTATTTTCACTGTCCTTGATGGCCCTTCCTTCACTTATGTAGATTTTCCTTACCTCTCAAGTAAATTATGATTCCAAATACCCCTATTTAACATCTTATGTACCTTAAGCTCACTTTATCATATTGATCCACACTTATAGTTTAACTGTCTCTGCCTTTAGGCTAAGACCACCCTGTTTGGACAATCACGTCCTCCCTCCAAATAATGGTTATTTGTTCAAATTCAAATTCATCAAATGGATCATCCTACACATTTAAAAATCCTTATCCAAAGTAACTATAAAATGTTCACTATAAATCTAATTTTTCAAACCATTATCCACTAGAGGTTCATAAGATTTAAAACCACCAAAACATCTAATTACTTATTGAGAGAATATCACATATTTTTTCCAATTCAGACTCCACATAGCCCTAGTAGCTCTGAGGTAAGTCTATATACACCTATAGAGTCATAGGTCATTGTTGAAGCATATACACACACCAAGATTTCACCAAGATTTAACATTTTATATAAGTCTTTCTCACACACCACCATAACATGAGAGAACTACGTAGAGTTTGATTCCTCTTCAAAGTATTTGTATGTAGGCAATACTCAACACAAGGGGTTTTGAGGTCAAACATAACTTCAACCACTAAACCATTTTTAACTCATGATTAAAATCACCATCTTGTGTCATTGAGTTAGGGTTTTAGTGAAGAAGAAGGTATATAATAATTTTTACGATAGATTGAGAGCTCCCACATAGTTAACTAAGTTACATAGGTGAAGGTGAATCTACCACATCAGTCACAGAGAGCAAGGCCTAACTAGACATTGGTGTTCCCTAAGGACATAAGTGAATTTCACCCTTATCCAATTCTAGTGGGCTTATCATAGATATAAAAAAAACTATATTCTTGATTCACAACATCATCACATAGTCAATTTATTTTTTATAGCCTTACTTTTAATCCTGCATTTTAGTTTTCCAGCTAAGTTATTTCCTTCTTGCATTTTACAAATATATTAAATTATGAATCAGTGCATGCTTAATTTATGAATATATTTTACGTATTAATTTAACTTAGTTAATTTTATCTAATTAATATTTAACATCTCCTATTTCCCAATTTTTGATAAAACACATTATTATTTATTTATATTGTCTCACATTTTAGTGCCACCTACTTTCTCACACAAATACCCAGTCTTCATAGTAGATTAAAGGCTGTGTAAAGGGTCCTAAAGAGTGAGGAACATGTTATGTGAAAGAATGATCTATTTTATTTTTCATGCATATATTATTCATGGGATGGTATATATACTTCACTTATTATCTCATGCTTACACTTACTAGTTGGGTTCCTCTAGGTCCTTGATGTCGATAGTTGTTAGACTTCCCCACTTGATTAGAGTTCTAATAAGGCTTTATAAATAGACTTTTGCGTGCCTTTCATCCTTATATTTCCAACACATATTTCCTAATATCCTATTGATGCATATCACTTTTAACTGACTATGTCTCTCTTCTTTATGTCCCATTTTCTATCTATTTACTTTAGAATTAACTTTTAACTTCCATTTATAGCGCCACTTAAAATTTTAGTTTTTGAGTTGAATTGTAAGACCTTAGAGAATACAACCAGACCTTCTTAAAAATTTTTAATCAAAATTAATATCCATACCATCTCCGTTATCATGGTCATATCTCTAGATGTTTGTGCTTTCTTGCATCTTCATTTAATATAAGCACTGATTCTATGTTTTCACTCATTGAGGTATTTTTATTATTTTTGATACGTCCTTGTTTAATTTGAGCCTTTTATTAACTTATATTAGATGTAATTTACAATAATTTTCATCCTTTCCCTATGTTTTATTCAAGTTGAATTTTACTATCTTACATTAGATGACCCGTTTCAGACTTTTTTCACATATACTTGTTTGATTATATTTTACATTTTCTTATATTAGATATCTTATTATATGGTTATTTTTCACATATTTTTTCTAGATCTATCTTAAATTTTTGATGTGATCTTAAATTTTTACCTAAAATGTTCTACATATATTTTTTAGTGTAGGTTTATATTCTATTTAATGGTTTTTCCCTACACATGTTTAATTAGCTTGCTTATATGTCTTTTAAGTCATTATGAAAGATAATATAATATTCATGAGGATGTGTGATCACGCCTATATTCCACCTATATATGTAACTTTCCTAAAGCTATTTTAGCTAATGATAAATTATTGATTCTTATTCTACCTAATGTTTGATTTCACTTCTACAACATGTAATTTCTTCATGCATTCGATCCTATCCAAACCCAATCCTTGATTGTGACCCACTTTGACATGGTATCAGATTTTTTTTGGTAGAAAAATATCATTATTACTATTGTGAAATATTTATTTTGAACTTACATGTCAAATATCTACCATTCATTAACCTAGCATGTTGAAGATTCGTCCCTTCTCAGATTTTTCTCTTATTCTAGGGTTCTCTACTGATCTAGATTTAGAAAAAAGAATAAGAGAAAGGTGTTTCTTGATGGTCATATATCATCTAATAGATTTTCATACAAAAAAAACTAGTGCCATTAGATTTAGAAGGTTCCAAAACCCTAAGATTGACTATAATCATGACATAGTTTTATGATAATCGATTTTAGCCTTTTTGGAGTGTTTCAAAGCATTTTCATAGATTTCATGTAAATCCATACCTTCTGGGGTCTTCAAGGGAAAATATATTTCTAGGTTTTATAGGTTTTTAGATATTATTAATGGGTCTTTAGCTGATTTTGGATACCATATCTAGGGATTTTAGACTTGACATAAATTTCATACTTGGTTACACCTACCAGAATTCTTGACTACTCTAGTAGTCTCAATATCTGACTACTGTAGATGGGCTTATTTACTTTTATGCCTCCAATATAAATGTGTTGGATTTTTAGGTCCTCCCAACACATTTTAAAACTTCATCTACTTCAATAACCCAAAATCTTAAGTTGCTCTAACAATCCAAAGTTCTGCTATTGAAACTCCTGACTTCTCTAGCAGTCCAAAGTTATGCTATCAAAACTCCTAACTTCTCTAACAATACAAGGTTATTTTTATTAAACTGTTAGATACTCCATTAGTCCCAAGTTCTACTGCCATAACTTATGATTTCTCTAATAGTTTTTAGCTCTGACTATAGAGTACAACTTATCCAACAACTATGATGAGGGACTGCAAGTACAACAAAAAACTTTGATGACTACAAGAGACCATCTTATTTACATCTAGGTACACTATAACACCTTAAATCTAATGTGATAACCATGAGGATGTCAAATTCAAGATCATCATTTTTTAAATTATTCATTAGTTTTTTTGAGGAAGCACACATCCTAAGCCTTAACCACTTGGTCAAATGGGATTTTATCTCTTGGTCACAACCAACCCAAAGGGGATTAAATTTTATATAAAAATTTGAACCAAAATTTTTACACACTCAAATTTATGAAAAGTGGAGAATTATTTTACAAGAAATAAATTTCAAACTTCCATAGTTTTCAATCGACAACTCATTTTTAGGCACAATTTTTTTGAAAGTGTGAGTTTTTTTAACTCTACACATCGGTGTTATTATCATGCCTTATAAAATTAAACCTATAAAAATTTAGTGGTGTTGCATATCCTTATCTTTCTATCACCATCAATTAAATCATACCTACTTATTACCATAGATTGGTCTCAAGTTATGCTTCTTACTCCATTAAACTATTACTAGTGAAAATATAAAAGAAAAATATTCTTGAGGAGTAGGCATACACCAAATCACTATGGGTACAAAAATAAAATTGACACCAAATTAAGTGAAGGTGAAGTGGTACAATAAAAGTGATGAATCCTATGGTCTATTGTGCCTATCTATGTCTCTTAACTTTCTCATTCATATTGAATCTAAAACTACTTCTAATTAAGTATAGATCATATTGGAAACATTATTTAGGAAGCAAGACATAATGAGAGGTCATGAGTTAGAGAATGAGCTTATCATTTTGAGCCCAAACAATTTTTATACTATATAAGACTTTTTCACAAAGTTTAAATCACTTAGCTTATAGTTGAAACTATGCAACATTGAAAAAAAGGATGATCAATTGATTCTTTTCATTAGTATGAAATTAGGATCTGACTATTCTATCTTTGTTTCTATCTTCCATGCCACCAAACATGGCCTTGAAGCTACATGGACCATGATGTACTTGAATGATTTTTATAGTGACTTGACTTTGGAGTAAGACACACTTATTTAAATGGGTACCCTAAAGGCCTCCAAATCACATCTTAATTGTGAGTCATGATAATAAGAAGACTTGTAATAATAGTAATGAAAGAAAACAAAATAAGGACCTAGAGTAAAGAAAGATTCAAAAGTCTAATGTTAAATACAAAGCATTAAAAGAGTTCTCCGTAGATGGAAAACCCAAGAAAAAGTGACTCATATGTGCCTATTATAAGAAATATAGGCACGATGAAGTCAAATGCATGAAGAAGCATGTTGAGTAAATGACTAAGATGCTTGAGAAACATAATATCAATGTCATTGATTCTACCAATCAAATTTCATTAACACACGAGTATTCTAAGGCCAAACATATTAGAAAGGGAAAAGATAAGGAAACAACACTTATTATAATTGCATCCTAGCCTTCCACATAGGTAATTACTTGTGGTACCTCGCACCACATGGCTTCATCACATGACGTTTTCTCATCCTTGGTGATTTGTTTAATGCCTTCCATTCTATTGGGTGATGATACTATTGATGATTCTAAATGAACCCCATGTGCTCTTAGTGTTGAAAGAACACTTCTCATTTTAGAATTTTGAAAATTCAAGGCATGAGTTGTAGATTTTGGCAATCTAGTTACCTATGGTGAAATAGCAATAGTGCAAGATAAATTATTCCATAATATTTATATAATTTGATGGTTGGGAGCCACCTTGGTCTGTTCTTCATGAATTGTTAAGAATCTATATTAATACTTAGTGAATTATGCTCAAGATTTAAGCTACAGACTAATCTAAGTGGATATTTATAATGAAGCTAAAACTAAAATGTTCTTGGGGTAAAAAAGGAGAAAAGAGAAGGGTAAGGTAGAAAAGAAAAGGGTGATTACCAATTTTAGCCTTAAACATTATGACAAAGCATCAATTTCAAATGAGTATGCATTCAAACTAATATATAATGTAAAACATCCTAAGCTCAAATTCCACTATATACTAGGCCAATTTCAAAGGATAGTATGAAGAATCAAAAGTAAGAACCCATTTTTCTTTTAAATAATTACTACTATTATCAAATAGCACATGCACATATGAAAATAGATTAAAATGAAAATGAAGGAGAACCAAAGATGTTTCAACTAATCTAGCATATTGCACAAATTAGAAACCCTATGATTACAAGGATACAACTTAGAATTCCAAGACACCATTAAAATTCAAGACCTTAACTAGCAATTGAGAGAAAGATAAAATGATAATTAACACATCAAACATGGATAATATTTTCAGAATTCCTTTGATTATATTAATTTCTTTAAATTATACAAAGTTTCTCAAAAATTGCTCCCTTTAACAAATGGTAATACATGCCTTTATAGGAAAATTAGGTAGTATACCGGTCAATAACAACATAAATGTGTATAAGGTTAAGGATAGCTATCATTACAAGTTCTAAAATACACGTGATTTTCACAATCATGTTGACCTAGAGGCAAATATGCCAACAAACTAGGATATGCCTTTATAATGGAAAATTCTATTTCAAAATGTTACAAAATTTAATATTGTCTAATTGGTTGGTGGGGCCTCTGATTGTCATTATTGGAGGATGCTCATGGATTTCTCATGTTGCTCATTAATTAGCTACAAATCCACAAAAAGATTCATGATTTGCTCCTCCTCTTGATCCATCAAGTCATCAAATTCTCTATCATTCCTACCATGACCTCTTTAATGCTTCTAGATTCATTTATCCTTTCCCATGCATTGAATATCATGTCTAGGATTTTGCTGTTATCAGCCCTAGATTTGCCTTGGCTTTTTCCTTTGATTTATTGGGTTACCAAAGTAGCCCTATGTTTGAATTTATCATCACTTATGATCCCAAGGGCATTGGGTTGTGCAGGCTCTATAAGCATGGTCCTAAGAAGTTGTTTAATTCTTGTAATTAGTTCTTTATCCTCTTTTAGGACCCTTTCCACACCATTGTGCCATGCACTTAAAATTTTAACATTTTCAATCACAATCCCTAGAATTGTACTCAAATGTCCCAAACTAATGGTCTTAAAATTTGGGTTCTATTTCTTTGCTTTAATGTTAAAGAGTTGGGCTATTTTGTCTTCTAAAGCCTGCCATTGGGTGACTAAACTCTTGTCTAGTACACACAAACCTTTTTAATACACTTTACCTTAGTTTTATTGATTTGAGTGCCTCAAACATGTCATAAAATGACTCATCAATAATTTTGGTCATTGCATTTGACATTGATAGAATTGCATATGTTTTCAAACTTTCTTTTTCCTTTTGTAAATTCTAGATCCTCTGCTTCAAACCCTAGACTCTAGCTTTAGCTTGTGGTGACTGGGCCTCAATCAGACTTTCCACATCCACCTCATGAATTTTAACCTCACCAAGTTGTTGCCCTCCCACTAGGGTTAATCCCACAAAGGTTTCCACCTTTTGAAAGGTGAATTCTTCTATTCCAACCACAATTGTCCTTGTTATTATTCTTTCCAACCCAGCTATTTCAGAGTTGAAATGGATGGTAGTAATTGGTTCCTTAAACTTGGTGCATTCTAGGACCTCCACACCTGAGCTACTAGATGCTCCTAGAGCATCCATCTTCCTACTTTTTGGTCCTTGGGTGACCATAATTCTTCATTATTCTTTCTCTTTTACCATGGCTCTAATCCATGGTTTCATGCCATCTTGTATTTTAACATCAATAGCCTTCATCATGACCCAAGAATTAGAAAGAGAGGGAATCTTTTGAAAATTTCCATAGATAAACTAGTTAGGAATGACTAGTCCATGAATTGGGAAATTGTCACTAAATAGATTGACTTCACTAGTGGGATGAGTGAAGGTTAATCTTGGTCTCTTCTTTAGGCCCACAAGGATCAGTGCTAGCTCTTCCTTCCTCTTCTCATATGATGTTATTGGGATAAGATCTTTTCCTATATCTTCTTTGGGTTCTCCTTCCTTATCAGAGTCATAGGCTTATGCAAGTTCTTTGAAGGCACCCTCAAGTGTCTCTTCTGGTTCCAAGGCTATCATGTCTATGTATTGAATTGGGGGAGGTAGACTTTGTAGGAGTGTTGAAGATGGGGGTCCTTCTTCAGGCCTCTCTTCCAATTTCACCTCCCACTTTCTCCTTGCCCTTGCCTTGTTCATCTTGAACTTGCTCAACCTATTTTTGGGCCTATGGATATGGTTGCTCTACCTACGTCTACTCATGGGCTATTCTAGATGGCCTAGGTAGTATGTGATATTACAAAGGATGCATTTCCATGTTTCCCTAGATGGCTTGTTATCCTTGATTAACCTATGTTCAAGCTTAATGTTGTGGCCTTGGACCTTGGTTAATACTTCATCATAGTTATTAGCCTTAATATATATGATGTCATGGACATTGAGTTGATGTACATATTCTGGCTTTAGAAGCTTCTTGTCCCTTAGATGCTCACCTACTATGTTCTTTAGATCCCACATCTAGAGTTCATCCAGTTGAAAGCCAAATGAATCCCTGTGTGTGGACATGATTTCCACCTATTTCTAATGTTTTATTATGGTTTTCCCAATATTCAAGGGGAAGGGGTGGAGTAGACCCTTAATCTTCTCTTTGCAAGTCCTATTTATGCCATGGATGAGCTAGGAGGTAATTTCCTACTCTATAAGCTTATTTGGAACATATAGTGGTAGCCTATAAGGTTGGGACATGATTCCTTCTATCCTGATGACTATATAATTAGGGTAATACCATATGCCCCCTATCATTTCAACATACTTCTTGATGAGGGGGTGGAGTCTAGGCATGGGAACACCTATGCTAACCTCTATTATAGCTAGATAAATGCAGTCACAAATAAACTGCATGTGATTTCTATATTTGAAGATGTCTATTTTGGAATAGTAATGTGAAATGGTTATCTTTCCCTTTGGGGACCAATTCCTAACCCTAGGGAAGGTGATTGAGGTAAGAAGGGTGTCAAGTAGGTATGTCATCATAAATAATTGTTTTGAGGTCTTTCTTTTGATGGCAGTGAATTATTAGGCTAGGAAAAAACTGATTAAGTCTCTAATTGGAGGGGTAAGTTCTCCTCCACCATGGAGTGCACATATGGGAACTATATCTTATTAACATAAGTAGTTGAAGGGGCATTAAAGGTTCCATTTAATAGGGTCATTATTACCCTAATGCCCTCTCTGAATTAGGTGATAGGGATCTTGCCCTCAATATTTATAAAGATATGAGGTCTTTGGTATAGCCAAGGTCTGAAGACAGAGTCCAGGTCATGGTTATTGGTCCACTCTTTGATTTTGGAAAGGTCCACTTAGGGGAGAGGGAGATTGTAGTACTTCTCAAAAGTAACAGGGGAAATGTAGGCTACCCCTTTTGAGTTCCCCTCCCTAATAATCAATTCATTATCTATTCTACAATCAAAAAATATGGGGGCAAGGATGTCAATATAATGTAATACCTCTACTTTTGCCATGGCATGATGAAGGTCAGCCATATAGACTGTAACCAAGTCATAGTGTCTCTTGCTCATGGTAGTGTTCCTTTGTTCCTCCTATGAAATTATTTATAATTCTTAATCATAAAGAATATCTCAAACCAATTCTTAATGCCCTAGATGTTCAATGCTATGGGGTCCAATTTTCTATCCTTGAAGATCCAACCCTCATTATTTGTTGTCAAATAGAACTTAGTTTTTTGCTTCAATTTCCACTTGCTAGTTGCCATGGTCTCTATCTTTGCTAATTATTCACATCAAATTATAGATGATCTCTATGAAATCTCTCTTATTCTTAAAAAAAATAGAATTAATTTCTCCTTTAATCAAATTTTAACAAATTGAGTGCATTCAAGTTGCTTTTATGCAAGGTTTAAGGTTTTGGAGCTTTAATCGTAGAATATATCTAGGCTTCAACTTATACATTCCTTGGATTTGATTTGGCCCTTTGCCTTTATACATTTATGTTTTTGAGCCCAAAAGATCTCAAATTTTATCCTTTTTGCTTGCATGGTGCCTATGTGGAATTGGTCTGGATCTTTTACAACATTTTTCATAAATGCCTTCTGAACACTAGTTGTTGGCCTTTAAAATGCCTCTTTTACTTGTCTCCATTAGATTAAGTGTTGTGATAAAGTGAGAATGATTGATTTTAATCCACACCTTGGCCTTTTTATTGGTTCCTTGGTCTTAAACCTTGTGGTTGTGACACTTGGTGTGTTTGCATATCTTCTCCATGATTCATATCTTTAGTCCATCACTTGTCGAATGAGTATCAACCATGTTGTGAGCTCATGGGACTTTGAAAATTCATTGACACCTTCATGCCATTAGATCAACTCTTAACTATAAAGCACAAGCTATTGATTTCCTTGTCAACTATGCCTCAAATGATCTTATGCCACGTGTCAAACTTACAAGCTTTCAAGGTCTGGTTGAAAAATTATTTAGGGGCCTTGCACCGTTAGATCAAATCCAATGATGAGGCGTGAACCATTGATCTACAAAAATGCCTAAATGTTAAGTTAGTACATTATTAAAATCATGATTAAGGCTTAAGTTCCTTAGGCTAAGGTTTGTTTCATGTTTATTAAGCATGAAATAAACCTTAGGATAAGGAATTTATGCCTAAGTTTCCTAATTTATAACAAAAGGGTGAGGGTCTAAATAGCCTAGGCCATCACATGTGAAAACCTTTGGTTAGTTTATATTCCATGTGATAAGGACTTTCCTTTTAAAATAAGACTTAGCATAAGCTCATAGTTTAAGGTTCACGACTTAAAAAAAAAATGCCATGGGGACCCTTCTATATAAATTTAGACTAAATATACTTAGATCATAATACCATTTCCATATTTTGCAGGTCGAATACTCCCATTTTTTAACATCTTTTGAGCATTTCTTTTATATTGTAAAGCCATTTTTGAGTTATTCAAATAGGATTTTAGAATGTCATTTGACCTTGAGTAAGATATTTTATTAGATTAAAATTGATAGTCTAGTGGATGTCAAATATACCCTTGCTTGCATCAATTGACAGTTGCATAAACATCGAGTTTAAGCTAGTGAAACTTTCATTTTAATGGGCTTAAAGTTGATGGTCGCTTGGGCATCGAGTTCATCTTTTTGGATGTTTGAATGATGGTTGTACGAACTTCAATTTTAATTTCATTAAAAATATTAAGACCAAATGCTAGGATGCCACTTGGCATTTCCACAGGGCTTCCTGAGGTCCCAGTGTTAATTCAGTCCATTGGATCAAATGCCACGATAAAGTGACAGCTGTAGGATCTTGATCCAGGGGCTTGTTTTTATTAATTGTCATATCTGGTGGGCTCCTTTTGATTTTTAATTCTCAAATGCAATGGCACCATGTGTCCATATTTTATTCCTCCTATATCCTTTTGACTTTTTAATTATGCTTCACTCTATCCAATCGAGTCCTAGCGAGTAAGCACGGACCGTTAGATCACCAAAGATGTATGTTATTTAAGTCAAAGTTTAGGTTATCCTTGCTCTGTTGGATCAAATCCCATGATAAAATGACCAAAATGCAAGGAAGTTAAGCTAGGACTGTAGAGACATAAAATACTTAGGCTTAAGGTGTTAAGACTAAGGTCACAATTGTATTAATGAATACATCGGGCCTTAGTATTAAAACCTTAGGCCAAGTTGGGAAATATTAAAAGGAACTTGCAAGATGAAATTAGTTAGGCCATAAGGAAATTTAAAAAAGGGGGGGAATAACAAAGGGGACCAAGTTTTTTTTAGTTAAGTTGTGTTAAAAACATGACTAAGCCTAGAATATACATTTTATACTCTAGTCCATAAATGAATTTTAAAATGGTTCCTGAAAATTAGGTTCCTACCTTTATTCAAATTTGAATTGAAGGCTTGCTAGGGTTTTGGAATACAAAATTCTTGGGAACACATGCATGAAACCTATAATTAAAAGCCAAATGAATCTCATTAGCAATGTTAGTCTTGATTAAAGAAAAACAAAACCACATAAGCCTTCCTTTTAACAAAGTGGATAACCTTCAAATTCTATAAAAGACTTTGACATGCTAAAATTTCCATGTTTTATTCTTAGGGTTTCTCAAGGGTCCCAATTCAAAAAATGGGGGTATGTTGGTTCCAACAGAAACATAAAATTTAGTGGGAGAAGATCTATTGAAGTGAATGATGGGACATTTCACAATATTTTATGCATTCCCTCATTATCCACCAATCTCCTATCTATTTATCAGATCACTCACATTAGTTCGATAAAGAGAGTTGAGTTCACACCTAATTATGTGGTTATTAGGGAACTTAATAGTGACTCCATAGTTACATTTGGGAAAATAAATCACTAGTAACAATTATATACTTTCTTACATTTTGATCCTGATTTACCCTCTACTACCCTACTCACTCATTTAGATGGGGTGAGTAAATTATAAAATGAACAATTCAACCATCTCAACTATTACTACCTATATCAACTCAATCATCATGACATGGTTTCAGGGTTGCTATGTGTTCATTTTTATAATGATGTTTTCCAAGGTTGCATACTTAGTAAGCATCCTAAAGAGAAGTATGACAAAGGAAAATTGTGGAGAGTTACACATATATTGAAGCTAGTTCATTGTGATATTGCTGGTCCATTTATAGCTATTTATAACTCCTTCATTTAAAAAGACTAAATACATGTTTACCTTCATCGATGCCTTCTCAAATTATACTTCAGTGTTTTTTTAATAAGAAATATGAAGTCTTTGATCATTTCTAAGACTTCAAGGCACTTGTATAAAAATAATAAGGTAAATCCATGATGGTGGTGAATATGTAAGTAATCATTTTGAATAATTTTATACTTCAGAGATTGAACTACAACATAGAGTTACATATAGTCCTCAACAGAATGGTGTTGTAGAGCACAAGAATAGGTTCTTAAAGGAAATGGCAAACTATATGCTACAGTCCAAGTATCTTGTACCTCAATATTGGGTCGAGGCTATCAACTATGTTTGTTATATCCATAACCAAGTTCCTCATAAAGAATTGAATGGAATCACTCATTTGAATCATGGAGTGGTGAGAAACCCATAATGAAGAACTTCCAAGTGTTTGGATCTCCTACTATGGCCCGCATTCCTAAGAAAAAATGCAAGGTAATGGAACCTCATAGTCAACCTTGTATCTTCATGGGATATCCTGAGGGTGTTAAGTGATACATGATTCTCCATCCCACCACTCATGAGTTTTTCATTAAGAAAAGTATTCACCTTCAAGAGGGCCCTTTAGAATCCACACTCAATAATCCTCCCTCTTCCTTGGATGCATTGGGATTTGATGACAATTTTGTTGATTCACATTTGCCTAAGCAACTTCCTGATGATCAAGATTATTCTTATAGTTATGATGATGAGAGTAGTGATG
The DNA here is from genome assembly GCA_037957365.1 of Torreya grandis. Taxonomy (NCBI): domain Eukaryota; kingdom Viridiplantae; phylum Streptophyta; class Pinopsida; order Cupressales; family Taxaceae; genus Torreya; species Torreya grandis. The sequence continues at coordinate 878,513 of JARHVA010000636.1, forward strand.
GGAAATCACCTCCTCTTTGCAAAATATCTTCATATGATGAGGAATATACTTCTGAATCTCCAGGATCTAGTCCTCTCTAGGCTATACAAACACTTTAAAGTGCTAGCCATGGGGTTAGAGATCCATCAGAAACCATGTGAACCCATTCACAATTCTATTATGCCCCACATGCATTCATTGCATCTACTTACGATCCATAGTCATATTGTGAGGCATTAGGCACTCCTAAATGGGATACTAATATGGAAGAAGAGTATGGTTCTTTATCGAGTAAAGACACTTGGGATTTAGTCCTTGTTCCTAAGAAAAGAAAACTTATTCAATGTAGGTGGATTTACCAAATAATTTTTGTAGAAAATGGGTTTGTAGATAGGTTTAAAGCTAATTTGGTATCATAGGGTTTTTCTTAGGTACTTGGCATTAATGATATCAAGATGTTCACCCTAGTTTATAAAATGAATTCAATCTGAATCAATCTTGCTATAGTCACAACACATCACTAGGATTTTATCAAATGGATATGAAGAGTGTTTTTATTCATGGTGACCTCAAAGAAGAAATATGCATCAATCAACAACAAAGATTTATGGAAAACTCTTCCTTAGTTTGTAAAATTCATAAATCTATCTATAAACTTAAACAAGCTCCTCAAGCTTGGTATGCTAAGTGGACTACTTATTTTAGATGGGTTCACTAGATGCCATTCTAATCCAAACGTCTACATCTTATGGTAGGATGATTCACTATTGATTCCAGTTATCTATGTGAATGACCTATTGATCATATGGACCACTATTGCAACAATAAAAAATGATTTTTCTAATAAGTTCTGAATGACTAAATTGGATTTGTTACATTACTTCTTCATGATTGAAACTTCTCAGTTTGACTCTTGGATCACTATTGCACATTCTAATTATGCTCTTGATTTTCTTGTATGGTTTAACATAGTTGACTACAAGCTAGATATAACTCCCTTTCTATCTAGTGTGAATCTTAAGGCTGATTGTCCATCTCCTTTGGTTGATGTTTCCTTGTATTGACAACTTTTTGGTATTCTCATCTATCTTACACACACTCGACCTAATATTTCATATGCAGTGGCTATGGTCCTTATATTTATGTAGGATCCACATGAGCTACACTGGAAAGTAGCTAAATAGATTATCCATTACATTTGGGGTACTCATAGTTTTAGGATTCACAATGGAGTAGGCATTGATGTTTACTTGATTGTATATACACTTTCAGATTAGGTTTGTGATATTCATAAGTGTTATTATCCTTTAAGTTAAAGTTTTTCTTTTGGTTAGGACCAATTATTTGGTCAAGCAAGAAGTAGAATGCTATTAATTTATCTTATATATAGGCATAATAAAAAAGAGCTATTAATATTACCATTGAGGCTATTTGGGCTTTAGGGAATTATCACTAAGTTTGGTATCCAGTTTCAATGACCAACAATCATCTTTTGTGACAACCAAAGCACAATCCATATTTACAAGAATTTATTCCTCCATCAATAGACCAAGCATATTGAGATTCACATGCATTTTATTCAGGAGCTTATTCTTAAACAAGTAATTGATATTTGCTACATCCATACTATGGAGGAAATTGTTGATATTTTCGCAAAACCCTTCATTAAGAGTAATTATCCTTATTTATGGACTCTTCTTGGGTTCAAGCAGCTCTATCATCCTCCTATAGAGGGAATTTTCTCTTGGGTACCTTATCAAGTATTTATGTCAGGACTCAATTCCACTACCCACCTAATCTAAATTTAAGGGGGGTGTTAGTGTAATTTTTTATTCCATATAATGGTTTCTCCCTACATAGATTTTGTTAGCTTGTTTAGGTGTCTTTTAGGTCATTTTGAAAGATAATCTCACAATCATGAGGATGTATGATCATGTATATATTCCACTTATATATGTATCTTTCTTAAAACTATTTTGGCTAATGATCAATTGATGAATTATTGATTCTTCTTCTAGCTCATGTTTGATTTTGCTTCTACAACAGGTAATTTTTTCATGCATTCAATCTTATTCAGACTTGATCCTTGATTATGACCTGTACCAATAATCTTTTATTTTGTCTTAAGTTTTACATCTTACTTGTTAGGATTTAGTCCTCACATGTGGATTTAGTACTATAGATTAGAATATTAATTTACTATTATGTGTGTGAAAATAATGTAAGTGTTTTGTTAGAAAAAACTGCATAGAATTTGTAGAAGTTTGGATAGGTTGAGTGAAAACCTATAAGAGAGATAAGTATGAGATATTTTTGGGGATAAGTTATAAGTGTTGACTTCCAATTTTTATGAGATATTTACACTATTTATTATAATGCATTCCATTGAATAAATAATATATGTTTATTGACCAAAAATTATGTTATGCACATCCAAACCTTTGACTCTTTCACAATAAATAAATTCTCCAATATAGATTAATTTATACATCTGTTATTAGAGCTGGTTATCTATGGATCTGTCTATTTCCCTACCATCCATTTTTTTCATAAAAATGACACAATGGCTATGCAGTGCAACTCCCATGTAAATGCCATTTGCTTGCATGCTGTCAACAAATTACACTGCAAACCATGTGCACATTTGATGACATTCAGCATTGCCCTATATTTTCTTTTTTCCATTATGTTCATTCTTTCCACTATCTACACTGAAAGCTTGAAATAATAATTTACTTAACTCATATTAATCAAATTACAAGGGTTATTATATAGCCAACAATATAACACAACTATATCCTAAAATATAGGATAGTGCAATAACAATATACCTGAAATGGATGTCATGGGTAAAACCATATAACAAATTAAACAATAATATACCTATGGTGAATTAATCATTGAATATAATAATCTAACATTATTCCCCTTTATTTAGCATAGCTTGAAGTGAATAAGAGAGAAATTCTCTAAATGCCTCAAATTTGTCATGTGCAAGTGACTTGGTGAAGACATGTGTACGTTCTTCTTCTGTTAGGCAAGACTAAAGCTAGATGTTATGTTGTACATGTTCATGAATGAAATTAACTTACACCTTAATGTGTTTTGTGCATTCATGAAAGACTGGATTGTAAACAAGTTTGAGAACACCCTCATTGTCATAGTACATGATGGTAGATGTCTTTTATGGTAATCCCAATCCTTCTAGTATGTGACGTAACCATATCTCTTTACAAATAACTTCCCCTGTAGCACAATATTCTACTTCAATGGAAGATTGAGAAATAAAGTTATGTTTCTTGATCCCCCAAGATATAGGACCAGATCCTAAAAAGAACACATACTCAGAAGTGGATTTTCGATCATCAATATTTTTTGCATGATCTGAGTTAGAATATCATATCAAGAAAAAATTGTCATTATTTTTATATTCTAGGCCAAAGTCCATTGTACCCTTGATATATCTGAGTATTCACTTTGTTACTTTCCAGTGAGGCATCTTTGGATCCTACATGAACCTTGAAAGATAGCTAAATGCATAGCTGATGTTTGGACTAGTATATGTTAAGTAGATAAGACTGTCAAGCAACTACTGATAGAGAGTTGTATTTACTTATGGTGATGGATATAGATGAGACAATTGAAGCTTTGTTTACATAGGTGTAGAAATTGGATTAATGTCCATCATCCTAAATTTTTTGAGCATTGTCTTCGTATATTTCATTTGGGACACAAAGATGTGGTGTTCTTTTTTCCATACTTCTATTCCAAGAAAATAGTGTAGAAGCCCAAGATCTATCATGTAGAATGATTGATTAAGATCTTTCTTGGTTGCATCTATCATCTTCACTAAACTGCAGTGATAACTAGATCATCGACATATACTATAATAATTACAATCTTTCCCCCTTGCTATTTTAGGTAGAGATTTGGATCGTAGGAAAACCTCTGGAATCCATGTTGGATAAGATGTTCATCGATCTTTATGTACCAAGCTTGGGGAGCTTGATTGAGACCATATAAAGATTTTATGAGTTTACATACTTTTCCTTCATTTCTAAGTGAGAAAAAACCTTTTATTTCTGTCATGTAAACTTCTTCTTATAGATCTCCATTGAGAAAGGCACTTTTTACTTCCATTTGGTGGATCTTCCATCCATATTGTGCAGCCAGAGCAAATATCATTCAAAGTATTTTGATCTTATTTGTAGGAGCAAATGTCTCCTCATAGTCTATGCCTTCCTTCTATGCATATCTTTTAGCCATGATTTGAGCCTTGTGCTTGTCAATACTACCATATGCTTTGTATTTCATTTTGAAGACACATTTACAATTGATTGGCTTCTTCCCTGGTGGAAAATCTTCAAGCTTCCATGTTTTGTGTTTCTTCAGTGATTGATATTCTACATCCATGACATTCTTCCAAGGTTTAGACTCTAGGGCTTCCTAAACTATCGAGGGCTCTATTGATTATGTAACTATGCTCATTAGGGCCAAATTGACTTCATTTTGAGTCATGCTTTGAGTCCCTGGTCCAGTAGTTGATGTGTTTGGAACTCTATCTAGTTTAGCATTTCATAATGTACTTATATACCATTTAGACATGCATTGCACTGATATTGTGGGTTGATCTATATTAATTGACTGATCATCCTCATCATCATTGTCACCTTCAGTGTGGGTATGACCTTCTAAATTGTCTAGAGGTCTAATTAATAAATCATGTGAGTTTGTGGAAGGCATTTTGGTTTTAATTTTCTCATCAAACTCTACATCCCTGCTAATGGAGATCTTCTTTATCTTCGGGTCCATCAATCTATATGCTAATGACTCTTCACTGTACCCTAAGAATATATAAGGCATGGATCTATTTTCCAATTTCTTTCTCTTTTTTCAGGAACATGCATATAAGCCTTACATCCAAAAACTCAAAGATGAGCAATAGAAGGTTTATGCCCTGTCTAGGATTCATGTGGAGTCATATTATGAAGAGTCGTAGTGGGTGACTTGTTTAACAAATAAACTACTATTTTTATTGCTTCATCCTAATATGTGTGTGTCAAAGCAGAATCGTCAATCATGCTATGCACCATTTCCATGATAGTGCAGTTTTTCCATTTTGAAACAACATTATGTTGTGGAGTGTATGGTGAAGTCATTTGTCGATGAATGCCATGTTCTTTCAAATAACCAAAAAAGCTTTACTGGTGAATTCTCCCCCTTGATCTGAGTGGAGAGCCTTGATTTTATGACCAATTTTAGTTTCAATAACTATTTTGATCTCTTTAAAAGTATAGTAGGCTTGGTATTTGGTCTTTAGATAGTATACCGACATATTGCATGAGTAATTATCAACAAAAAGCATGAAATACTGAAACCCATAGTGACTGGATCTCATGGGGCCACATAGATCGGTATGCACTAGATCAAGCTTACCAGATAATCTTGAGAAACTTTGACCAAAAGATGTTTGATGTTATTTCCCTGCTAGACAACTGGTGTAAAGATCTATATTTTTATTCAACTAAGGAAGTCCACAGACCATGTTCTGATTGTTGAGTACTTTGAGGTATCCAAAACTGACATGACCATATCTATAATGCCACAGATTGGCTAAGTTTGAATCTTGAGCTATAAGTGCTTGATTGTTTGACTGAACAAAGTCAAGTTGGAACATTTTTCCAACTCTTGAGGCTTGTGCAAAAATTCTTGAGTGTTTTGACTTATCTTTGATCAAACACATCTTTTTTCACTTTTGCAATCAAATTCAACCTTGAGGTTATGGTCAAAGAGTTGACTGATGGATAGAATATTCTTTGTGAGTCCTAGGATACATAAGACATCTGAGATTTTGCAATCATGTTGTCCAAGTGGTAAGGAGATATTACCAATGCATTAAACTCAGTGGATGAATCATCACCCAAAGATACATGATTTTTTGGGGAAGTCTCATTCATGTTGTAGAACCAATCTTGTCTTCCAATCATATGTCGATTTGCACCTGAGTCGACATACTAGATAGATCTTTGTGATGTTGATTCATCATGAGACTATGTAGCATATAGGAAGCCCTCATCAGAGTGGTGTCTTCTTGTTTAGAAATTTTGCCTTGCTGATTGGATTTCTTCTTCCAATGCCCTTTCTTTTATCCTTGTCCTTTATGTGAATGAGATGATTTTTGATAACTAGGCTTCTTGTTGCTTGAAGAGCCCTGTGAAAAAGAGTTATACTAATAATTCTTTAGCTCATGGCCTATTTTTACACAATTAAGGAAAACTTTTTATTATTTATCCCCCTACGAATGATGCTATTAACCTTGATTTTTTTTAAAAGACTTGATTTGTTCCTTACCTTTCCATTGATTAGAGACAAGAGCATGTTCTTCTAATTCTTCTTCTTCTATATGTACTGACTCTTCTTGTTGTAACATGTTTACCAACATGTCAAAAGATGGTTTTTGTTCTGTGACTATCAAAGTAGTCACAAATATCCTATAAGAGGGTGGTAGTGCTCTTAGGATAATAGGTACAAGAGATGCATCTGACACTATTTTGCCCAATGCTTGGAGTGAAGCCCTCAAGGTTGCAACACAATGTAGAAAAGCTTCCACTTTTTCACTAGACTTCAATTTGAGGGATTGAAGTTGAATTTGTAAATGAAGAATGGTTCCTTCATTTTTGACCTCATAGACTATCTAGAGCTTATCCTAAGCATCTTTTGTTGTTGTGGCCTCATGGATATGCGGTTGTACCTCATTTGATACTCCTAACATGATTATCAACTTTACCTTCTGATTGGCTTTGTCAAACTTACTTTGATGATCAATAGTAGTAGCATGTCGAGTAAGAGTGCCATTTACAATAGGCCAAATGTCTTCAAATTCCAAATGTGTACTGATTTTATTTTTCCAAGCAACATAGTTGTCACTATGGAGAAGCTATGAGTTTGGTAGAAAGAATTTTGACCTATTTTTGGTCATTGTGAATAGTCTGACCAAAGGTGATGGATTTGTTCCTTATCACTCCAAGTATCAAGGTCTCCCTTTTGTTATACCATTAGTTCAGGATACCAATCCTTTCTTTATACGTGCCCTTCCAGTATACCCATCAATACGTGAAAGAAGCTCACCCTTTTTGTATACCGATGGTATGTGAAAGAAGCACAAACGTACATGAAAGAGATTGATATGTGGTACTTAAACATTACTGAAAGAGGTTCAACCAATCTTTAGCACCTGCTTAGATGGAATTCCTCATACACATACGTAACTTTTCTATATACTTAAAATTTCCACCTTCAAGATTTACACCTTTTGACTGAATTGAACCGGTAGAATGAAGGGATGGCTCAGTGAATGTTTAACCTTATTTCTCCCTGATGATTGATAAGGTCAATGCCCAGACATCGTTGTTGGAGATATGTTAAGCTATATATTTAGTAACTCAAGCACGATGACATTACTCATAAATATGAGTCAGAGGCATAATTATGACCAAACACTATGAATGTGTAGAAATGCACTATTTTGTATTTTTATTCTTGAATTGACTTGCAAAAATAAAATAATACAATGATTTTTGTAAATAAAAGATTACACATTACATAAAATAAAATTCCGTTCAGAAAGAAAAAGAACCCCCCTTTGATTTTTAAAGCATTAAAAAAAAAAAAAAAAAAATGCCTTTCCAAGATTATATGATACCCTCTCTTCTTTTTATTCAAAATGAGGATGCTTGAACTTTTGACCTATGCCTTGGTTCAAGGTTTTACAAAAAGTGATGTAGCCAAGTTTGCTACATAACAATTCAAAACTGTTAATGAATAAAATTTTATTTAAAGTTTTCTAATGTCAAACATTTGAGGTTAAAAAGAAAACCAAATGAAAGACCACCAACTTATGGATGTTTTGCCTTATATCGATGTACCATTCTTAATGATAAAAGAAGAATAGATCCATCATGCTTGTCATGGTAATGTATCAAGTTTCGCAGGTATAAACAACTGGGCACTTGAAATGCCAATTTCCAACACCGATCTGATGTATGAAAATGATCAAGTCCTAGATGCTTCACGTCCTTCAAAAGAGCTTATTGATAGCTCAGTAAACTGTAGGTTCAACAATTTCAACACTTAGGTCTAAGTGTACATAGCAGACTCGATCCTCGAAGCTCCAAATTCAAACTGAGATTTAATTAAGCTTTGATAGAGGTTTGTTGAAATAAATTTAACATAGCTCAACGTTAACATACACATGTCCCTGTATGTCACCCAAACTCAAAAATGGCTTGTTGAGCAGTCCTTAGACTGCCACCGCCCTTTGTGATGTGTTACGACTAACTCTGCTTCCAATTATCAACGTCGAGTCACTCAGATTGCTTGCTCCCTTTAGTGCAACGAGCCTCAAAGTGATAGTAGTAGCTATAGAGGCACATTCCAACAGGTTTAGTATGAGGACTTAACAGAGTGAATGACCAGGTTGGTCAAGGATATGAGAGCACGGGCTTCTCATTGCGTCCTTCAAGGTTTCAAGATTTTAGATGCTCTGAAACTAAATGAGAGCTTGAAATAATAATTTATTCAACTCATATCAATCGAATTATAAGGGCTATTATATATCCAACAATATAACACAACTATATCTTAAAAATATAAGATGGTGCAATAACAATATACTCGGAATGGATGTCACAAGTAAAACCATATATCAAATTAAACAATAATATGCCTATGATGAATTAATCACTGAATATAACCACATTTGCATCTTCTACCTCGCCTAAAACACTCTCGACCTGCATCTCCATGATGTTCCTGCTTCATATGACATCGAACTTGCCGACCCTGATCCATATTGAACGACAATTTTAAGTTTTAGATTTGTGGTGGTGTTTTTTTTGTAGCTTTTAGCCGTGGTTTTGCTTTAGGAAAAGTAGTTTAGGTTTTAGTCCATAGTTTTTATTTTTAGAATTAAGTGGTTTTAAGTTAAATTTAGTTTTATTATTTTTTAGGTTTTAATTTGTATTGTTTATTTTTTTAGTTTATTAGGTTCGTTTTAAGTTTTTTATTGTTATAAAATTTTACTATAGTTTTATTTATTAATTCGTGCTATTAGGTTTTAATATTATTTTTAGATTTTATTTTTTAAGTTTCTAGATAGTTTATTATTACATGGTATGTTATGTTTTTTTAATTTTGTTTAGTGACGGTTTTATGTTAGGATAGATTTTTAAATTAGTTATTTGTTTACTATATAGTAGTTTTAGCGTTTAGGTTATATTGTGTTTAGTTATATATATAAAGCTTAAGTAGTTTTAGTTTTAGTCTTTTTTAAATAATTATATTTTAATATTTTGTTAGAGTCATAATCAAACTTTATATTTTAATAATAAGTTTAGCATTTTTTTATTTTTTAGTCGAAAGTTTTGTGTCTAGTGTTATTATAGGTATTTTTTGTGTGTTCTTTGTCTTTTATCAAAAACTATTAAATAAGTTTATAAAGAAAATTGTATCCCAATAAAGTATGTGTGATCCTCTACAATGTAATAATGTCTTATTTAATGAAATAGACATATTCGATGTCCATTTTGTAAGGGGGAGGGAGCAATATATAGATTTTTAGTTTATGTGGTTCCTCTCCCCATGTTCACACTAAGGCGAGGAATGCTAGGATTTAGTCCTCACATGTGGATGTAGTGTTCCACATTAGAATATTAATTTATTATTATGTGTATGTAAATAATGTAAATGATTTGTTAGAAAAAATCACATAGAGTTTGTAGAAGATATGATAGGTTGAGTGAAAATTTATAGGAGAGATAAGTGGGGATAAGAGATTAGTGTTGACTCTTAGTTTGTAGGAGATATTTATACTATATATTGTACCATTGAATAAAAAATGGAAGTTGATTGACAGAAAATTGTGTTATACACATCTGAACCTTTGGCTCTGTTGACTCCTAGTTCGTAGGAGATATTTATACCATATATTGTATCATTAAATAAAAAATGGAAGTTGCTTGATAGAAAATTGTGTTATGCACATCTGAACCTTTGGCTCTTTCACTTCAAAGAAATTATCTAATATGGAGTAATTTCTGCCTTACATTGGATATATTTTAAATTATTTATTTTTGTTATTTTTGACCATGTAGTTGATCATATTTGTTAGAAAAGAATAAAACATACATCATAATACATCACATTTTATCATAAGTTTGATATTAAAAATATAATGCATGCTAGAAAGGAAATAACTTATATACCACTTAAACACATAAATAACACAAATGACGCAAAATAATATTTTTATATGCATGTCTCAATTTTATACATAAATATATACCAATGAATTAAAATACATAAAAAATACATGTGAGTATAATATGTAGGTTTTAAGATTATGGATCACCTTCATACCTTTGGGAGTGAGGTGCCATGCTCACCATGAAAGTTCCTAAATGAGCAACCTGCATGCTCACACATAATGTGAGTTTGTGACTATATGCCATGGACCTATCCCTCTAGATGAGCCACTTGTGCCTACAACTCTACCACTTTCCCTATTATCATCATGTGTGAAACTCTCTATGTCCAATGCCTACCATGGTTCCATTGCATCTCATCCTGCCTTTGTTAACACTATCATCTACGTTGCATCTTGATTACAACACTCAATCTCCTTGGTAAATAATGCAACCAACTAAAACTAATTATCATGTGGTCTAGCTGAAGGTGCTACTAGATGTTGCATCTTAGTGGTATCATGCTCAGGTAGTATGATGTGCAAAATCTAATGTTGAGACATCTCTGCTAAAGTTTTCCATTGTGCCTCCTTCATTGTTGTATTTATAAAAAAATCAAAATTGACATCAGACATCATATTCACACACACACACACACACACACACACACACACACACACACACACACACACACACACACACACACACACACACACACACACACACACACACACACACACACACACACACACACACACACACACACAAGGTGATGGGATGACTATAGGTATGCAAAATTTAAATTTATGTTAGCATTGTTCATTTCCTAGAGAGATATACATGTTAGGTAAAATATGATATATTTACTTGTAAATTTTGGATATATATATATATATATATATATATATATATATATATCCAAAATTTACAAGTAAATATATCATATTTTACCTAACATGTATATCTCTACCTCTAGGAAATGAACAATGCTAACATAAATTTAAATTTTACATACCTATAGTCATCCCATCACCTTTGTCTCCTAACACACGTCCTTGGGAAAATCATCTCCATCTGCCCCAATAAACTACCATAGTTTGTCGATTTAACCCCTACATTTGACCATGTATGGTCTATCTTGCCTTGGGATGCACTTATCTTTGAAGTGCAACCACCACCTACCAATCTCCTCTATCTTTTGCTTGTGCTGCTAGTTTCCTGCATCATCACCATATAAACACTATAAGATGATGAGGTCTCACCAGTGGGGCTACAGTCAGGAATCCTCATCCTCCTTAATCCATGTGGCTCTCTAACATGTCTCACCCAATAAGTAGAGATAATTAAAAGTACCATTATGTGTGGTACTATAAACTATAATATTTTATGGCCACACAAATCTATCTTAGCCCACCATGTATAATGTCCTATGATTAGGCTCTAGCCCCTCACCTATACTATGTTTAGTCATGTTGGATATACATCCACTATACCCTTGTACATCATCCATATAATCTAGTCTTCCATGATGGTTTTTAATGCATGCACATAAGGGATCACTCATATTGTGTGGCCATGTGCCCATATCCTAACTCGAGGGAGATGATCCTATACTACATAAGGTAACCATATAGGTCTATACATGTGGAACCTCTCATAAATCCATCTCATAAAAATAATCTCAGGGCCCATAGTCTGTTAGCACTAGCTTAATATAATATAAAAATCATGAACAAACTACACCCATATGGAAGCTCTCATATCATATAGAGTACCATGCTTTAGCATAGACTAGCACATAAAAATAATGGACATAGGTATTACCCCATTAGAATTATGACACAACATGCACATGGTCATAAGTTTGATAAGGGATTTCTAGATATTTAGAATACCTAACACATAAACCTAAGAAATCCTTACGATGAAATTGCACTTATTGTACTGATATGATTTGCCCACTAGGCTAGCTCCCTCCTCTCATCCAACATCTATGGTATGTCACATACCACAGGAGTCATCATAATAGGCCACCAAATATGGCATGGAATCTTCCAAGGTGATTTCTTCCTCTATCACATCCCCCTCTATTACCCACCATATTGTTTATGTCATTCTCTCCCATATCCATACAATAAGCTCTACATTAAAAGTCACATGGAATGTCTCTATAATCCTTCCAAATCCTAGCATCACTAGCTAAGCTTTGTCTATTATCGATAGTCTCTCAAAAAGGTCTATGTTTCCAACTATTTTTCACTTTTCTACATTCAGAGGAAGTAAGAAACTAAGATTAAATGGTCAGGGGTTTGTACGTACCCAGATGAAGTTTGCGCACCATATCCAGACGATTGAAGGGACTCCTCTTTGGCTGTGGAGGACGACACCTATAAAGAGAAAGACTTAAACAAATAGATTGTTAGATAGATATGTGGTGGACTGCCAAGCAAAGCTCGGTCCCAGAAGTGCAAAGACTTCTTTGAGGGATGACAGTCCACTAGTTGATAAAATAATGTTGCTAGAAAGAGAAATAATAAAAGACTAAACAAAATAAATAGAGATAATGCATACCTATATTCTGCTGTCAGTCTGTCATAGTCGCTGACGCTGGTTAGTCTGCCGTCGTCGGTTGGTTAAGGTTGTCGATGCCGGTTAGTCTGTCGATGTCGGTAGTGGAAATGGTCAATGTCAGTCAGGGCAATGGCCTTGGGTGAGTTTCAGGCCTGGTTTGTGGTCAACAGAGTAGGTTTGGAAGGACTCTGGGTCTGTGTAGGATGGTAAGACAGTGGACAGAGTCTTAGGAAGGATAAGGTAGGGAGACAGGTTGTCAGAAAAGGGGTAAGAGTATGAAGAAGGATTTTTAGCCTCTCCAAGAAGAAAGTCAGGTTTGGTCTAGTTGATAGCTGGGTCTGGTTGATGATATTACTTAGAAGTAGTAACTAGAGAACTAATTACTAATACATTCTAAGCTACTGAAATGACATAAAAGAAGAATACTTGGCTCCTTAGCAGAGAACCAGAAGTGTAGAAGCCCTGTTGCTGATGCGGCTGATGTAGAAAACTTCCTGCAATATTTCAATCAGGGGTGGAGTGACTAATGCAGAATAACTATAGCCTGTGATGCTTGGTGTGCATCTGAGAGAGAGAGAGGTCAAATTTTGGGTCCAGAGAATTAGCCTTCAGGTCTGTGATTGATTGATTGATTCATCTTCCGTTTGGCTTGCAAGTTGGTTTTAAGCAACCGACGTCGGCGATCCCACCTGTGTCGGCCGACGGTTGACCGACGTTGGTGGCTGGAGGATGGGTAAAAAGGCTATTTTTAGCCTTTTGCCCGTTCCTCTATTTGCTGAGTTTAGTGGACGTGGTAAAACAGTCGAAGGTGGGTTTAATAGGTGTGAGAGGTTAGTGGGAGGGTTGAAATAGGTCATAGGGTAATGAATGAGGGTATCTAAGGGTGAGGAATCCAAGGGAGGTGTTATTAATTTAAAATAAGTTATTATTTTAAATTAATAAGTGTGTGGGTTCGAAATGTGTTAGAAGTGGACCAAGGGGACCAAGGGGGAGTCGACCAAGGAGTAGACACAATTTTGGTGTCTACATTTGCCCCTTTTTGTCTTGTTGGTTGTTCTAACGAACTGCAAGACAAAAATAGGAGTAAGCTGCCCCAAGTATGGGATGAGGTCATTTTTGTCCTGTTAGTTATTCTGATGAACTGCAAGACAAAAATAAATGTAGGTTGCCCTGATTATGAGATGAGGTATTCCCCCTCAAAGTGGGAGTCGAGGGAAGGGAACCTGAAATTGGGTGTCGATTTGATAGATAGTGGATGGATATGGTGAAGTTTGAGTGTGAACGCTGCCATAGTTGAGATTGTGTGCATACCACTTCACGAGATGGTCAGGTCAAATTTTCGCAGTCAAAGGTTGAGGAGTGCTAAAATCAAAATAATCGGTCCTCAACATTTAGTCGTAGCTGATTGGGTTATTCGATCCAAGCTGTAGCTCCAATGGTCATCGTGTTCCAAGTATCCTGGGCTCAGGAAGTGCTCTTGGAAAACATGAAAATGTCACAAGTAGTGGGGATCAACTTGCTCGCGTTCCAATACTTGTGAGGGTCGTAATGTGGGTGTGGACAATTTTTGCTAACCATTCGTGAGGTAGCATATATACAATCAAAACAACTAAGGCAAGGTTGTCTCGAAAATGATCGTGGTCAGAGAAGATAGTCATGATCTCCAAGGTTTTTGGTTGAGTCGAGTCGAGATAGATAGTTGGTCCATTAGATGGATAGATGAAGGAATGGCCGAGCTAACCTCAGAAGACCCCATGTCAACTGAGTGCTGCCTACATAGCCCTTGTTGGAAGGGCCTCAGGCCAATGTAGTTCTCCTAAAAGGGAGGAAGAGGGTCGGTTATGGATGGGGTCGGACTAGGTGAAGTCATGGTGAAAGGTAATATGGTTTATCCATCAGATAGATGAACAAATAGATATGGCCGAGCTAACCCCAGAAGATGTCATGTCATCCGAGTGTTGCCTACATAGCCCTTGTTGGAAGGGCCTCAGACCAATGTAGTTTAGGTGAAGAGTCAAAATGGTTGATAGGTGGTTTGGTCATGTTAAAAGTTAAATGGTTTGTCCATCAAGTAGACGAATAAATGGATGTGGCCGAGCTAACCCCAAAAGATGTCATGTCATCTGAGTGCTGCCTACATAGCCCTTGTTTGAAGGGCCTCATACCAATGTAGTTCAGGCAAAGAGTCAAAATGGTTGATGATTGGGTTGGATGAGGTTAAGCCATGGTGAAAGGTAATATGGTTGGTCCATCAGATAGATAGACAAACGAATGTGACCAAGCTAACCCCAGAAGATGTCATGTCATCTGAGTGTTGCCTACATAGCCCTTGTGTTGAGGGCCTCAGGCCAATGTAGTTCAGGTGAAGAGTCAAAATGGTTGATGATTGGGTTAGACGAGGTTAAGCCATGGTTAAAGGTTAAATGGTTTATCCATCAAGTAGACGAACAAACAGATGTGGCCGAGCTAACCCCAGAAGATGTTATGTCATCTGAGTACTGCCTACATAACCCTTGTTTGAAGGGCCTCAGGCCAATGTAGTTCTCCCTAAAAGGGAGGAAGAAGGTTGGTTATGAATGGGTTTGGGCTAGGTTAAGCCATGGTTAAAGGTCGAAAGGTTTGTCCATCAAGTAGACGAACAAACGGATGTGGCCAAGCTAACCCTAAAAGACGTCATGTCATCTGAGTGATGCCTACATAGCCCCTGTTAGAAGGGCCTCAGACCAATGTAGTTCAGGCTGGTTGATAGGTTGGTTTGGTCAGGTTATAAATGATGAAGGTATGATGATGTTATAGCCTTTTCCATATTGGGTGATGGTGTATTCAGTAACATTGGTTGAGTGGTCTTTCATCCCTAGCAAGTTTCCATATTGGTAATGGTGTATGCTAAAAATGAATTGAGATTATTTATGCTTCAGCAAGTAATGGTTTATGCTTGACATAAATTGTGTGGTCGATAGTTTCCATGTGTATTGGTGTCCATAGAAACTAGTGTGAATAGGCTATGAGAATGTTAGTGGTTTGAAAAAGGTTTGGTTGGTTGGGTTTGGTTTGGAAATGATTTGGTTGGATTGTTTGTGACCAAGATGTAGGAAGGGAAAGGCATTTTTGCCCTTTCATTGACAAGGACCATAATGATAGCATAGGTAGGGGGTTTTTTAGAAACAAAAGCCCCATTCATGCATTGCGTCGTTGACTATTGGTTATGTTAGAGAAGTACTCAAATCACTTGACGTTAAGTGAGCTCGAAATCCCTTGAGTATGTTAGGGTGATAGGTGTGATTATGTGAGATGGGAGGATAGGGTAACCTTTTTTAGCAAGGATAACGTTACCCCTTTTTATAGGAGACCCTGAGAACGACTATAAGTCAAGTCCATGACTTTTTTTTTTTTGGGGTAGACTGATCAATGCGGGAAGTCTACATGGGGATGTCATTTTGTTTTATGGTCATTTGTGAAGCTGATCGATGCGAGAAGCTTCCAAGAGAGTGTTGTTTGTAGCAAGATTTTTAGGCATAGCCATCCTTCAAGGGAGTGGTCTATATTTTGCTTTATATTTTTAATGTCTTTGAATAGCTGTCCTTCAAGGGAGCAGTCTATTAATTACAACAATTATGCAGCTGTCCTTCAAGGGAGCAGTCTACATTTATAGTTTTATGACCTTTGGATATAGGCATCCCAATTGTATTATTTTTTGTTTTGTTTTTGACTGGACTTTTGGTCATGGACTTGACTATAGAGGTTTAGAGGGTTTCCCTTTTATTAGGACAAAGCATTCATGCTTTATAAAAGGGGTACATAGTGTTCATTTAGGAGAATAGGGTTGAAAAAAATAAGGATTAAAATGACAGAGATTGCTCAAGGGACGAGCTCAAGTTAAACATCAAGTGAATAAGTACTTGATTAATAGTAGAATGGTCGCAGATGCAAGGCATTATGGGGCTCAGGTTCTGGCTGGCCTTCAAGAGAAGACAAATAATAAGTCCTTGATCCATGCTTGTGCGTTATGATGTAAGGTCCGAGCCAATTAGGAGCAAATTTGCCTCATTTGCTTCGTGCCATATTGGTCACATGTTAAAGGTGATTAAGAAGTTGGTTGATGTTTGGTCGATGCTTGGTTGGTTGATGTTGGACATGAAGTTGGTTGGTTGATGTTTGGTCAATGTTTGGTTGGTTGATGTTTGGTCAAGGTCATGATAATCAAAATAAAGTCAAATTCCCCTAGTTGCTTGTGATAGGGACAATGCTTGAGAAATGGTTGGATAAGATGGAGAGAAGACATTGAAGCTTCTCTTTGTCAAGGAGTGTGGTGCAAGGATGAATTTTGCAAAGCTTTTGCCTGATAGAATTAGTTTAAGAGGGTGAGATCCTGATCTTCCAGGTTGGAGTTTGGAATCTCAGAATTAGGGACGGTGATGGAGGCAATAGTTGGTAATGTTTGGACAAAGGAAGCTAGTGGTTGGGAGTCTTTAGGTTGGACCACCACTGC
The DNA here is from genome assembly GCA_037957365.1 of Torreya grandis. Lineage (NCBI taxonomy): Eukaryota > Viridiplantae > Streptophyta > Pinopsida > Cupressales > Taxaceae > Torreya > Torreya grandis. Next base: position 895,793 of record JARHVA010000636.1, read on the forward strand.
TTGTAAGGCATTGATTAAGGCTTGTCGATGTTGTGGAGAGCTTTGAATGAGGTCATACAAAGATATATTCATAGAGGTTGGGTGAAGTTGTTTCACCTTGGAGTCATGAAGCGGTTGTAAAGATGTTTGTTTAGATGTGCCCAAGACAGTAATCTTGGGTTTTGGTTGTGGTGAGGGCTTGACAAATGGATATGTTTGAGGGAGAGAAACCTTCTCTTTCCCTTTATCCTTCATGGTTTGTGACCTGTTGGCCACATTGATGGTGTTGATTTCAAGTAAAGGTGGTTGAGGGACAATAGTCTTATGTTTGGAGCCAAATTTAGGTGAAGAGGTTTGAAAGGCATGGGATGGTGTCAATGGTTTGTTGAAAGGGTGGTCAAGAGGATACTTAATGAAAAGGGTGTCCTTTTTGAAGTGTTGACGAATGACCGCTTTAAGAGCATAACAACGCTTAGTGTCATGTCCAAGTGTGTGATGATACGCACAAAATTTAGTGTCATCAAACCAAGATGGTTTTGATCTGAGAGTTGATGAGTGTGATGGTGAAAAGGGTTGGGAGACATGAGATGGTGTTGGAGATTTATCAAATGGGTCCTTAATGAGGAGAGTGCCCTTTTTCAAGTGTTGATGGATGACAACCTTAAAAGCATAGTAATGCTCAGTGTCATACCCAGGTGTGCGATGATACACACAAATTTTAGTGTCATCGAACTAGGTTGGTTTTGATTCGTGAGGTTGGTATGGCCTAATAGGCGGGAGGGTGATGCGAGAAGACTGCAACAATTGTTGTAACAGCAAAGGATAAGATCCTGCTAACGGGTCTGTACGTTTTGTTCCAGTAGGGGTTGACAACCCTTGTTTAGGAGTTATTGAGGGGGTGTTTCATACCATCCTTTTGTTTGGCAGTGTGGCCAGATGCGTAGATGACACTTTTGTGGTAGGAGGCATTGGATGTTTTGAAGGAGGCATGTTTTTGTTAGGTGTTGGTAGTAATGGAGGTGATTTGTTTTTGTTGGGTGTCGAAGTAGGAAGCACTCTTGTTAAGGTGGATGGGTGTGGGCCCAAAATGGAGGGCGATGATGATGGTGGAGGAGGAGTTCTTCGACGTGGTTTAGTAGCCTTCTGTAGTTTAGTGCGAGGATTACTAATGTGAGGGGTGAGGTTCAAATCAACCTTCACCAAATCTTCTTCAGCTGAAGTGGGTGAGGTGGCAAGTTCCTCTCTCGGCAGAGAAGGGGCTGGAGAGTGTGGCTCTTTAGGTGGAAAGAGCGTAGGGATGATAATGGCTTCCTCATGTGGTCAATGAGCGAAAAAAGTATGATCCCCCATTGATGATAAGAAGGATGCGGGCGAGGCCGTTAGCGTTGGTGCCATCAAGGCATCCTCCAATATGGAAGAGGTCAAGGTAGACTCTCCCACGTGTAAAAGAGGGGTGGATGGAGGACTATCCTTCATTGGCAGAGGACAAATAGGAGAAGAAGGCTCTTCTACCCATGGTAGACAAATAGGAGAAGAGGGCTCTTCTACCTGTGATAGACAAATAGGAGAAGAGGGCTCTTCTACCTGTGATAGACAAATAGGAGAAGAGGACTCTTCTACCTGTGATAGACAAATAGGTTGACTAACCTCTTTAGACTGTGAAAGAGGTTGATTAAAAATGACAGGAAAGACCGTGTTGATCGTGTGTATGTTACGCTCTTGGGGGCCATCGGTCATGGTCTAGACATTATTTTGACTGGGAGGATGGTTAGGAAAAGGTTGTCTGAAGATGTCTATGTTTTGGTTTGGTGGCACATTTGGGTTATCCAAAACAAGATCCCCCTTGTCTAACATGTCTTGGACAATGTTTTTAAAGGTTTTGCAATTGTCTGTGTCATGACCCTTGACACGATGATATTTGCAAAAGTCATTTTCCCTGTACCATGCAGGGATAGGTTTTGAGGGGTCAAATTGAGGTGGTCAGATTTGAGGGAGATGGAGGACCCCCTGCTTGACGAGTTTATCCAACATGGAAGCGTATGATTCTCCTAATGGAGTGTATTGATGCTGTATATACCGTTGTTGGAATTGTTTGGTGATGCTTTTTGATGTGGAAGGTTGAGATTGGTTAGTTGTTGTTGAAGATGGTGATCTAAAGACCACAACATTTGCCGATCCCTTGGACTTGATGTTGGAAGATGAAGGTTGGGAAGAAGGGTCATTTGATTTTGTGTTGGGGTTTTTAATACGCAATCTGACCTTGTTTTCTTTGATCGTGTAGAGTTCAAGCTTTCAGGCCATCGTGAAAGCTTTGTCAAATGTGCGGAATGTTTGGACTTGTAAAGTAGATGAGATGTGTTTGGAACATGCTCTTGAGAAGAGCTCAATGAGCTCAGGTTGAGGTAAAGAAAAGGAGAGTTGGTTGATTAAACTTCTCCATCGAGCAACGAAATCAGTTATGGATTCATCATCAAATTGTTTGATAGAATATAGGTCCATGATGGAGACCTTTTTAGTGATGTTAATTGAAAAGTGGTCGAGAAATAGTTGGGTGAGTTGAGTGAAAGAAAAGATAGAGTGATTGGTAAGGGAGCTATACCAATCAAGGGAGGCCCTTGAAAGCGTCATGGGAAACGTGCATAGTAACAATGCATCATCATGTGCTATAAGGTAACAAGCGTGTCTAAACGCTCGTAGATGTTGCTGTGGGTCCTCTTTACTCTGAAAATGAGTAAACTTGGGGAGTTCCCACTGACTTGGATATGGTTGGATTGGGACTGAAGGATGAATAGGTTCATTACAGATTTGTTCATATGAGAGAACATTTCTTGAACCAAAAATGGATGTCTCAAGATTAGACATCTTATCCATCAACATCTTGATTAGATCGGTTGATGGATTTGCAGGTGGGGCACCCCCTAGGTTGTAAGGTACCTAGAAGGTGTTAGGAGGGGCATATGATGTAGTTAGTTGCACTTGTGTAGGGGCAACATATCGATAACTAGTCATAGGGACTGATGTTGAGGTCAAAGGCAGTTGTGTCATAAAGCTAGAAGGCACAACTTGGCTTGATGTCACCACAAGTGGTTGGATGGTGGCAACACTAGCCAAAGGGTAGGTAGTCACTCTTGTATTTATGGGCGCAAGAGTGTTTGGGGTTGAGACAATCAAGTTCTGATAAGGTGTAGAACTTGGTTGAATTGAAGAGTCTCACATTTGGCCCTTAGCGAGATAGTGTTGGAGAGCCTTGACATTATGGTCAAGGAATCTCTCAAAATTTTGATCCCCTTCGGGAACAATTGGAGATTGATCGGGGGTTGACTGGATAGGAGAATATTCACTGTCTGAAGTACACTCCATTAGGGGAGTTGATATGAAAGGCAAAGGTGGAAGTGGTTGTTGACTTGTGTGGTCAACAAGAGTTTTGGTTTGACTATGTGTCAAAACCATTCAAGGCAAAAAGGGTCAGGTTCCAGAAACTGTGTTTTTTTTCAGTTTCAGAAACTCAGAATGTGTGTCTAACAGTAAGAAAGTTGGGTTTTAAGCTTGTTATTTTAGAAGAAGGATTTTGACAGTGACCGACGTCGGTATAAAAACTGATGCCGGTGAATAAAGGGGCCGATGTCGGTTAGATAACCGATGTCAGTGAAAATAGGTTGCCGACATCGGTGGAAAAAATGATGTCAGTGACTATGGATTTCTAGAAACTTTAGAAGACTGAAAGTTTTTGGAAGAAAGAAGAAAGTCTGAGTTGTCTTTAGATCTCAAAATGCGACCTCACTAGCTCAAAAAACCAGATAGAGATAGAAAAATAGATGAAGACAAGCAGCCTCTAAACGTTAAATCCTAAGAATAAGTTTTAGAGTCTTGTTGGCTTATGCCTTAGAAGAGTATGTGGGAAGTTGGGCTTTTAGAACGGGTCCTAAAATAAACAGTCTAAGGTTGGTTTCAGGTTAGTTTTGGTGCTCAAGATCTGTATTAGGTTTCGCACATGTCCTGGTGCTAAGGAGCAAGCTCCCCTTACTTCACGAGCCCAAAGATAAGCTGGGTCACTTAGCCAGTATATACTTCCCCTAGAGTTTATACTCTGCCAGAGAACAGAGTGGGCTCTCCCCTTGGTAGTGAAGTCCAAGTAGGATTACCAGGAAGGGTAAGGTATCTGCTAGGTGATGAAATCCTAGTTGGACCTTGTCTCAGGTATGTTTAGATGTTTGATTTGTGAAAGTGGTCAGGTTGTGTAACATAAGTGTACGATTTATTCATAATGCATTTTTAATTACTAGATGTGAGAGCTAAGTATGCATTCAGGTAGAAATGAAATGCAATAGATTTTAAGCCCAAATCGAAATGTGTGTTCGGATGTAAACAAGTTGAGAAAAGGTTAAGAGCATGAACTTCACTACTCTAAGATGCAGGAAAGGAAGATAAAGAAGGATTCTTTTTAACTTGCTAATGGTGTCTTTTCGAAAGAGAAAGAAAGAATAAGGATACAAGGAGAGAAAATTTCCTAATGCACCTATATGAAAGTTTGTTTTAGAAGAAATGAACCCAAGGAAAATCCCATGTTCCCACCGGGTGTGCTAGAATGTTTCCAACTATTTTTCACTTTTCTACATTCAGAGGAAGTAAGAAACTAAGATTAAATGGTCAGGGGTTTGTACATACCCAGATGAAGTTTGCGCACCGTATCTAGACGATTGAAGGGACTCCTCTTTGGCTGTGGAGGATGACACATGTAGAGAGAAAGACTTAAATAGAGAGATTATTAGATATATATGTGGTGGAATACCAAGCAAAGCTCGGTCCCAAAAATGCAAAGACTTCCTTGAGGGATGATAGTCCACTAGTTGATAAAAGAATGTTGCTAGAAAGAGAAATAATAAAAGACTAAACAAAAGAAATAGAGATAATGCATACCTGTATTCTGCTGTCAGTCTGTCACAGTCACCGATGCCGATTAGTCTACCGTCGTCGGTTGGTTAAGGTTGCCAACACCGGTTAGTCTGCCGACGTCGGTAGTGGAAATGGTCAATGTCGGTCAGGGCAATGGCCTTAGGCGAGTTTCTGGCCTGGTCTGTGGTCAACATAGTAGGTTTGGAAGGACTCTGGGTCTGTGTAGGATGGTAAGACAGTGGACAGAGTCTTAGGAAGGATAAGGTAGGGAGACAGGTTGTCAGAAAAGGGGTAAGAGTATGAAGAAGGCTTTTCAGCCTCTCCGAGAAGAAAGTCAGGTTTGGTCTGGTTGATAGCTGGGTCTGGTTGATGATATTACTTAGAAGTAGTAACTAGAGAACCAATTACTAATACATTCTAAGCTACTGAAATGACATAAAAGAAGAATACTTAGCTCCTTAGCAGAGAACCAAAAGTGTAGAAGCCTTGTTGCTGATGCGGTTGATGTAAAAAACTTCCTGCAATATTTCAATCAGGGGTGGAGTGACTGATGCAGAATACCTATAGCCTGTGATGCTTGGTGTGCATCTGAGAGAGAGAGAGAGAGAGAGGTTGAATTATGGGTCTAGAGAATTAGCCTTCAGGTTTATGATTCGGTCTGTGATTGATTGATTGATTCATCTTCCGTTCGGCCTGCAAGTTGGTTTTAAGCAACTGACGTCGGCGATCCCCCCGGCATCGGCCGATAGTTGACCAACGTCGGTGGCTGGAGGATGGGTAAAAAGGCTATTTTTATCCTTTTTCCCGTTCCTCCATCTGTTGAGTTCAGTGGATGTGGTAAAATGGTCAAAGGCGGGTTTAATAGGCGTGAGAGGTTAGTGGCAGGGTTGAAATAGGTCATAGGGTAATGAATGAGGGTATCCAAGGGTGAGGAATCCAAGGGAGGTGTTATTAATTTAAAATAAGTTATTATTTTAAATTAATAAGTGTGTGGGTTAGAAATGTGTTAGAAGTGGACCAAGGGGACCAAGGGGGAGTCGACTAAGGAGTAGACACAATTTCGGTGTCTACAGTCTACTAGCTAGTTGGCATCCACACACTACCTTAATCATCTTTATCATTGAAAAAAATCAAACAATAAAGCATAATCATATTTTAATCTAAAAATATAATAATAAATTAAAAAAACTAAATAAAAAATTTAATTAAAATAAAAGGATTTGTACATTCTAATGTACTATCCATTTTCCTAATTTTTAACTACATTGGTCATCCCCATGATATTGGCCATGGCATGTTTTCAAATGCATTAACCATACCCACTATAGTGACCATGGAAATTTTTTAATTGCACTAGCCATACCCTATGGTACCACCCAACACATAAACCATACCCTATGATATCGGCTATGTTTATCCATATTTTATTACATCAGCCATGCTCAACTATCTAATGTTACCAACCATACCATTTGATATTGGTCAATATCCTATTCAATTATACTGACCATACCATATAGTATTGGATAGGAATTGAATTTTCCCCTTAAAAACTATATCAACATGGTTGATAAATTTGATTTCTTTTCTTGGCCTTAATAAATACCATTGGCCTTAATTTTGAATTTTTATTGACTACCCACTACATATCTTAATTTTAGCTTCAATTTATCACTTGTTGGGGAAAATAATACTAAAAGGATTAGCCTCAGTGCATAGATTTCATAAATATAAATCATTTTACCAAAAGTGATAAAACTAAACATTAAATGCACTACCTACCTATAGGGCTCCAACGGCAACTACAATGCAACCTCTAGTACGTTAGCCTCTTCGTTCATGAGCCATCATATCTCATAACACCATTTATGGTCACTTATAACTTCATTTTTCCAAAAATAAAAAATGTACAAATAAAATCCTTTTTACTTATTTGTAGTAAAAATTTCAGTTATTTAACACAAGGTTTTGTATTTTTCTCGTCTATTAAAAAAACTAAATAAAAATTTAATTAAAATAAAAGGATTTGTACATTCTAATGTACTATCCATTTTCCTAATTTTTAACTACATTGGTCATCCCCATGATATTGGCCATGGCATATTTTCAAATGCATTAACCATACCCACTATAGTGACCATGGAAAATTTTTAATTGCACTAGCCATACCCTATGGTATCACCCAACACATAAACCATACCCTACGATATCGGCTATGTTTATCCATATTTTATTACATCAGCCATGCTCAACTATCTAATGTTACCAACCATACCATTTGATATTGGCCAATATCCTATTCAATTATATTGACCATACCATATAGTATTGGATAGGAATTGAATTTTCCCCTTAAAAACTATATCAACATGGTTGATAAATTTGATTTCTTTTCTTGGCCTTAATAAATACCATTGGCCTTAATTTTGAATTTTTATTGACTACCCACTACATATATTAATTTTAGCTTCAATTTATCACTTGTTGGGGAAAATAGTACTAAAAGGATTAGCCTCAGTGCATAGATTTCATAAATATAAATCATTTTACCAAAAGTGATAAAACTAAACATTAAATGCACTACCTACCTATAGGGCTCCAATGGCAACTACAATGCAACCTCTAGTACGTTAGCCTCTTCGTTCATGAGCCATCATATCTCATAACACCATTTATGGTCACTCATAACTTCATTTTTCCAAAAATAAAAAATGCACAAATAAAATCCTTTTTACTTATTTGTAGTAAAAATTTCAGTTATTTAACACAAGGTTTTGTATTTTTCTCGTATCTTTGATTTCGTAGGTCCTTTTCACAAGTCAAAATAAGCCTTAAAATTGGTGAGGTAAATAATTTCTAAGTGTCAACAATTTATTTATAAAAAAAAAAAAATTGTTTCTCTTATTTTTTAGGTTTGCCTTTCATTATTCTTGATGGGCACATTCTATCAGCTACCACATATGCAACGTCACATCTACAATCAACTAGGTAAGTTAAGGTATTATTTTTTCATTTTATTTACTTTAATTTAATTTGAATTCTTTTAATATTCCTTTTTAGTTATGCTCTTTTGTGTTGCTATGTTTGTATCCTAAGCACCATCCATCCTACATTACACTATTAATCGAGTGGGGCATATGTATACACATGTTTTTTTACTTTATCACTTTGTAAATGTTTTATCTTATAACGAATTGTCAACATATCAATATACCTAAGTGAATGCTTTAAAAGGTACAAATGGAATTGGGTGGGATTAGTTGGGGGTGCTTTACGAGAGATGTTTTATAATATTCTATAACACCATAAGTACTATGAGTCTAAACTCCTCTGAGTCTCTTTGCGTCCTACCTCTTTGTCTACTTTTCATCCATATTTTCTAGCTTCCCTATATACTAATGTATCAACGTAGCCAATATTTTTTTTTCATATTTAAGTCTTTCCTATACTATATTAGCCAAACCAATACAATTCTTACATTATCTTCGATAATTTTTATTGCATAAACTTGTCTGATACCGTACTATGCAATTGACAACTTTCAACTGTTTCGACCTGGATGATACCATCAAACTAGAGTTCAAGCTTAGATTTGGGTATGGAGCTATATATAAAATTCATATTCCATTCCTCAAAAATATATCACATTGATACACTCTCCTTGCACTTGCATTTCTACCTCTAAGCATTATTTGGGAGAGTTAAAGGGTTTATAACCTTATCTTAAAGGTCTTGTCTTGTGGTCTCATTAAAGCTCAATAGGAGAGGTAGTTTGAAACTCCCAAATAGGGATATCTAGGTCTTCATCCAACCATTTTATATCTTCAACCTATAACATATCTTATAAAGGTCCACTTGAATAAAAGGGGGATATTGAAATGTTGATGGGTCCACCCAAAGGCAAGTATTTCTATCTCTATACTATTTCTTTTATTTACTGAGTAGATTAGACATTATTTTCTTTAATTCTATGTGTATGTATGTGTGTATCCTTACATACACTCTTCCTTATACTATATAATCTAGTATAGATATAGGGCTATATGGACTTTTCATTTATCACCTAAGGTTTCATATATCCCAATTTGGTTGACCATTGCACCTTATTGACCTTATAATCACTTACCCATTATTTTATTTACTTGTACCTCTTACAATAGTTTAATTTAATTACATATTAAAAATCATTTATCTATGTTAAGCCCTAGTGAGACCTATATCGATTCTTCTTTAAATTTGAGTTGTAGGTTACCCCCTACTAGGTTTACAAATATTCTAGGTCCTTACTCATCTAAGTATATATAGGCTCTATTCAATAGAAATTATTCAAATACTAGTCTATTAAGAGAAAGAAGATAATTTTAGGTCATCTTATCCCATGCATATAGTAGGTACATACACTCTACTCATTTAAATTATGTCTTGGGCCTCCACTTCTTTTTTGTTTTGCTCCTCTAGTTGGCTAGGCCTCATCGAGTAGGTATAAATCAACTAGTGGGAATGTGTCCTTAATATACATTAAATGGGTAAAAAATGCCTCATTGAACATCATGTTTGTACCCAATACACTTGATCAATACCATTAGATCATGAAAAAAATTGTGGTAAACATTTCACTGAACACCATCCATGGCTTTGGTCATTCTAGTTCTAGCTTTTAATGAAATGAATGTAGCTAGAGTGCATCATCACTATCATTGATGAATATAGATCTTTAGGCTATGTTGTCTTTTGGGCACTTTATTTTTGTAATATATAAAACTTCCAATCTCTGAGTTAGTGGTGAACTCATGATTGTGATTTGCCTCCTTCCTCCATTTCCTATAGCCACTTGTGTGTGACTTAACTCAATTGGTTAGGCCGATAATATTTCAGGTCACATTTCAATAGCTTTAGTAGGTTTTCCATTCATGGGAAAACATAAAAAATAGATAAAATCCCCCCTCAAGATAGACATAATCATTATTTTATAGATGTCAGGTTCCCCTAATAATGTATCCTAATAAACTTATAATTATAACGGATAATTATTGATCAATGAAACATACACATGGATTAAACTATACAAAATGATTCTTTCTAGACCATGGACCCTTATTTTAATAAAATACTATTTTTAAAATACAATACTATTCAACCTATAGACTATCTACTAACATAAAGTAAGAAACTATATCACAACTATATTAATAAAAAATATGATATGTGATAATAACTTTATAATGACTCTAAACCAAAAATAGATCCATATAACCTAAATTTGACAAACTAAACTATTTTTTTTATTAATCAAATGTTTTTATAACCTTAGCTATTTTTAAAATTATGTGTTTATTCAATGATGATTTCACTATATTGAGGTAGAGGATATTATGCATGTTCAAGTTATATGGCGATTTGAGTGACGATAAGTGAATGTGGTAGGCATTAAGGAGGATACATAAAATAATGATGAGGATTGAATATTGATGATAAAATAGGATTTTGGATTCACAACATTAGGCATGAGCCACATAATATTATGATGTAGATGAACATATAGTTAAGATGGATCAATGGAGATGGTGGCAGGTGACGAATGGAGTTTAGTTGTAGCAAGTGTATGAAAATACCAGTTCTCAAATTTCAATTTAATCTTTCCATAAATTTACATGCCACATGGTGATTATTGGTAATAAGCTCTATTGTTAATAAGAATATACATGAGGCACTATGCATACATGCAAGCATGGTCAATAATACACATGCCATTGATCAATCAATGGGACTGGAAAATGTACGATGCAAGGTTAAAAAACATATATATGAGGGAGATTGGATTATTTTATATGCACACGTCTATAAAAATATACTTAATGAGTAAAAATTGATAGAGTCAAAGGTAAATAATATAAGCAAAAAATATATGAAATTATCATTCACAAATACTTCTTCAGGAGACAAAGCACTCCTAATAATAGTACACTAAACTAATATGGAAAAAAAACTATTATTAATAAAATAATTTTAATTAGTTGAAAATTTTAATGAAGATATTTTCATTAATGAGGGTAACCAATAAATACTAGTGTTACTCCTTGATCAATCAAATGAAAGATTCTTATTTCATTAGATATTTTAACTTGCTATGCTACCGTATTATTTTCACTTAATAGAATTAATTTTATTTAAATAATAGAGAAGTACTTACACATAAGTTTCCTCCTATAACATAAGATTTTGTTATCATCTCTCATATTAACACTCTTCTATCTTAATCCCTATTTTATAGTTGAGTTTTTACTACAACTCACATAGACACACTCACACACCTAATTACATGATTAATATTAATGTGTTGTACTAAATAACCCCAAGATATATCTAAAAGTGTCTTGTATGTAAATGAATTATTATTTACATGGATGATCTAGCCATTTTTTTCTAAGCACATGGTTATGCACGTTGAACAACTTCAAATAATATTTAAGTGTTATAGGAAACATGGTATTTCACTCAATCCAAAAAATAACATATTTTTATGACAAAAATTAAATTATTAGGAAATACAATCACAAGGGAAGGTATATCTATAAATCAAAATAGAGCCCCTGCAATTTCCATAATTTCATTTCCAAATAGTAAGAAATAGTTAATATATTTTTTTGGAGAGCTTAATTTTGTTAGGAAGTTTATTTATAGCTTTGTCAATATTGTTAAACCTCTAAATAATACACTTAAACATGATGAAAAGATGGAATGGATAGATAAATAAATAATTTCATTTCAAGATATCAGAATAGCCATCACCCAAGCTCCAATGTTGATTACCCAAAATTTTTAAAAGTTTTTATGTCTATTCATTTGCTTCAAAACACATAATTACATTTGTGATTACTTATAATTATGATTAAGTTGAGAGGCCCATTGATTTTATGAGCAAACATTTGAAATATGTTGAGATAAGGTATCCATTATTAGAGAAACAAGTATTTGCATTGGTTAGAGTAGTAAAATAATTTAGACATTACATTTTATATAATCAAGCATATACTATTGTGTCAAATCATACTATGAATACCATGCTTGGACATAATGAGTTAGGCGAAAGAAGAGGAAAAAGAATGGAAAAATTATAATAGTATGATTTGTAAATCAAATCAACAAATATTGTAAGAGGTGATTACCCCAACCAACTGTTTACAAAAGTAAATCCAAGGCTTACAATGATGAATGTTGAATGAAAAACATTGACAAAGATGAATGGTACAACTATGCCATCTATTATTTAAATGGGAGCTATCCCAGAGAGTTGAATTGTGTCCAAAGAAGAACACTAAGATTTAATACAACCCATTTTATGATTAACAAGGGAGTATTGTACCAAATGAACTATGAATGTATTTATTTTAGATGTTTGGAAAAAGAAGTTGATTTAGTAATGAGTAGTTTCCATGAAAATATTGGAAGTGGGATCCCTTATGGAAATTCTACATCCCATAATATTTTAAGAGGTATTTATTATCAGCCCATTATTTTTAAATATGCTCATACACATGTGAGAGATTTCCATGAATTTCAAACATTTATAACAAAAGAAAGTGACATGACCATGCAATTACAACCTATTATTGAAAGCATACCATTTGCTCAATGGGGTTTGATTTTATGGTAGTTATCAATCTAAATGTCATAATGGGCACACATTTTTATTAATAGATACTTATTATTACACTCATTTTTCCTTGATACCAAGCATAACACAATTTAATGATTTATAAAATATACTGAAGAATACATAAATACAAGATTTGATACACTATTTTCTCTAGTTTATGACAATGGACAACCTTCCAATTGACTAAATTTATTGAATATGCATATGATAACAACATTATTTTGAAGTTTTATTAAAATTAATATATGTAATGGAATGGAGTAACATAATATACAAATCAAAATTTGAATGAGGGCATCAAGAAGACAACCAATAATAATATGAGAGCTTGGCATTCATTGATTAAGTATTATTATGGGTAGATCATGCAAGATCTAATAAAAATTCAAAAAATTTGCCCTTTTATTAGTTTATGGATTAGAACCAATATTCCACATCATGATGAGAATTAATACTTACTAGTTAGTTTTTAAAAAAATGGATAAAAATGATAGGGTTCAAGTAAGGTTACTAAATATTCTACAGATGAAAGAACATAGAGATATAGTTTTGAATAAACTTAGCAAACATCGTGATATTGTCAAGCATTGGTTTGAAAAAAGAATAAAGATAAAATAATTTAGAATATAAGATTTAGTTTTAACATGGGAAAAAAATTTGAGAAGAAAGGGTAACATGCCAAACTAGATCCTCTTTGGTTGGGTCCATATTAAATTGCTAAAATATTGGTAAAAAATAACTTAAGATTGGAATATTTACAAGGAAATGAAATACTACTTCTAGTGAATGGTTAGTACTTGAAGCACTACTTCTTAGCTATCCTTTCACTCCAAAATTATTGGGAAAATTTATCGTAAAGTATATTAGATTTATGTATACCCTAATTATTGTTTTGATCAAAATAGGATAACAAATTATACTAATAAATAGATCTAACATATATGGCAGTAAAGTATAAAATTTAGATCTATTCTAGTGTTTAAATTAGAAATATAGCTTAATTTCAACGCAACAATGACAATAGCAATGGAAATTTAAGTAAATGAGCTAAAATGATCACACTTCATCTATTTTTAAAAATATAAACCTGAAATGTGATTGTGAAGACTATCTACATCCTATGTGTAAAACTTGAGTTGTTTGGGAATACTCCTCACCTGTAACTGATCAATGAATTTGACTTCGGTAGATTCATCAATGGAAAAATTCACATGTCAAGTCTAACAATGGATACCAAGTTTTACATGTGCATATTTTCTAGATATGCTCTCTTTAAGGTTGATTCATAATGTGATGTTGCTCTATCCTATATATTTGATTCTCTATATCACTAGGAAAAATATATGATTTTATTATTTGTTCCTCCTTGAATTAGTTTAAAACTCATAAAAAAATGAATATTTATAGTGTCAGATAACTACCAAGGTGGAATTATAGACTACATATCCTACATAATGGAATTAGACATCTACATAGTTCTCAATGTGTGTCAATGGAATATATTGAACAAGGACTTTAAATATCCTCTTCCCTAGAAGTATGATGCAACTACATGCAAAGCCAAACCTTCCTTTGGTACAAGAGGGTGATGAGAGGACAAGATAAAAAACTCCACCATGAGTGTGTAAGATATGAATCGATGAATCTTAACTTGAATTATGAGTAAATATGAAGTTTGAGGCTTGGATAGGTGTTTCTCTTGGTTCTTATCCTTAGTGGATTCTCTAATTTCTAATTATAAAATTACTTGACATGTTTTTGTATAAATAGAGCATTTTAGGACAAGTGATGTGCTTAGGATGACTCTAGGAACAATAATAGGTAAACATAAAGGCACGTGACAAATGTTAAAGGGTAGAAGGACCCCAAAATGGTCTTGGGTAGACTTGTAGGGCCTATGAGTTTGACTAAGGTAGATTTGTATGGCTTATAAATTTGACCATGGATAAACAAGGGCTCTAGTCTTGATGCAAAACATATAAATGTGTGATATTCAACTTTGAAGGGTTAAAAAATAAATTATGATAAATGTTAGACATGCTTTTGAGATTGAAGGGCCAACATGATGATTAGTGTGGGTACAAATAAGTCTTAAAAATGAGAAATTAAGCACAAGTAAATTAAATATGATAAATTATGGGAAAGACACTAAGGAAAAATGTCTTATAATGGATATCATGCCCCCTAAACTATACTAAATTTATATTGAATTCCATTTGAACATTAAAACTATTGAAACCTATAACTATTCAAAAATTTACACGTGTAACTATAGTAATGAGTACACTTGCATGTAACATGCCCTATAATCTACATATTCTAAATCATGTTGTAATTTTTGGAATTATATAATAGCATAAATCTAATTTTTTTTCATGAGGCTTGAATTCTCAAGACAATCATTTTGTGATGCCCCCCTTTGAAAATGTAATGTAATGTCACTTATCTCAAAAGAGAATGTAATGTCTCCTTCCCGTTGAGATACCAAATTATGGGATTTGTTAGCAAACCATTTTAAAGAATAAATCTGAGATCCTAAGTAAACCCTAAATTTTGAAAATTAAGGATAAATCCCTTTTAACTTATAATTCTATTAAAATAATTAAAGTGGCTGAGTGCCCACAAAGAGAATTTTTTTATTGAAATCATATTACAATGCAAAGTATATAACACAAGATATTGGCTAAAACCCTAGTCAACATTATACATGCAACATTTAGATTTTTAACCTTATATTTTTATGCTCACTTTGCCTTTACTGTTAAGTTGTGGAGCTAAAAGCTTCACTATTATGCAAATGGTGGAGGTTGCTGAGTGTCAAAGTAACCGACGTCGGTTAGGCCAACCAACATCGGTCATATTTAGTTACACAGTAACTGGCATCGGTTAGTAGTCAGCCGGCATCAGTCAGACAAGAACTGACGTCGGTCACCTGTGTGTTTCTAGAACTGGTCTAATTTTAGATGGACAGTCAGTTTGCATGTAAAGACTAACTTTAGTCTTGAGTCTGCATTTCTAATTATTGTTTATTTTGGGATCTATTTAAGAGATCCATGGGGCTGTATTGTAATGAAGGACTAAGAAGGATTAGATCCTCAACTTGAAGGCAAGAACAACAATTGGGTTGGTTGTCTCAAGGGGTGTAAGATCAATTGATCTGCAGGTAGCAAGATCAGGGAGATCTACATGGTAAGTAAGATCAATTAGATCTGTTAGGGTGCAAGATCAAAGAGATCTACTTGGTGGACTAGCAGTAGGCAACAACAACCATTGGGTTGATTGTTACTGACTGGTGGAGGGAACAACTCTATGTTTGAGTTGGTTGTAATTGATTGAGAGAGAGAACTCTTGAGGGAGAATTACTGTACACCCAAGAGGTGTGGGAAGAAGAGGTTTCTTCAATGTATTTCCTTCTAGAAGAGTGTTAATATAGATTGTATTGTTTCTCGTATCACATATTCTGTGCTATTTCTAAATTCTAGTTACATATTACTTCTAGTTTAATTCCATGTTTAGTTGCTTATACAAAAGTAATCAATTATACTCTTTGGAGAGGATCCTGACAGCTGGTATCAGAGCTTTGTGTTCTAGATCCTGACAAGTGGTATTAGAGCTTGGTTCGGAGCAGGTTAGTGTTTGTTGATTACAGGTCACTCTCAGGGGTTTTTGATTGAGTGGGAGTAAAGCAATGGCAGAAGAAAGTACACTAAGAATGGATAAATTCAATGGCAAGAATTATCAATTATGGAGGATGCAAATTCAAGATTATCTATATTAGAAAGATCTGTACTTACCATTGGGTGGGGTTTCATGCAAGCCCATAGATATGCAAGATGAAGAATGGAATGTTCTTGATAGAAAGGCTCTGGGATCTATAAGGTTGAGCTTGGCATTGTCTATGATTTCCAACTTATCACAGGCAAAAACAACGGTAGAGTTAATGGAATCTTTGACAAATTTATATGAAAAACCCTCAGCTTCGAATAAGGTATATCTTATGAAGCAATTATTTAATTTGCAAATGCAGGAAGGTGGATCTGTATCTAGTCATCTTAATGATTTCCATGGAATTGTAAATCAGTTAAATTTAGTCAAAATAGTTTTTGATGATGAAATTAAGGCTCTCTTATTCTTATGCTCTTTACCTGAAAGTTGGGATAGCTTGGTAATGGCAGTTAGTAATACTGCGTCTGCTTCAAATATCTTGAAAATTGATGATGTTGTTAGTGTAATCTTGAATGAAGAAATTTGCAAGAAAAGCACAAGGGAAACATCAGGGAATGCTTTAAGTGTTGAAAGTAAGGGAAAGCAAAGAGAGAAGAGCAAGCAAAAAAAATCAAGGTCAAAGATAGATAGGAGATCCAAATCCAAAAATGGAGGTATAACCTGCTGGAATTGTGGAAAGTAAGGGCATGTAAAGAAAGATTATTGGTTGGTACAAGATCAGCATGAAGGAAATAAAGACGTAGATGATGTAGGTATTGTTGCATAGGATGCTCTTATATGTTTCTTGGATAAAGTAGAATCTTGGGTTTTAGATTCTGGTGCCTCTTTCCATGCAACCCCAAATAGAGAAATTTTTCATGATTATGTCCATGGAGACTTTGGAAAAGTTTATTTAGGGGATGGTGAGCCTTGTCAAATGGTTGGCAAAGAGGAAGTGCAGCTGAAATTGTAGAATGGCAACACATGGGTGTTGAAGGATGTCATGCATATCCCAGTCCTGAAGTGGAATTTAATTTCTATAGGAAAGTTGGGTGATGAGGGTTGCACAGTAACTCTCACAATGGAATCTTGGAAAGTTTTCAAGGGTGCACTTGTTTTAGCAAGAGGTAAGAAAGTAGGTACACTTTATCTATTTACTTGAATTACTGATTCTCCTTATGTTTTATCTACTTCAGATGTAGATGCAAAGATGTGGCTCTATAGGCTTGGTCACATGAGTGAGAAGGGAATGCATGTTCTTAAGTCAAATGTTAATAACTGGAAAGCCTTGGTTTTCAAGGAGAAGATGATGGATAGAGATCAGCTCAAGAGGCTGAATAATTCTGAGCAGGGCAATGTTGATTTGGACAAGGTTATGATCCAAAATGAGCTCGTGGGTAAAAATCATCACTCACAGGAAAACACAGATACTGATGTCGGTCAGGTAAGAACTGATGTCAAACAAGCAGGAATCGATGACGGTCCAGTGGAGACCAAAGTCAGTGATGTCGGGCAAGTGGAAATCGACGTCAGTCAGGTGAGAAACGACATCAGTCAGGTCGGTCACATGGAACCAACAGCGGTCAGGTGTAGATTGAGAGATGACCAGGATTGGTCACTGTTAGAACAAAATTTGGGCAGACAGCAAGCTGTCAAGGAGTCTCAAATGACATGAGGAGGACTGAAAGGGTAAGTAAGCCTCAAATTCGTTATCCCCCTTCTTTATACTACTTGTTACTCACTGATGGTTGAGAACCAAGAAGTTTTGAAGAGGTAATGCAGGTAGAATCTAGGAAACAATGGGAGCATGGCATGAATGAGGAAATTGATTCCTTGGAAGAGAACCAAACGTGGGATTTGGTAGAGTTGCTAGTTGGAAAGAAAGCACTGAAAGATGAATGGATTCACAGGTTAAAGAAAGGAGAGAACGGACACGTGAGACATAAGGCTAGGTTATATGGTCTTGAGCAAGCTCCAAGATAGTGGTATTTGAGGTTTGATAGGTTTATGACAAAGCATGGCTTTAGTCAATGTCAATGTGACCATTGTGTTTATTTTACCAGGTTGGATAATGATAGCTACATTATCTTGTTACTGTATGTAGTGTATATGCTTGTTGTAGAGTCACACATGCAGGGAATTGCTGAGCTAAAGGTAAAAGTAGCTCAAACATGTGCCAGGAAGGATTTAAGAGGAGTGAAAATCTTTGGCATGAGTATTTCTAGAGATGAAAAATCACAAGTTGATTTTGTCTCAGGAGGATTATGTGAATAAGGTAGTGGAGAGGTTTGATATGCAGGATGCAAAACCGGTAAGCACACCTATGGTTGGATAGATCAAGCTGAGCTATAAACAGTGTCCTAAATCACATGATGAGGTTAAGTACATGGAATGTACTAGAACTGATATTACCCAAGTAGTGGGAGTTGTCAGCAAGTTTATGGCCAATCTAGGGAAGGAGCACTGAAAAGCAGTTCAGTGGACTCTCAGATATTTGAGAGGGACCAGTAGTAGGTATTTATGTTATGCAGGGTCAAACACTTCTCTACATGGGTATGTAGATTCGGATATGGCAGGTGACTTGGATGGTAGGAGAAGCACCATAGGATATGTGTTCACTATTGGTGGAACAATGGTTAGCTAGATTTCAGAGTTGTAGAAGGTTGTTACAGTCACGGTGGCTAGCAAGGAAAAGATCCATACGGATAGGAACCCTGCAGGTATGCTAACAAATCCAGGAACAAAGGAGAAGTTGAATCTTCATTCAACTTCTGTTTGTCTTCAAGATTGAACTTGAAGAGGGATACAAGCCAAAAACAAATTAGAGGATGTACAGGTACAGGTACAGGTGTAGCTATTTATCTCCAAGTGGGAGATTGTTAAGTTGTGGAGCTAAAAGCTTCACTATTATGCAAATGGTGGAGGTTGCTGAGTGTCAAAGTAACTGACGTTGATCAGGCCAACCGACATCGGTCATATTCAGTTACACAGTAACCAACATCAGTTAGTAGTCAGCTAGCATCAGTTAGACAAAAATTGACGTCGGTCACCTGTGTGTTTCTAGAACTGGTCTAATTTTAGATGGATAGTTAGTTTGTATGTAAAAAATAATTTTAGTCTTGAGTCTACGTTTCTAATTATTGTTTATTTTGCGATCTATTTAAGAGAGCCATGGGGCTGTATTGTAATGAAGGACTAAGAAGGATTAGATCCTCAACTTGAAGGCAAGAACAACAATTGGGTTGGTTGTCTCAAGGGGTGTAAGATCAGTTAATATATAGGTAGCAAGATCAGGGAGATCTACATGGTAAGTAAGATCAGTTAGATCTACTAGGGTGCAAGATTAAGGAGATCTACTTGGTGGACTGGCAGTAGGCAATAACAACCATTGGGTTGATTGTCACTGACTGGTGGAGGGAACAACTCTATGTTTGAGTTGGTTGTAATTGATTGAGAGAGAGAACTATTGAGGGAGAATTACTATATACCCAAGAGGTGTGGGAAGAAGAGGTTTCTTCATTGTATTTCCTTCTGGAAGAGTGTTAATATAGATTGTATTGTTTCTCATATCTCATATTCTGTGCTATTTCTGAATTCTAGTTACATATTACTTCTGGTTTAATTCCATGTTTAATTGCTTATACAAAAGTAATCAATTGTACTCTTTGGAGAGGATCCTGACAGCTAGTATCAGAGCTTTGTGTTCTAGATCCTGACAAGTGGTATCAGAGCCTAGTTCGGAGCAGGTTAGTGTTTGTTGATTACAGGTCACTCTCAGGGGTTTTTGATTGAGTGGGAGTAAAGCAATGGCAGAAGAAAGTACACTAAGAATAGATAAATTCAATGGAAAGAATTATCAATTATGGAGGATGCAGATTGAAGATTATCTATATCAGAAAGATCTGTACTTACCATTGGGTGGAGTTTCATGCAAGCCCATAGATATGCAAGATGAATAATGGAATGTTCTTGATAGAAAGGCTCTAGGATCTATAAGGTTGAGCTTGGCATCGTCTGTGATTTCAAACTTATCATAGGCAAAGACAATGGTAGAGTTAATGGAATCTTTGGCAAATTTATATGAAAAACCCTCAGCTTCGAATAAGGTATATCTTATGAAGCAATTATTTAATTTGCAAATGCAGGAAGGTGGATCTGTATCTAGTCATCTTAATGATTTCCATGGAATTTTAAATCAGTTAAATTTAGTCAAAATATTTTTTGATGATGAAATTAAGGCTCTCTTATTCTTATGCTCTTTACCTGAAAGCTGGGATAGCTTAGTAATGGCAGTTAGTAATACTGCGTCCGCTTCAAATATATTGAAAGTTGATGATGTTGTTAGTGTAATCTTAAATGAAGAAATTTGTAAGAAAAGCACAGCGAAAACATCAAGGAATGCTTTAAGTGTTGAAAGTAAGGGAAAGCAAAGAGAGAAGAGCAAGCAAGGGAAATCAAGGTCAAAGATAGACAAGAGATACAAATCTAGAAATGGAGGTATAACCTACTAGAATTGTGAAAAGTAAGGGCATGTAAAGAAAGATTGTTGCTTGGTAGAAGATTAACATGAAGGATATAAAAAAGCAAATGATGGAGGTATTGTTGCACATGATGCTGTTATATGTTCCTTGGATAAAGTAGAATCTTGGGTTTTAGATTCTGGTGCCTCTTTCCATGCAACCCCAAATAGAGATTCTTTTCATGATTATGTCCATGGAGACTTTGGAAAAGTTTATTTAGGGGATGGTGAGCCTTGTCAAATGGTTGGCAAAGGGGAAGTGCAGCTGAAATTGTAGAATGGCAACACATGGGTGTTGAAGGATGTCATGCATATCCCAGTCCTGAAGTGGAATTTAATTTCTATAGGAAAGTTGGGTGATGAGAGTTGCACAGTAACTCTCACAGTAGAATCTTGGAAAGTTTCCAAGGGTGCATTTGTTTAAGCAAGAGGTAAGAAAGTAGGTACACTTTATCTATTTACTTGTATTACTGATTCTCCTTATGTTTTATCTACTTCAGATGTAGATGCAAAGATGTGGCTCTATAGGCTTGGTCACATGAGTGAGAAGGGAATGCATGTTCTTAAGTCAAATGTTAATAACTGGAAAGCCTTGGTTTTCAAGGAGAAGATGATGGACAGAGATCAGCTCAAGAGGCTGAATAATTCTGAGCAGGGCAATGTTTATTTGGACAAGGTTATGATCCAAAATGAGCTCGTGGGTAAAAATCATCACTCACAGGAAAACACAGATACTAATGTCGGTCAGGTAAGAACTGACATCGAACAAGCAGGAACCGACGATGGTCTGGTGGAGACCAAAGTCAGTGATGTCAGGCAGGTGGAAATTGATGTCAGTCAGGTGAGAACTGACATCGGTCAGGTCAGTCACATGGAACCAACATCGATCGGGTGTAGACTGAGAGATGACCGGGATCGGTCACTATTACAACAAAATTTGGGCAGACAACAAGCTGTCAAGGAGTCTCAAATTCCATGAGGAGGACTGAAAGGGTAAGTAAACCTCAAATTCATTATTCCCCTTCTTTATACTACTTGTTAATCACTAATTGTCGAGAACCAGGAAGTTTTGAAGAGGCAATGCAAGTAGAATCTAGGAAACAGTGGGAGCATGGCATGAATGAGGAAATTGATTCCTTGGAAGAGAACCAAATGTGGGATTTGGTAGAGTTGTTAGTTAGAAAGAAAGCACTAAAAGATGAATGGATTCACAGGTTAAAGAAAAGAGAGAATGGACACGTGAGACAGAAGGCCAGGTTATATGGTCTTGAGCAAGCTCCAAGACAGTGGTATTTGAGGTTTGACAGGTTTATGACAAAGCATGGCTTTAGTCAATGTCAATGTCAATGTGACCATTGTGTTTATTTTACCAGGTTGGATAATGATAGCTACATTATCCTGTTACTGTATGTAGTGTATATGCTTGTTGTAGAGTCACACATGCAGGGAATTACTGAGCTAAAGGTAAAAGTAGCTCAAACATGTGCTAGGAAAGATTTAGGAGGAGGGAAAATCCTTGGCATGAGTATTTATATGGAAAATCACAGGTTGATTTTATCTCAAGAGGATTATGTGAATAAGGTAGTGGATAGGTTTGATATGCAGGATGCAAAATCGGTAAGCACACCTATGGTTGGATAGTTCAAGTTGAGCTATGAACAGTGTCCTAAATCACATGATGAGGTTAAGTACATGGTATGTACTAGACCTGATATTGCCCAAAAAGTGGGATTTGTCAGCAAGTTTATGGCCAATCCAGGGAAGGAGCACTGAAAAGTAGTTCAATGGATTCTCAGATATTTGAGAGGGACCAGCAGCAGGTATTTATGTTATGTAGGGTCAAACACTTCTCTACATGGGTATGTAGATTTAGATATGGCAGGTGACTTAGATGGTAGGAGAAGCACCATAAGAAATGTGTTCACTGTTGGTGGAACGACGGTTAGCTAGATTTCAGAGTTGCAAAAGGTTGTTGCAGTCATAGTGGCTAGCAAGGAAAAGATCCATACGGATAGGAACCTTGCAGGTATGCTAACAAAGCCAGGAATAAAGGAGAAGTTGAATATTCATTCAACTTCTGTTGGTCTTCAAGATTGAACTTGAAGAGGGATACAAGCCAAAAAAAAATTAGAGGATGTATAGGTACAGGTACAAGTGTAGCTATTTATCTCCAAGTGGGAGATTGTTAAGTTGTGGAGCTAAAAGCTTCACTATTATGCAAATGGTGGAGGTTGCTGAGTGTCAAAGTAACCAACATCGGTCAAGCCAATCAACATCGGTCATATTCAGTTACACAGTAACTGACATCGATTAGTAGTCAGCCGACATCGGTTAGACAGGAACCGACATCGGTCACCTGTGTGTTTCCAGAACTGATCTAATTTTAGATAGACAATTAGTTTGCATGTAAAGACTAATTTTAGTCTTGAGTCTGCATTTCTAATTATTGTTTATTTTAGGATCTATTTAAGAGACCCATGGGGCTGTATTGTAATGAAAGACTAAGAAGGATTAGATCCTCAACTTGAAGGCAAGAACAACAATTGGGTTGGTTGTCTCAAGGGGTGTAAGATCAGTTGATCCACAGGTAGCAAGATCAGGGAGATCTACATGGTAAGTAAGATCAGTTAGATCTGCAAGGGTGCAAGATCAAGGAGATCTACTTGGTGGACTAGCAGTAGGCAACAACAACAATTGGGTTGATTCACTGACTAGTGGAGGGAACAACTTTGTGTTTGAGTTGGTTGTAATTGATTGAGAGAGAGAACTCTTGAGGGAGAATTAATGTACACCCAAGAGGTGTGGGAAGAAGAGGTTTCTTCATTGTATTTCCTTCTGGAAGAGTGTTAATATAGATTGTATTATTTCTCGTATCTCATATTCTGTGCTATTTCTGAATTCTAGTTACATATTACTTCTGGTTTAATTCCGTGTTTAGTTGCTTATACAAAAGTAATCAATTGTACTCTTTGGAGAGGATCCTAACAGCTAGTATCAAAGCTTTGTGTTCTAGATCCTGACAATTACAAACATCAAAACCTAAAGGTAAAACCTATACTTATATAATTGACTATATAAATAAATTAGTTGGCTAGAAATGACATCCAAACTAGCTGATGATGACATCACAAGATTAAATAATTGAATGGGAGGTACAACTAGATGGAGATGATGTATGGATGGATGAAGAATGATGCCCTACCTACCAGTAATGTCTAGAAGTCTGAAATGATAGGTTTAAAACCCTAGTACAGTGGTAGTGTCATTGTATAAATCTTATTTACGACTGATATCACTGTAGAGAATTGATTTAGGGCTTAATATGATGATGTTAGTAATGAAAAGATGTATGGATATTGCCCTAATTGGTATAACTAGTCAAAAAACCTAACATAGACCTTAGAAGGAGCTAGAAATATGATAAATCTACCTGATGATTCTCCCATTATTGAAATCTGATGGTATCCTAAGTTAAAAGCACAATTATAGTTCTTGAATGGAACCACCTCACAAGACCAAAGGGTTTTCATCCTCAAGTCTCCTTATCCACTGGAGGATTTTCATCCTTGAAGGCTGAAAGTTGAAGTAGATGCTCAAAATTACAAAAGTGTAATTGATAAAAGGCAAAAGATGATTTCTAAATGACCCTCCAACACATTTTTATAACTTCATTTGACACTTTTCCCCAGTTAAAACCCAAAAATTAACTTTCCATCTTCTAATTTGATGTTGATTTGATTTATTTGGAAAGTCACCTTTATTTTTTTATATTTAATAATAAAATAATATAAGTTGTCACTTTTTAAATAAAAAGTAAGTCACTTGAAAACTTAAAAATATTAAATTTATTATTTTTGATTTATTTTAGAAAGGGGACATGATATAGAGTTGTAAAATAGATGAAAGATATAATCATGTAGTATCACTTTCACCTTGAATTGAATTGTATTGCATCATGGTATTAGATATAACATTGAATTTTCATATGAACATGTATCAAAGAGATATAACATTGCAACAAATAACTAACATGTGCATGATAGGTATCATGACACCAAAGTAAGAGTGGAGAGTAGGATTAATGCATGATAAGAATTGTGGCACTATAGTAACAAGTAATGAACATATAAGTAATTCCATATAATGTCACATAGTTTGTATATAATGTCACATATAGGGCCCAAATGCCACATATAAGGGACATGTGAATTTATCATAATCACACAAATATGAGGGACACACACAAATGGAATGATTATACCATATAATCAATAGTATGCACATATAAGGCCATATACCACACACAATTAAAAAACAAGTTCCTATTTATCATGTGGTAAATTAAGAAGGAATCATAAAGAAAATAAGACTAAGTTGCATCCACCATATGTGTCAATGTCATTGTTAGAAAATATTATATTTATGTAAAACAATGTAAAATATGAGTGATTAGTAAAACAATTTTATGATATGTAACTCAACACGGTATAAATGTTGTGGCTAGATGCGACCTATTGATTTTTTCATGGAAAACAAAGAGATGCTCCCAACTTAGCAAGGTTGTTGGGTAATAAGGCAACCCTAAAATCTAAACCATGTTAGATTATGTCCTCTATTACACTCAAATACCTTGTGAAAATCAATGTGTATTAAAAAATGAAGCATGTTACCTACTTATCTACTTCACATATAATAAATAGAATTTTTAGGTAAGTAAGCAACAATTGAAAATGCTTTTTAGGTCCTAGTTTTGAATTATTATTTTTTTTTGGAAATTTTTTCCATATTTAAATTTTAAAAGATTTGCAAAGGTACTAAGAATCAAGGCTTGAAAAATGGTGGAGAAGGGAGGGATTCAAAGAATCCTCAACAAGGTGCTAAAGTATAATGTGATAATAAGGAAGGTAAGCCATGTGCCAACCAATATATGTCAAAACGAATCATAAAAATGTAGCTAAAATGAATCATAGCCATGTATAACTTTCTATAATATTTTAAGACTTTCATTATTTAAAACATTTTTAATATGAAGTCACAACTTAAAATATTTATCCTGGAACCATTTTCAACTAATGCATGCCTGACTAAATTTCCATGTCTTTGAATTTAAATGAACAATGGGAGATGTTTTTATGCGTGTGAGGTACATATTATTTATCAAAATTAAAAGTATATTTAGAATTATTGAAGGTTTTCATGATAGAATAAAACTAAGTTGGATGGGTATCCATAGGAAGAGTGGCATCTGACAACATGGTAGATAAGATATCCTTGTAAATTGGTGTTTTCTTCAGTAACTTTAGAATATAAATTTTAGTCAGAGTATTATGTAGTTGGTCAATGAGATCGTACCCCTTAGGTTGAAAAACTTGTCTTAGAGGAGGTGGAGGAGGACCATTGTGATTAAAAGGATTGGATTGAGGAGGTAAAGGTGGCCACCCTCTTCTAGTTTGAATAATGTAGACATGGGGATCCAATATGAGCCTTACATGAGTAATAGGAATATACTAACTAATAAAAGTAGTTTAAGGGCAAGGACGAGGAAGCACAAAATGTTGTTCACATGTCATTTGGAATCTGGTTATGATAGGAAGTAATTACTATTGGATATTATCACAATAAGTATTAATAACATGAATGAGCTTGGAAGATGGCTTGTCTAGATTTTGTCCATAGGAAATAGACTTTTCCTTATACCTAGGACCTCTTTGTTCAATATTGTGTGATATATTCACACACTTCTACCTAGATGGTGATGAAAATCTCTTGTGATGATGGTGATGTTTTGGGAGAATCAGTGGAGGATGTAATATTTAAACAATAAGAATGGAAAAGTGCTTAAAGATCTGTATTATACTTTTTATCCTCTTGATTTGATTAAAGTTTTATCCATGCTCTAACACAATGAATAACATGTTGAAAGGGAATACAAGATGCAACAATGCATTTCACAATCCTGTTATAACATTAATGGTTAAGTGGGATATTTTATACCCTTAGTACATTTAAGTAATTAAATAATAAATGATTTATTATTTATTAAACATGTATTGAAAAACCTTGTGTAAATAAATAATAAAACATAAGTTATTTATTTATTACTTAATGTTCATTTAAAATGAATTCTCAGGGAAGTATGGATCCGTTAGTCACCTCCTCTCATCCCCATTATAAATATGTTTTTACCCCTATTGTAAATCATCTTGAATACACTTGGTGTTCAAAAATATTAAAACATTGAATGAATTGATATTCACATGTGGAAAATATCTTATAAACGGTTTCATGAAGAATTTTTTATACAAAGAGGAAGTGAGAAGAGGAAGGTTAGATATTGGGGTTAATTGTTTCTCAATTATATTAATGTCATCATTTGCGAGTTTTTGACCTCTTGGAGGTTAACCCACATCAAAATTTTGTTTCAATATTAATCTATTATTTCTTTAATTCATTCTTATATCTAGATCTATCATGTGTGTTCATATTACATATACATTCCAATTTATTTCATGTTACCAGGGCATTGGATATGATGATTTATTGGCAAGACAAGAGATATTTGGCATTCAAAATTACATTTGTTCATATTTTTTTCCTTCAAAACTCAACCCTAGCATGTTTGTATGGCATAGAGGGAGGGGAAAAAATTGTATATCTATGTGGAGGCTTATTTTTCAGTTTCTGAATCTCCTCAACCTCAATCCAGCATTGTAGACCTCAATTAAATAGCAATAAATCAAATTTAAACCAAAAATCAACCTTTGAGGTGCTTGTACGGCCCACAGTATAGCCCAAGTAAGTGGAAAATTTTATTTTTCAAAATTTTTCCTCTGGGATCTTTGATTAATCATTAAATCTTTAGTTTGGGATCTTAAGATCATTCCATCCCTTACTTCAAATCTTCCAATCAACATTTATGGAGATTTTTGCTGCCTAGAAGCCATTATTGGTTGTTTTATGATGTTATTTCGCTGAATAAAAATAAATAAAAAATCTCTACAAAGTTCCTACTATTGTTTTTAGTGTTTGGAAGTTGATTTTCAATCAAATTAAGAGGCTAAACATATAGTTGATCCTATGAAGGCTCCCTCAAGCATTTGATATTTTTCATCAGCCCCCTAGATGCCATTATATGTCCCGGTGGGCTAGAAAATCATTTTTCCACTGAAATTTTTTGTTTTGATTCAAGATTATGCATATGGTGCCCATTTCATGGTGATTCTACAATTTTGAGGGCATGTGGTTGCCTCTTTCATGCTCTAAGAGTCCCTTTGTATCTTCCTCAACACCATAATTACTGAAGGTGTATTTAAAAGGTTAGTAATATTTTTTTATTATATTAATTAAATAAAGTTTTTAATAAATATCATATTTTCCTCCAAATGTAGAAGGGGTCCTATCTCTCTTTTTGTTTTTAAATCAAAACAAGTAAGAAAATTAAATTATTTTATGATTTTTTTTTACATGCACAAATTTATTTATTTTTAATTTAAAAAACAAATTCAATTAAATAAGCTTTAAAAATAAAATCTTGCATGTATTATTTTTAAGCTTTAGAGTAGAATAGTTGGTAGATTTTTTTTGTAAAAAACTTGAAAAAGGGGAGGTCTTGTGTTAAAACCTATCCAACCCTATTTTAAGGATATTTTTTTCTCAAACTAATTAAATTAGAAAACTTTTTTGGTTTGTGTGCCAAGTATTTCATGTGTAAACCCTTATCTAGTGTCAATTTTCTTTTGTGACATTTGATCTAGTGTATTTTTTATCAAGCATAGTCATGTGACCAGTCATTTTATAGATTTTGGTACATTTTAGACATACTGATGTGATCTATTTTTATTTAAAAACCTTATTTTATAGTTTTTATACCTTTTTTAATTATATATTTTTTGATAGTTATTATGTGTGCGATAATTGTGACACATATATTAGTGAATTTTGCTTCAAAGTTTTTCACATTGTTTGGTACATACTTAAACAAATATTACTTGTGTAAACTTGTAAATTTGATTTAATGTCAAATAAATTTAGGTGATCCATTTTTTTATTTTGAAACCTCCTTTTATAATTTTTACACTTTTTTTAATCATAGTGTTTTGATAGTTGTTTTGTGTGCGACACTTGCAACACATATATTAACACATTTTGATTCAAAGTTTTTTGCATTATTTATAACATACATGAAAAAATATTACCTGTTTTATATTTTAATTCACATTTAAAAAGGTTAAATTTTAAGCATTATCTAGTGTTATACTATCATTCTTAAAGAGAAGCAATTGCTTCACCTAAATTTGTATTAGATATATTTCAAATGGATGCAGGTGCATGTAAATAAGTAGTTCAATTGTATTTGTTTTAGTCTTAAGCAGTCTAAGAGTTCATTCTTGGTCAATAATAAGTATTTTCTAGGTTTCATTTGTCATTTATAGGTCATTTGTTGATGTTTTTAGGTTTCCTGTCAAAACTAAAAATTTAATTTTTTGAATTTGGTAGTAAGAATACTGAAGGATTTGGCATGTTATTAAGGGATAGATATTTTTTCATGGGGTATAATGGTTAAAATATATGTTTAAATGAGTTTTTAACCTTCAAATTAGTATCAACCTACCTTAAATCCAATCAAGGTTTATGCAACATAGGAAAATAATCAAATTAAGCATGTAGGGATGAGTTTCAAGTTTGTTGAGAGATATTTGGCTCATGAAAAAAGAAGGAAATAATATTAGATATCTATTAATTTTTTTATAAAATTCAAACCATAATATGAGGAGCCAATAAAAGTTAAAAATAAATGATAAAGTCTGAAGTTGTAGGTTTTTATAAAGGTTTGAGGCAATCTACACAAGTATGTATATTAGTTTTGAAGATATATGAAAAGAAAGAAGTATCTCATTTAATGTTATTAATTTTTTTAACCTATATCACACATTTATATAAGTTTATTTTACCATTTTTAAATTATATTTTATTTTATGATGATGTTTATAAAGTTGCAAGACTGTAAAAACATAAAACAAACCTTATACAGTTAAGAAAAACATCTTAATCCACCATTAAGGATTTTTATAGGTGTATAAGTGATACAAAGAGGGTGATAATGGTGGGATATACCACCTCTAGGTGATATATTTTAAAAATTATCAAAAATTCAAATTACTCATTTTTTAATGCTCTCAGCCTCCTATTGAAACCTAGGGTTTCAAGAGGACTAAAAACTCTATAACTCAAAATATAACTGTGATAAGTAATTTAAATTTTGTATAGAGGTGAAATATAATATTTTAAAATATTATATCTGATTTTGGGGTTTTATGAGGTCTTTATCTCAATTTATATGCAAAACATATACCTACAGTCATAAACACAAGCTAAAAAGCTATTTAGGAAGACTAAAATTGACACAACTATAAAATGAATGCTCAAATGAATTAAAATTTTAGAGGAAGGTGTAAGGGATTGGTAGTTAAATTTTAAAATTGTTTTTAGGTATTTAAGATATATACATAGGAATATATTAAGTTTTTAGTAATGTAGACCTATAGATTACTATTAAATCCCTTGTGTAACAATCTTAAAAAGGGTATATCTATAAATAAAAAAAAGCCAAAGTGTTTGAAAATTTTTATATAGGAGATATATGAAGTTTTTGAAAAATTTAAGGTGATTTCAAGTTTTAAAGGTACCTTTGGTTGAATTCATATCAATTTTATAATCTGCGGGCCTAGTTTCAATTCTTAGAAAACCATGTTTTACATGTTTTGCATTTCTAAGCTAGGATAAAGGTTTGAATATATATAATGAGTTGGTATAAAATATAAAAAAATGCGTGAATACATTTTTATGATTCTAAAATTTTTATTTGTGGAACAAAATGCAAAAATAATAAATAAACCTAGTAGAATGGTTTTAACCATGTAAATCAAGTCAGTCTATAGAAGGATCAAAGAGATTAAAGACTCGAATACACCATTTTGGTATTATAGAAAAATATAAGATCTTGGGGTAGTTTTAAAAATTTAAATTTATAAAGAAGTTGAAAGAGTTTCTTGAAACACTGAGAGAGAGAAGGTAGCAGTCTTAAATCCAATTGAGGCTTAAGAAGGTGAAGAGAGGAGCATATTGAAGATCAATAGAAAAGAATTCAAGGTGAAACAAATTTGAAAGTGTCAAAGAGGAATGAATTTAAGGTGGAATAGAATTAGAGGTGTAAAAATACCAAGTAGAAACTTTGAGTGAGACACAATAAGAAGCTAAAAAAGAAAATAAATAAAAACTCTGATAAGAGAAAAGAACCAGGTGTAGAAAAAAATATGAGGTGAGAAAAGAAGTGAACATTCAAAAAAAGATAGATGGAATGAAGTAGATACTATGATATTTAATTCAAGATTTATAATAATGAAATCAATTAGAACAAATATTCTTCATAAAAACCAAGAAGGTGGTCAAGTGACCAATCAAGCAGATTGTAAAAAAGAGGAGTCAACAAAAATTTATAAGTTGGAAAAAAATGATAAGGGTGATAAAATAGAAATCCAAGGATAAAATTAAAGAGGTAATCAAGCCTCAATGTTTTGATTGGAATAGTATGTTTAAGTGTGTTATTTTAGGTATGCAAATTTTTGAAGAGAGTGCCCAATTTGAGGCCTCAAAAATTGAAAAGGACATAGAATATAGGTTGTCAATAAATCATAAGAAGCTAGTTGTAGATGTGAAATATGAAGATCAAAAGAAAAGAGTGATCCTCATCCAAGAGGATGAGAGTCAAATAAAAAAATATGAAGGTGAAAAAGAACAAGATAAAGAATAGGTGCATAATATGGACATAGATTTCAAATTTCATGATGGTTATGACGAAATCAAGAAAGATGAAGAATATGAAAAAGGTTCACAAGAACATTGTAAGTAGGTTTCAAAGTAGGTAATAGGGAAGGAAGGAGATAGATAAGTCTATGTTCAAAGATGAAAAATGACATTACAGATAGATATATATCTAATACCAGGTATAAATCATGTAGAAAACCATGAAAGAAAATGAAAAGACAAGTATGGGTAGCCAAGAATTCAAAATAATAAAAAAATGATGGTGAATATCACTGTATTGAGGAACAACCTCAAGAAAACCAAAAATCAAAGGTAAAAGACTTTAAGCCAACATCAAGACCAAAAGATCAAGAAGACATAATTAATAAAACCATGGATGAAAAGAGGGCAGTCAATGATGAAGAGATTAGAAGGATGAAATGAGTATCAAGAGAGTCATATAAGGAACTTAAGAAGTTTATAAAAAATAAAGAAGATTTGGAGGATTATAAGATCCTTAAAGAGACCATTGAGTCTCCTGAATATGAGTTGACTTGTGCTAAACATGTTATTTTTGTAGGTATGGAGATTCAATGGCAAGAAATACTCCATGGCCACATGAAAAAAAAGAGGAAAAAGACACAAGAGTTTATGAAAAATCAAGAAGTGGAGATCAATCACATTCAGTATGAATAAGATAATTTGGTGAAGAAAATAAACTTGATGGAGAGCAATCTCGGTCCAAGAATAGGCAAGTTCAAACCAACATTAGAAGAGTAAAAAGAGTCAAGCTACATAGAGAGTAAACTATAAATTAATAAGTCACAATAAGATGAGTTAAATAAACAAAGACAAGGTAAAGATTAAATCTGTTTGAATAGTGATATTAAATATAATATTGAGAAAGATTTACAAGAATCATCATAAAAATATGAATTTAAGTCAAATAAGAAGATGACAATTCAAGAAGAGGAAAGAGTGGATGAGAAGACTCAAACTAAAGAGGTGAAGTATCATGAAGAGACAACCAAAGAAGATAAATAGGAAAACATAATAGGGATGAAGTAAAAAATAGATCTATAAGAAGCCATTAGAGATTAATGATAGGAAAGAGTGCAAGATCAAGGAAAAGATGAGTGGTGACACCAATCAAGCTCATCACATCATGAAAATAAAAGTACTAGAGGCATTTGATATAAAACAAGATGGAGGACTACATAAAGATTGCATGGAGAGCATTACCAAGAGAGCAAATTAATATAAAGAAAGTGATCAAACCATGACATAATTAAAATAAAAATATTGTGAAGTAAGAGTATGAATGATGAATGAGAACATGACTTTAGGGGCAGGTTGTGATAAAAAAAAAGAAAATATGGTATTGAAGATAATTGACAGGGAACATTGGAGAGCCTCTGATGTGAAATGAAAGCATGGGCAACATGAAAATAGGGAAGAAGGATTGAAGATGCCTCAAATGCATAATGAATAAATGGTTTATTATCTTAATGAGTTTTTTCTATGTGTAGGTGTAACAAAATAGAAGGCAACAAAAAATATGCATAAATATAGAGCAATTAAACATGTTCACATATATGAGCAACTAGTTGAAGAGTATTATCAATCAATGAAGAGATAAAATGAATATAAGGAGATAAAAAATTAGATAAGACACTTAAAAATAAAGATGATCAAACCATCAACTAGAAGCAATAACTACCAAAGGCACAACTAGATCAAATTAAAGATATTTTAAAAAAGGTGGTAAAAATACCAAAGAAAAAGAGTAAGTTCAATACTTAATCAAGTAGAAAAACTATCCATTTGAAGATGTAACTTGGATGAAACCTTCAGAGATAGGCAAACATGACAATAGTGTTGAACTCATGAATAGGAGCTCATGAATAATGCTTTTAGTCCTTGGTAGTTTGATGCAGGTGAGTGTAAATAAGTAGTTAAATTATGTTTTTTTGGTCTTAAGAGGTCTAAGAGGGCATGCTTGATCAATTATAATCCTTGTCCAAATTTCATTCGTCATTTATAGATCATTTTTTGGTGTTTCTAGATTTCTCATCAAAACTAAAAATTCAAAAATTTGAATTTGTTAGTAAGAAT
Organism: Torreya grandis; assembly: GCA_037957365.1. Taxonomy (NCBI): domain Eukaryota; kingdom Viridiplantae; phylum Streptophyta; class Pinopsida; order Cupressales; family Taxaceae; genus Torreya; species Torreya grandis. The sequence continues at coordinate 929,464 of JARHVA010000636.1, forward strand.
ATTGAAGGTTTTAGAATGTTATGAAGGGTTAGATCCTTTTGTAAGGGGTCTTAATTTCAAAATATATATTTAATGATTTTTCAACTTTCAACTTAGTCTCAACTTGCATAAAACTCAATCAAGGTTTATACAACGCAAAAAAATGATCTAGAGGATTTTCAATCTTCATATAGTTCGAGATAATTAATTATCATATTTAATGTTATTTTTATTTTATCATGGGATATATATTTAATGGTATTTTAATTTTATCATGACATATATATTTAATTAATTAATATCCTATTTAATAGTATTTTTATTTTACCATAGGATATATTTAATTAAATCATGTAATGATATTTTTATTTTACCATTAGATATATTTTTAATTAATTAAAATCTTATTTAATGGTATTTTTATTTTACCATGAGATATATTTAATTAATTCATAACTTATTTAATGGTATTTTTATTTTACCATGAGATATATATATTTAATTAATATTTTATTTAATGATATTTTTTTATTTTATCATGAGATATATTTAATTAATTAAATATCCTATTTAATTAATTAAATATCTTATTTAATGGGTTTTAATCTATTATTGGATATTTTATTTACAAAAATATATTATTCTCACTCTCATGTGGATAGTTATTTAAAATAGTCATGGGATACATTTTTAATTTTTTATCTCATAAATCAAGAATCTTATCACTCTTATATTATCAAAAAAATATAAAGATTATTTTAAAGAATTGATGTAGTAGTTTAATCATGGGCTATTTAAGATAAACATGGTTGCATTTTTTCTTTTAAATATAAATCTTTATTCCACCAAAGAAATGAAAACATGCACCCATACTTATCTTAAATAACCCATGATTAAACTACTACATCAATTCTTTAAAATAATCTTTATATTTTTTTGATAATATAAGAGTGATAGGATTCTTGATTTATGGGATGAAAAACTATGAAAATATTTTAATTCTTTAATCTCATAAGTTAAACTCCACTTTATTTTCTCCACTTGCAAAGAATCATACAGTTGATGAAAAGATATTTAGTTCTTGATTTATTTTAGTGGAGAGATTATGTTTTTATTTTAATGGAGATTTACATACATATTAATCTTTTCTTAAAAGATTATCCCAAGTCTTTAACTCTAAGATTATTAAAAAACAATGTAGTATTTGATTTGGATAAGTTTATTGCATGGTAATATTTATCTACCAAGAAAGTGCAAATCTTGATCTTGAATTGCCAATCTTGATCTTGGCTTAAGGAGTCTTGACATACATTTAATCATGATGTGGAATCTTTTTAAAAAATCGTTTCTACATTCAAGTGAGAATTATTATTATTATTATTATTATTATTATTATTATTATTATTATTATTATTATTATTATTATTATTACATTGTAAAATATATATTAATTTAATTCTATTAAACTTCTCAAAGATTATTGATAGATGTTGTATGCAGAAACATTGATGGCAAAGGGTTATAGCTGACAAAAATTATTCAGCATATTATGTGAGAAAGTTTAATTATTTGATATGTATGATAGCATGAATTAGTTTTAGCACCAATTCTATGTCATTATCCATGTTAAGCTCTACGTCAATGATGTTGAATTTTATTTTGAAATTTTTGGTATTGATAAGTTGCAGAGCAAAACTGAATATAGATAGCAAGAAATCTTAGAGAGTCAACACCATGTTGTCGAAATGAGAAAAATTTTAATTCAAAAAAAAATTATTACCTTAAAAAAAAATTTATTGCTCAACCAACATTATTGTTGAGAAATATAGATATAACTGCAAGGTTATTTTACAAAGATAGTAACACAATTTTGGTAGAGAAACAGTAGATTTGCTCAAAAAAATTACAGATAGAAATATTTGAATACAGATGCAGCATAACCTCTAGGAGGTTTATTTTATTACATAGATATATGGAATGAAAATAATTATTTACTCAAATAGATTTTTTTAATCAGTCTCAAAGAGTTTTAATAAGATCGAAACACTCATAGAGTGGACTCAGAGACGTAGTCATTTGATGAACCCCTTAAATAATTTTTTTTTTGTTACATATTTTTTAATTTCCTCTCTATGATTAGAAATCCTTTCATTTTTTTTATTAAATTATGAAAGTTTTATAATTTAATTTTTGAAATTATTTTTTTAAAAAATTGGAAATTAAAATATTCTATTTTACTATAAATCAAATCCAAACAAATTGTAAAAGTTTTTATAAATTATATTTATGGATCAATTTGGTATTAGAGCAATTGATCAACAAGATTTAATAGTGTAATTTTGCTTTAGTTAACAATTTATTATTTGATAATTATTGCAGTTGGTTCAGTTGTGTGTTAAATATAAGAACAAGTGAACTATGGACAAGTTGTCAAAATAGAAAAATCTTGATGAGCTTGAGTCAATCAACAGATTCAAAAAAAGAACTCTCTTGAGATCATAATTCTACTTCATGAAAGAGGAGATTGAAAATTTTAAATATGATTTGCAAACCAAGGATGAGCTCTTGGCAAAGTTTTAGAATGGTGAGCGAATGAAAGAATTGCCTTTTACATCAGATGCAAAAAAAATGACAGATGAATACATTGTAAATAAGTCATCATGTATTACTTCCTCTCATTCAGTTTCAAATATTGCTTTTGTTATTTTTGAAAAACATAAAAAAAGGTATTGGGTCTAAACTGTTAAATAAAATAGATTTAAAAAAGAGGTCTTGGTAAAAATGGACAAGGCGTAACTAACCCCATATAGGTAGAGGATAGGCCTCATTTTTAAAGTTTGGGATATACTAGTGAGCAAATGAAAATTAAAGAAAATTCCAATTCTATAGGAGGAAGACAAGCTTCCAACTACCAAGAATATAAGTCATTAATTTTTTAGAGTAAACCATCATAGGTGGATGAAAGGTGTTAGAGAACTGAAATAAGAGATATTGAGATTCCACCTCTTCTTTCTTATACAACACACAACACAAATAATTTGGTAAATTCTATAACTTCTAATGCACTCTTTCAATTAGCACAATATGGCTATGATATAAAAAAAATGCGGTATGCTTTTCCTTGTATTTTTTGTGGGTTAAGTAATCATTCTATTGCTTATTGTTGGAAGAGAAAATATCTTCTAATTTTTTTTATCACTTGTGAAAGATAAGGCAGGTGCTACATAACCATCTTGTCATTCAGTGAGAAATGTTAAACATGATTCCTTATTCAAGAAGGATAAGAGGAATTTTTGCACTCATTGTCACAAAAGTGAACACATAATTGAGAAATATTGGAAACTTCAACCATTACTCTATCCTAAACGTGGTAAATATTTCAACATATATTTAAATTGTGAAAATAAGGACTTATTATCACAATATTTTTGGTCTAAATATTCATGCAATTTTTGTGGATTAAATAATCACTGTGTTGTCTTATGTTAGAAAAAAATTAGTTCGTAAGATATCTATGTTTTCTAAAGAGAAAAAAATAGGTAATAATTATTGTACTCATTATAATTTGAGTGGTCACCGAAATGATAAATAGTGGGTATTATATCCACAACTATGTCCTAAGTATTACAGGAAGACATCCATGAAGAACGATGCATTTGTAAGTAAAAATGTTGTTTTAAACCCACCAGTTTTGAAAACAAAACTAGAGGAAGACCACTCCTCTACTAATTATATACAAATGATTCCATTTATTTTTGATTTAGATGGTAATGATCATTTCTTTTTTAGTGATAATTTTGCATAGTTATGATATTAATTAGTATGCATATGTTCAAAGCAAATTTTGGGATTCCATTAAAAAGAATATAGTTTGGTTTTGAACATAATTTTTGGAGCTATCACCTAAGAAAAATCGAGTGACAAATTTATCATACTTGGATTATTTTATCATATTTGTGATTTTGATAAGCTCTATTTTAATCCCCTGATAAGTTTTTGAGTTCCTAATGCATTGAAAAATGAATTAACTCATATTTAAACTTAGAAACATTTCTAAATGATTTATGATTTGAATTTGGTTTATTAGAGTAATTTGTAGAGAAAAGTCAAGGAACATATTTATCATACTTGAATTATTTTTCTCACATTTGAATTTATTTTTAAAACTTTCATTTTTAAAATTTGACAAAAGTATATGCAAATTATATGAGGCATGATTAGTATGTCTATTTTAAAAAAATTGTATTTTAGTATATATATATATATATATATATATATATATATATATATATATATATATATATTAGACAGTTTACTTCTATCTACAATTTGGTATTGGGTAGATATTTCTTTCACTGGTATTTCAAAGATTCAGTTTGATTTTTAAATCATTATCATGATATTTTATAGTAATATTTGTAAAAAAATTATTTGCGATTTTAGAGATTGATTTGACTTTTATAGGGACCAAAAAGATCTTATTAGAGAGGTTTTATTCGAAGAATTTTCACTCTTCATATGGTTTGAGATAATTAATTAATATTTTATTTAATGGTATTTTTATTTTACCACAAAATATATATTTAATTAATTAATATATTATTTAATGATATTTTTATTTTACCGTGAGATATATATTTAATTAATTAATATCCTATTTAATGGTATTTTGTTATTTTATCATGAGATATATTTAATTAATTAATATCTTATTTAATGAAATATTTATTTTAGCATGGGATATATATTTAATTAATTAATTAATATGTTATTTAATGATATTTTTTAATTTTATCATGAGATATATTTAATTAATTAAATATCTTAGTTAAGGGTTTTTAATCTACCATTGGATATTTTATTCTAAAAAATATACTATTTTCACTTTCACATGGATAGTTATTTAAAATAATCATGAGATATATTTTTAATTCTTTATCTCATATCAAAAATCCTACCACTCTTATATTATCAAAAAATATAAAAATTATTTTAAAGAATTGATGTGGTAGTTTAATCATGGATTATTTAAGATAAACATGGTTGCATGATTTTTTAAAAATCCACGTCTTTATTCTACCAAAGAAATGTGGTGTTAGACTTCTTGAAAGTTTGTTAAAGAAAGTCATGAAAATATTTTAATTATTTAATTTCATAAGTTAAACTTTATTTTTTCTACTTGTAAAGAATCATACGGTTGGTGGAAAGATATTTGGTTATTGATTTATTTTAGTGGTGAGATTATGTTTTTTATTTTGGTAGAGATTTACATGCATATTAATATATTTTTTAAAAAGATTATCCCAAGTATTTAAATCTAATATTATTCAGATACAAGGTGGTATTTGATTTGGATAAGTTTATTGCATGTTAATCTTTATTTACTAAGAATATCCAAATCTTGATCTTGAATTGCTAATCTTGATCTTGGTTTAAGGAGTCTTGACATACATTTAATCATGGCATGGAATCTTTTTAAAGAATTATTTTTACATTCAAGTGTGAATTATTATTATTATTATTATTATTATTATTACATTGAAAAATATGTGGCAATTTAATTCTTTAAAGCTTCTAAAAAATTCTTGATAAATGTTGTATGCGAAAATATTGACCATAAAGGGTTTATCATTGATTAAGAATATTAAACATATTATGTGGGGAAGTTTAATTATTTACTATTTATGATAGTGTAGATCAATTTTGACACTAATTCTATGTCATTATCCACGTTCAGTTATATGTTAATGATGTTGAATTCTATTTTTGGATTTTTAGTTTTGATCAGTCATAAAGTAACATTAAATATAGGAAGTAGAAAATATCAGAGAGCCAACACCATGCTGTCAAAACTAGAAAAATTTCAATTTGGGAAATAGTTAGTTCCCAAAAAAAATTGTTATTGCCCAACGAACATTATTGTTGAGAAATATAGATATAATTACAAGGTTATTTTACAGAGGCAGTAACAATATTTTGACAGATAAATAGTGGATTTACATAGAATAAATTACAGACAGAGATATCTAAATACAGATACAATAGACCCTCCAAGAAGTTTATTTTGTTGTATAGATAGATATCTAGTATGAAAATAATTATTTATTCAAAGAGATTTGTTTTAATTAGTCTCAAATATTTTTATTAAGATTGGAACACTCATAGATTGGACCCAAGGACATAGCCATTTAGTGAACTCCGTAAATAAATCTTCTATGTTATATTTTATTTTTAATTTCCTCTCTGTGATCAAAAATAATTTCAATTTATTTTATTAAAATTATGAAATTTTTATAATTATTTAAAAGGGGAAATTAAACATTAAAATATTCTATTTTATTATAAATCCAATCCAAGTAAATTGTAAAGATTTTTATAACTTGGATTTACAGATCAAAAAATGATCAAATTAAACATGTTGGGATGAGTTTCATGTTTGTTGAGAGATATTTGGATTATTAAATAAGAAGGAACTAAGATTAAATAGCTATAAACAACTTGATAAATTTTTAACTATGAAAGGAGTCAAGAAAAGTAACCAAAAAAGGATATAGTCTGAAGTTGTATGTTTTTGGAGAGATTGGAGACAATCTGCAAAAGTCTGTGTATTAGTTTTGAAGATATATGAAAATAAATATCTCATTGAATTTTATGATTTGGTTTCACATATATTACAAATGTATGTAAGTGTATTTAACCCTTTTTAAATCATATTCTATTTTATGATGATGTTTATGAAATTGCAGTACTGTAAAAACATAGAACATGATTTATACAGTTAAAAAAAATATCTTAATCTACCTTTAAAGATTGTTTAAGGTGTTAAATTGATACACAAAAATAATAATGGTGGGCTATACCACCTCCATATAATATATTTTAAAAATAATCTAAAAAACTCAAATTATTTATTTTTGAGTGCTCTCAACCTCTTTTTGAAACCTAAAGTTTTAAGAGGACTAAAAACCATATAAATAAAAATATAATCATGAAAATTGGTTGAATTTTTTTTAGAGGTTTAAGATAATATTTTTGAAGTATTAAAAGTGATTTGAAGATTTTATGAGGTATGTATCTCAAGTTATAGGTAAAACTCAGACCTACAGTCATAAAGACAAGCCAAAACCTTATTTAAGAAGACTAACATTGATACAAATTTTAAATGAATTGAAAATTTCAAAGGAGGTGTATTGGTAATTATTTTTTAATATTATTTTTATATGTTTAAGATGCAAAGGAACATATTAAGTTTTTAGTACTCAAAATTTTTAGATTATTATTAAAGTCCTTGTGTAACAATCCTAAAAAAGGTATATCTCTAAAAATTAGTCAAAGTGTTGGAAACTTTGTAGAAATAAGAGAGATGATATTTGTGACATTTTTAAAGTGATTTCAATTTTTGAAGGTCCTTTTAATTGAAGTTATATCAATTTTATAATTTGTAAGCCTAGTTTCTATACCTAAATTTTGCATGTTTTATATTTCTAGCCTATGATAAAGTTCTAAATGGATAGAATGAGTTGGTAAAAAATATAAAATGATGTTTTAGAATTTTTAATGATTCTAAAAGTTTTATCTATGGATTAAAGTGTAAAAAGAACAAACAAACTTAGTAAATATGCTTCAAGCCTATAAATCAAGTCAGTTTATTAAAAGATAAAAAATCTCAAGGCCCTGATTACACCATAAATTATTAATGGATCAATCTATAATATATATAAAATTTACATTAAAGTGGAATTTATGACCCAAAAATTGCGAGACATTATTTTTAAGATTGAAAAAACCCCTTTAGAATGATATGTGACACCTAAACTTTCAAATTTATTTCAATATAAATTATAAGAAGTCATGTCAATTATTTTGCAGAGTATAAATATAAATTTATACTCCATATCAACAATCAGGGGTCTCTTAGCGATACTTGAAAACACCTTTGAGTCTATACATGAGGACACTCATCTCTTTAATATTATTAAGTTGATTCTTGAATTGCTTACAATACCTATAAAAGATGATGAAAAAATTATTGATTTTCTTACTAAAATTAAGAATATTAAAGCTCAGTTAGATAGATATAATTGTAATATAATTTAAAATTAATTATTATATTTCATTATTCAGCTTAATATTCATAAATTTTTTCATAATTTTATTTCAATTATAAATTTAAAATACTAAATAGAGTAAGATATCTTTGAATTCACTACCCTATCAACTCTTCTGATTCAAGAAGAACAAGTGATTTCTAATTTTGATTCTAAAAATAATGTCACTTAGGCACTTATCACTCTCAATAGTATTTTTATGAACATTAGAAAGTAAAAAATTAATCCTTATTCTACTAATAGTAAAAATAGAAACATGAAATCTAGCAATAAGAATCATAACCCTAAGTTTATTGAGAATTGTAATAAGTATAATAAATTTGATTATACAAGAAAAAATTGTTATAAAAATAAAGATAAAGTTAACAATAAAACTTTTAAAAATAACAAAGAGAAGAAATCTAATGAAAACTATCAGAAGAACCATAATCAAAATAATAATTTAGAATATAATTTTAATGTTATTATTTTATATGCCATCTTGTTTGATTCTAATGAGAATGAATGGATTTTAGATAGTGGCACATTGCATCATATGACTTTCTTATCTAGTATTATATTTAATACTATAGATATTTATGAAAAAATCTATTTAAAAGATAATTCATTTTTATAAGTAACTAAATAAAAAAGAAAAACTTTACAAATATTATTATTAATGATATTTTTTATGTACTTAAACTTAAGAAGAATTTATTATCTTGTTCTCAAATTACAAATGATAACTTCATTATAAATTTTATTAAAGATAATTGATCCATTAAAAATCAATATGATTCTCTAATTGTTGAAGGTGTTCAAAAAAATAGTTTATATATTTTGTTTACTTTTACATGTTTTATTTCATCATATATTAAGCATGAATCTTAATTATGGTATGAAATATTAAGACATGTTAATTGTATAAATTTATATGATATGTATTCTCATAATCTTATTGTTTATCTTTTTTTCATCTCTTCTCGTCATAAAACTTGTGAATGTTGCTTATGTGATAAGTATCATACTAATTTCTTTCACAAAAATCATGATGTGAATTCCTCTCATACTTTAGAATTAATTCATAATGATGTAGTAGAACCTCTTGAAGTTATATCTCCTAATGATTTTTTATATGTTGTTATTTTTATAGATTATTATACTAAAATGATCTAATTATATTTCATTAAAAAGAAATATAAAGTGTTGTCTAAATTCAAATAATTTAAAGTTATTATTGAAAATAATTTTAATTTTTATATTAATAAATTAAGATCTAATAATAATGGTGAATATATTAGAATATTTTAATTCTTTTTTCATTACTTGTATTATTCAAATATAATTAACAAATCCATATTCCCCTCATCATAATGGTACTGTTGAAAAAAAATATGTCATTATAAAAATGGTTAGAACAACATTGTATTTTAAGAATATTTCTAAGTTATTATGGAATGAAGCTATGAATATTTCTATGCATATTCTGAATAGAGTACCTACTAAAGCTTTGCATCTTTTTAATCTTTTAAAAAAATTGTCTAAAAATAAATTCATTGTGACTCATCTTAGGATATTTGGTAACCCTATTTCCATATTTATTCTTAAATTTAAAATAAAGAAGCTTGAATCTATTTCTTATTCTTATATTTTTATAGGTTATGAAGGTAAGACTAAAGTATTAAGAGTATATGATCTATCTAAATGACAGATCATTGAAAATATGAATGTTCTTATTCTCAAAAAATATTTTTGTGAGCCCTATTTGGAGCCTTCTAAATGTTCTTTTTTTTATGAACATGGCTCTCTTGTTTCTCCTTAAAAATAAATCTATGTTTTAGAGGAAGTTGATCCATCTTTGGATAACTTAGAGTCTGTGTAACCCATTGAATTTTGTGTTCAATTTAAAAGACTTAAATAGGCAGAATCTTTAATTCAATTTTTTGATCTTGATAATATTAATAAATTAATTAGAATTTAACATTATTATTATGTTTTAATGACTATGTATGAATGTGAACTTCAATATTTTGAATAATCTATTCAAGATAATAGATGAAAAGTTACTATGCAAGCTGAGTATAATTTCTTAATTAAAAATTAAATTTGGGATCTTGTCTCACCTCTATCTTTAAGGTATATTTTTGGTTGTAGATGGATTTATAAAACAAAATATAATCCAATTGGTGAAATTGAAAAGTCTAAAATAAGATTAGTTGTTTGTGGGTTTAATAAAAAAACCAGGATTGACTATTTTGAAACATTTACTCCTGCAGCAAAAATAAGTGTTGTTAGATTAATTATTACTCGTACAACTCAAAATAATTGGATTATCTGTCAAATAAATTTTAATAATGATTTTCTAAATAGTGATTTAGAAGAGAAAATCTATATGACTCAGCCTAAAGGTTTGACTAACCTTAACATAGAATATTGTGTGTAAGTTAAAGAAATCACTATATGGTTTGAAACAAGTCCCTCAAACTTGATATTTTAAAGTTATTTTTTTATTTAAAAAACTAGGTTTCTTTAACTATTATTTAGATACTGGTCTCTTTACTAAATTTGAAAATAATCATTTAATATTAATTTTATTATACATTGCCGATCTTTTTAATTATCGATGATAAGATTAGTTTAATTCATAAATATAAAAATAAACTAAATTAAATATTTAAAATGATCGATCTAAATATTTTTTTATCATTTTTTAAGAATGTCTATATTTCATAATAAATATTTTATTGTTATATCACAATCTCAATATGCACATAATCTTTTTGTTAAGTTTAATATGATTGATTGTAAATGTACATCTACTTCTATTGAAGTTAGTGTTAAATTTGATGCAAGCCCTGTATGTGAAAAAGTTAACTCTACTCATATAGGTAAATTGTTGATAGTTTTATTTATCTAACCATTACTAAGTTAGATATTTAATATGTTATAGGTGTTATAAATTTATGAAGGATCCATATTTGGATCATTAGAAATTAGCTAAATATATACTTTATTATATCAAAGGAGCTCTTAATTTTGGTTTATTTTATTCTTTCATTGATAAATCTAAATTATATGTTTATTGTGATGTTGAATATGATGGTGATACTATATATCACAAATATACTTTTGAATGTGTTTAAGCTAGGTGTAGGTGCTATCATTAGGAGTAGTGAAAAATAACTCATTTTTTTTTATGTCTTTTATAGAAGTGAAGTATAAAAATGCTATGAAAGATGTTAAAGAAGTTATGTGCTATGAAAGTTGTTAAGAGAACTTTATTTAGATGTTTCTCCTAGTACCATCTTTTATTATGATAACTAAAGTTATATAGTTTTAATAAAAAAAATTAGTGTAACATCAATGACCTAAACATATTGAAGTTTATGTGTATTTTATCTGAAATAAAGTCTTCAATGGTGATATTAATCTGTAGTTTTGTTCTACAAATAAATAGGTAGAAGATATCTTCACAAAATCACTTGGTAACACTATCAAGTTTTTTTAGTTTTATGTAATGCTGGGCCTCTCAAAGTTTACATTAAAAGGGAGTGTGCATGAAAATGTTACTTTCTAACAACCACATTTTTTTATTCTTCTCTATACTTCTCATTGTAAAGCATTATAAACTTCGTATGAAAATTTTAATTTTATACCCTAATACTTAAAAGTACATTGTAATAGAGGTCCTTATGTTATAAAATATTCAAATCCTATGTAGCATATGAAATAAATATTCACTCATTGCTCTCATTATGAATACAATATAATATAAATAAAGCAATGTTGATGACTATGGATATAATACAAGTGAAAATCAAGGTAAAAGGGTGATATAGGTAAGGGCTTGAATGATTGTGTGGTTATTAAATATACTTGCTCATTCATTGACTAATGTTGGCACAATATTTGAGAGTAATAACTATAGATAAAAAAACATTCATATATCCCACCAATCCCATTTATGAGGGTACAATGAGAGTAATTTTTCTAGGCAATACACTCCTCTTAGGTGCATCACAAATGAAATGATTAAAAGAGACTTACTAGGGTATAAATAAGAGATCCTCAATATTTATAATATGTTATAAAATATGTAGAAAATAAAATTCATATTTAATGTTGTACAATGGCTATGAGTATTGGATTAAACCCCTCATACCATGATGTCTATAAAATAGATCACCATATAATCCTTCATAACAAACACTAAGTAATTTTAAAATTATTAGAATATAGTTGCCAAAAGCAAGCATAATCAAATACAAAATAAAGAGAAAATAAAAGCATAAGATATTTGTGTATAAATATCAAAAAAAATTAATCTGAGGTTGAAGGAAAGAGATTATGTGTTAGATTTGATCCAAGGTGATAAGATAAATTATTCAGTGTCAGATTAAATCCAAGGTTGATAAGATTGGATCATTATGTTTAAAATTTATATCTAAAGTTGAACACTATTTTATTTCAATGTCAGGAATTTACATAAATTTAAATGAAATTCTAAGATAAAAATCAAGAAAATAATAAGCAATGTTCTAAAAATATCAGGTTCACTAAACTTTTAATCCATTATGAATTGAATGAATCAAACTAATATATATATAAACTATTAAAATTTAAATACATAAGTATATAATAAAATATAGTTAAATACAAAATCTAAAAGATTAAATATTTAACTAAAAATAGTAAATAGATATCTAGATATGCAAACCTTCACAAAACAAATTTTATGTTAACTATGCAAGTTGACTTTGACTATAAACTAGCTGAAAAGACCTATAAATTATGTTGCACCTAAAAACATAGATTCAATCTATACTGGGAAATTTTTATAGAAGAAATACATGGCCAAATTATGTCCTTGCTTGTTGACTATAGCCATGTCCTGGTTGATTATGCATATGATTTTTTTATTTGGGTTTATGCGATTGTCTACGAGAGTTTACTGATTAATCATGTGTCCTGATTTACAATGTGAAATACCTTAAAAATATAAATCCTAGATCCTAAATAATAAACATAATAAAGATAAAAGTCTAGAATGGGAGGATAGGGTTAGGTAATAGCTAAGATACCTTTAGAAAACTCTTCATAATTTGAATGCTTCTTACATAACCCAAATGGGCCTTAGTTTGATATAGTTTTTTCTCTTAGGGTGAATGTGTGATTTGTGATTGTGCTATTGTATGAATGTAGATAAGATATTGATTAAAATTATTGAAAATAGATTACATTGACTTTTAATAAATTGAATTTAGACTAGGCCTATGACTATTAAAATGCAACAGAATTGAAATTAGAATAAATAGTGCTATTTTACTCAATGTGCAATATAATTTCCAAGTGATTGTTAGATATGTTTGGAAAAGCCTTGATGTGATTATATAAGGTATTATTTAAAATATTTACACTTACAAAGCCTTGATGTGCTCTTTCAAATAGTCTGTTTAAAATTTAAAAAGAGCACGGGAGACATGGTTGCACTAGTGGACAAGGCCTTAGTGCATCCCTATCTGACCTAGTGTGGTCTTATCCTAGAAATATATAGAGTGCTTAAAAATGTCTAACAAATGCCTATAAATTTTTTAAGGATGTCTGAATGATGTTTCATGTATTTACAAGTTAAAGTAGTGTATACTCCCTTAGAACTTATAAGTTAGTGGAATGATGAATAGGTTGAGTGAGGTAAGGATGTCAAAATTAAACATTTTCAATAACTTAATGATTAATTTTATGTGTCTACATATTCACATCATAATTTTTATGTTTTGAGATCTACTACTACTATTATCATTCATGAAATTGTCACACATAGCATTGCCATAAAAAACATTGGTATCACAAGCATTCACATTTGCATTTTCATCATATTTATATAATTTACATTATCATCCATGTGTATCAATATAAGGAGCATAACTTTCACCAATGATCACCATTTTATTTTTCAAACAAGCACAAGTACTAATCAAAGGAATTTGAACCAAATAAATATGTGTAACACTCAATTTATCACTTCTCCTAGTAAGTGTCTTATATATAAATTTATTAATTGACATAAGAGAGAAACATAAAGAACATGAAATAGATTAGGGATAATGATATCACATTAAGAAAACATAACCTTAGATAAATAAAATATGAAACACAACAAAATTATTAACCCTAAATGGAAAAATAACATGAAACTAAAGTGTTAAAAAGATTTAAGTTCACCAAAAAACTATACCATGGAGGGCACATAATTATTCAAAACACTACACCAACCACAAAAAAAAAGGGTCCTATGTAAATTTAGACCAAATATAGTAAATAAGATTTGTCTAGGGTGACAAGGGAAGATGATTAAATGTACTTAGAATGATTGATAATTAACAATGAGGTAAGAGATGCATACCTAATTTCTGACTCACCTAAGATATGACAAAAGCTTAAAGTACTTAAAATGAGACTCTAGAAGAGTGAAAAAAAACATTCAAAAATAAAAATTAATGAGACAACAACTAAATTTGGACAACTTTGATAACATGATAGGACTAATATTAGACCTACTCAATAATGATGGTCATCCAAACAAACAACTTTGATAACATGATAGGACTAATATTAGACCTACTCAATAATGATGGTCATCCAAACAATGGAAATTATCTTCCAATATTGGTTGTGCAAGTCTAATCACTCTAAAAGTTTTTAAAATCCTTTGTCAACAGATGATATCTAGAAGTGTTTTTTTTCTTAAAATAAGAAAGTGATGTGTGTAGATTGTTAGAGTCTTTTATATTTCACTTAAGCTCAAGCCCATTCTTGCTAAGACATAAATTGGGTTATTGTTCAAGGGGTCTACCTTGGTTAGCCCCCTAACTACATTATTCCAAATTCTATTTTCAAGACTGTCAATCAACACTCATGCATGTCAACATCCAGTCTCATATATATAATATTCCCATATTTTATCTATATGATATGCGATGCAATATGTAACTAGGGTGAGATCTCTATGCTCTTTTACTCATGTAATACCTTTCTTTTAGTACAAGTATGCAATAATAAGCTTTCAATAAATATCAAATAAAATAAGGGCAAAGTGTAAATTATGATTAACATGTGAGTTCCTTAACAAGACTTATTCATAGGGTACATATGTATATATAGGCATTTCAAATTTAAATTAGGAGTTTTTTTGTGTACAAGCCGACAATGCGGAAGTAAGAAAGCTTATAATCATGTCACAAGGAAACATGGTGGAATATAGAGAAGGAACCACAACTGACATAACCAGAATCATAATATTCCAACAATAGTTAAATCACTATTAGATTTCTCTGATTTAGTTCATGGTACCAAAGTCTTAAGAAACAAAGATCAATAGGTTTATAGGACTAATTGTGAGTATTCCAAGGCAAACAAATGACAAATGTAAGGGTTTCATGAGTAAATGACGATACTGAAAAGTTATGAGGGGTACAATATAAAGGAAGATGCACCAGTAATCATCTAATGTGGACTAATGATCTAAATGTATGAAAGCATGATAAAATCATTACAACTAAAAGGACTTGTACCAAAATTAAGTGTCTCCAGTTTACTACATCATAACATTCCACTGGTATATCTTATCTTGTATGATGTTTATAGTCTATGTTAACAGTCATCCTATCTTATATGACCAATTTTGACTTCTTTTTATCTCTACTCACTGATGGTATAATGGCTTTTTGACTTGTAGTTTTTTTGGCTTATGAGACTTTTAGCTTATCTCCTTTCTGTTGTTGGAGATTCTGTGGTCTTTTCAAGAATAATCTACTTGCCAAATCCTTTTGTAAACCTAAGGTAAGGGTTCATATTCCCTTATTAATCAATATTAAAAAAAACATTCTACTTGCATATAACACATTATATATATTAAACTATTAAACTTACATAATATGTATGACACATGTGCTATAGTATAAAACATCATCTACAATGTGGTTCTTGATTAGGAGCTCATTTATTGAATGTGTACAAGTAATCATAGATTTTAAAATGAGAGTGATAAATGTCCTTTCGACTAAATAGTATACTAGAAAAAAAATAGCATAATTACATTGGGTATTATAAATAAAGAGGTATCAGATACAAGAAGGGTAGTTTGAGACCTATTGAAAATTTCAAACACAAAAATATATTGTAGAGAAGGATTCATCGTTCATATAAAAGACACTTCACATATATCAATGTACACAATATGTTCGATACCTCATGCAAACACAAACGGCACAAATGAGGCCTTCTTATGTTGGCCTCAACATACATTCTCACCAACATATATCAATCCACATACGTAATATATAAGATAAAATTCCACTTTACGATCTAGCCTAGTTGGTTTAGAGCCATAACTGAATGTAGATCAATGAACACAATTCTAAAAACTGAGGCAAGACAATCATATTCAAATATTCTAGCATAAATTCAAAGCCATAAGGTTAACATCTAATTCATTCCGGTACATTGTAAGTTGGATGTTGAGTTACTCTCAGTAGGTTTATGAACGTGATATTTATATAACAAAGTTTTTAATGTCTTATTTGTGTATGTTTAACACCAATTAACACACAAAAGTGTTGAATTGCCCGCTCAAGTGTTAAACTGTCGGATACATTAACACCAGCCAACTTGAACACACCGGCCTCATGATTCATCTTTTTATATACTTAAATTCTTTCTTAAAATTAATCACCATTCTATCTTTATTTTCTAATTGTATGTTATATCAATCTTGTCCTGCGTGTAGGGGCACATCCATACAATTACATTACTGAGGTTTTCTTCTTTTAAATGGGCCAGGCTTGTCATTTAGATTGCTACTCTGATGGCGTCCATTAATTGAACTATCAGGGTCTCTGGTCCTTTTGGCCCCCTGAGCTGAGTTAACATAATTTACATTAGTTTGATCCTAACACTAGTTTTTGTTGGTTATATTTTGGAAAAGAGTTAAGACTAGTAGAAAAAGGATTTGCAAGCGTTTCTTGGGGATGGGATACTTGTACATTACCTCTCATATTTTTATGAATATTTCCTAATTGGCTCGTAGACCTCATATTTTCTGCTCTGCAACAACCAACAAACTAATATTGAATGCAACAACTAAACATAATCTGTAATATAGCAGACTAAATTTGATTTATTCATTTCACCTTTCCTGATTAGATGGGTAATGGGAATTCATTGGCCTTCTTTGAAAATAAAGGCTACCATGAGTTGGACAATTTCGATACCAGTGATCATCTAAGAACAATAATACAGAAAATTATTTAGTACTATCATTTTAAAATCTGATGGAAAAAAACTGTTCTATTATACTTTTGTATGCATACCTGAAGCATTGCAACGAAAGCAGACATAGCCTGCGTATGGCTTAGCCCTGCCAAAATTTGAACTACTAGCTTGCCCTTCTACACTAGTACTGTTAGTATTTCTGCTATCTGCTGTAGCTCCCATCAATGTTGGGATGCCTTGGATTGCCTTCTCAAATGCCTCTCTGCAATCACAGTAATAATAACATAAGTGTCATCCATTGAATAAAAGTAAGTGCATATGCATATACAATTTCTAGTAGTGACTATGATGACGACTACTTTTTTTTTTTTTGGTGGTTTAGGTTTTTTAAAAAAGGTCCTGACCTGTTTAAATGTATCTATTTAAATAAAAAAATGTTTATATAATTTTTAGTTTTAATATTAAATTTTATTAATTTTTTTTAATGGTTTTGATTACTTGATTGAAGAAAGGTCATTTATGCACTTTACCTTCAAATTGATGAAGGTAAACCATGTATGAATTTGTAATTAGAAATGTGACTATAAATATTTTAAAATAATTGTAAAGTGGTTAATAAAAATGTGTTTGATCCTTCTTTATTTAAATTACACACCTTACAATTTTATTTATTTTTTAAATTTTCATTGCACAAATTGCTTTTAATTTACTCAATCATGATTTTATTTTTATTGCCCCCCAAAAAAAATACTACTACACTGTTAAACTATATACCCTACAATTATTTTTAATAGTTCTTTAGGTGACTCCATTAATTAGTTGCTCAATGCTCATGCGAGTTTCTTGATATTTAACAGTCTAGTGTGGGTAGATCGGGAAAACCCAGTGTGGGGTTAATCGTGTTCTTATAATACTTACTCATCAGGCTTAGGGGTGGGATTG
This sequence comes from Torreya grandis, assembly GCA_037957365.1. Lineage (NCBI taxonomy): Eukaryota > Viridiplantae > Streptophyta > Pinopsida > Cupressales > Taxaceae > Torreya > Torreya grandis. The sequence continues at coordinate 947,742 of JARHVA010000636.1, forward strand.
CGATAATAATGATTAGCATCGTTTGTACGTCCTCTTTGATATTGCCGTGTTTGGTTGGGTTTGTCAAAGGCAGGATCCCCAAAGGTGGGACAGCATTGAATGAAATGACCTTTCACTCCACACCGATTGCAAATATATCCCTCATGAGGTAATCCCAATGGTGCTCTTCTGTTCACTAATTTATTTGTTGCACCAGATTGCAGGTACCTGCAATTCAAAAACATGAGCAGCTTTAGATACTTACCATCACAAAGAAGGAAACAATAGATATAAGTTCTACTTAAAAAAAAACATATTTAGATCTTTCTTTTGCTTGCCTCTGCCAATCATCGAATGAGTCATTAATAAGAGCTGCTATTCTTCTGTCCTCCTCTTCTTTTGAAAGAGGAGGAAGAGGAGCAGGAACAGGAGGAGGAGGAGAATTTTTCATATTCTTGTCATTATATTTTGCACTTTGATAAGTTGGAATGTAGTATTGGTTCTCACCACTGTAGATATCTTTTCCTGGATCATATTGGTCTTCCATGTCATTAGTGGAAGGATGAAGAGATGCTTGAGAAGAATAGTTAAAATTAATGCCAGGAAGACCGAAGGTGCTGGTATTATCTGTTAAGGGAGGAGAAACATTATTGTTAGAGTTGGCTTTATTGGTTAGTTGAGGCTGAGGATGAGGTCGTGAAGAGATGGTTAAGGGAGGATGAGTTTGAGGTCGAGGTTGTAGAAAAGTGGTTAAGAGAGGAGGAGGTTGATGTTGAGATTGAAGTTGAGTTGTTAAAGGAGGACGAGTTTGAGGTTTTGGCGGAGGTTGAGGTTGTGGATGAGTGGTTATGGGAGGACGACGTTGAAGTTGATGCCGTTGTTGAAGTTTACCAAGCGGATTAGTGGTGATTGGAGGGAAAGGAACTGTATTATGAGAAATGGACATCCATTCTGGTATGCTGCACTGCTCATCCTGGTTGTTTACATCCTGTTCAAAATCAAACTCAGTTGTAATATCAAAACCATGTTCCTCCAATCCTATTTTCCTAGGATCAGACATTGAGAAGGGAAGGGTGGAAAGAAGTAGCAGAAGGTATTGGGTGTATGTATGATGTAGTTCAAGGGACATGTCTGTTGGCTTTGGTGCAAGTTATACACATTGTCTTAGTATATTTAAGGCATAGAATTATGCAACTAAAATGTGGCTCCTTTCTCTCTAGTTATCGTTGATGGGTAACTAAATTCGTGTTGATGAATAGTTTAGAGACGACGTTTGAAATGTATCAAAATGATTAAATCAAGGTGTTTTCAGAATATGGATATCAAAGGTGACATAACTTGTTTTAATGAATAGTTTAAAGGTTTCGTTTTCCTTCTCATGCTGCCCGTTTAATGCCTTTCAAATGGCGGACTTATGATATATACTGTCCTTTCCATGCGAGAGTTACACGACATGTTTAGGTTAATGTTTGCAATGCAGTCAAATTATCATAAATATTATCTACTTTAAAATAAGTAAATGTTCATGTATTTTTTAATTGTGTAAACTTGGAGAAATTTTAGACTTTTTTTTAATTTAGTGAAGAGTTTTTAATTATTTAAAATATATAAAATAAAACAACGAGCTTAGGAGGGAGGTTCTTTTTACGGTGGTTTCTGTTTTGATTGTGTTTTTGAGCTCTCCTTTTTTATTGGTGTTTGTTATTTCTCCTTCTTAATCTTTAGTAATGAGTTTTAAAGTTCTTTTAAACTTATATATAAAAAAGAAATGATAAAGATATAAAATTAAAATGCTGAAATAAAAAATAAAGGAAATACTAAAAGATAGTTCTCAATAAAAGATGGAAGGCCTCCTCTCCTGCCATAGCAGAAGAATGGCCCAGACCATCGATTAACTTGTTGGTCCCTTTACTTTTGTGATGGATGGCTCGCTGTTCTAGTGGCAACATTTTCTTTTGTTATTTCGCTTGTAGTTTTTGGCTTAGTTGTCTGCTCTCTGTTTTCCTGCTGACTGTTGGCTTTCTTTTTGGTGACCGTTGGCAGAATTTTGGCTAAAGGCCATCTGTTTGCTGTCCAATTGTTGATTTTTGGTTGATGGTTTGAAAGTTGTTATCTTTTTGGGCTGTGGCCTGGTTGGTCTGTTGTTTACTCTGATTTTTTTGTCCCTCTTGGGTGATTGTTGGTCTTCTTTGTTTTGGATTGTGGGCCCTCAAAATCTTTACTTTTACTTATATAAAATGAATGTTTAAAATTTTAATAATTTTTTTTAAGAATAAAATATATAAAAAGAAAATTTAAAAGTGTAATAGGAAAAGGGTAACGTAAGACATTCATTTGATATTTTAACAATAAAATAACATTCATTCATCACTTTTCATATGTTGAGAAGATCTGACCATTGTCACATTTTTATAGAGGAAAAGGAAATTAAAATTACCAAAAGTTTTATCGTATTGTTTTAAAAAAAATGAAATCGAGTAATATGAATTTAAATTAAAAAATAAAATATTATTTAAAAAAAAATGAATGGTATGAAAGCACACTTTAAAAATAACACACTAGACCAAAAAATAATATCAAATAGAAACATCTAAAGTAGTTCATATCACTCACAACTAAATAAACAACACACGATAAAGAAAGAAATTAAGTTGTAATAATGAAGAGCTCAATGACACATAGAGGATCTTGATCATACAATTTCCCCAACCAACCTCTGATAGGTCGTCTCCCTCAAGTAAAAAAACCTACTTTATTTGCATTGTCCATTACATATTTTCTTTGGTAGCTATTTGAATTTCACTTGGAGTAAGGGGTTGAGATTCCCAGAGTCAAGAGCAAGAACTTATCAGGGCGAGGAAGAGAAGCCCAATTGCCACACTACATTGAAGAAGGTGAATACAATCATGGTAGAGACCAACTAGACTAGGTATGAAAGCGGAGCCGATAGTGACTTATTTTGTGCCATCCCTTCCTCTCCACAACATTATATCCCTTAGATGCAAAGAGGGAGGCATGTAAGTAGTAGTGCACGATGCATTGCTCCAATGGTCCAACAAGGTCTAGAGATGGGCCACCTCCATAGCCACCTTGTTAGCCCAGACTTGAATCTTTATAAGCATATTTTCAATATAATCACAAGCTTGTTAAAAATAGATAATTGAGCATTAATTATAGAGTTACCAATTTATTTTTGCATTTATTTATTTTAAGTTTTTTTTTAAAAAAATCCACTTGGAGAGTATGCATAACTTATGTATCTTGCAGGTGATATAAACTAGTCACTGAGGAGAATATTCTGTCAGATGAAAGGCTTCAACTGAAAGGTTTTAAAAAATTATGTATTCATGTTCAATACAACTAAGATTTGCTATAGAACCAAAAAATGCTTCATAGTCTTAGTATGGCCACAAAGTGAACATTTGGATTACAAAACATCTGGATGCATAAGGCAATGCCCCAAATATAATCCTTGATAAAGTAAACACCAAGAAAAGTGTGAAATCTTGGGCTCAAGTGTGGCACTCCATATATTATGAATTTCTTACTCTAGGTATGGGTAGTGAACTAGTGAGACAATTATTCATTAAGCTTGTCAATCATTGATAGTCAAGCTGAGAGCTAGTCATATCCCTTGTTGGAAGTATAATACAAAAAAGGGGTTTCAACATACCAATTCCAATCCTTCCACCAGGGTTTAGAAAAGATACTACCATTTTATGTAACATCTCTATAGGCACTGAATCAGTAACCTTTTAATAGGATTCTTAGTTGTTGTTGTTTAAACAAAATTCAAAATTAGCTTCAAGTCAAAAGATCCAAGCCATAGTAGGTTTGGAGAAAGTGTATTGCATTGTGCCCATACCTTTTCTAAAAATATTGAGAACATGGACTTTGGGAACCTTGCTAAATAGATCATCATTAAAATTTACTATAGAAGAACAGTAGATGTATTGATTTTTTATAGAAAGGCCATCATTAAACCCATCCCAATTCTAAATAAACCAAGCTTTAATTGCTTTCCACAATTTTCAAATACTCTTTACAAAACATAACATAAAAACTCTGATAGAGACATGCAAGATAATAAGGTTTTGAAATCCTATGCCCTTCCAAGCTCTTTGTCAATAGGGAGAACCTTCAATGATATAATTTTTAAGCAAAATTATCCATACCTCTTTCCATTCATTGGCATCGATAATCCATTTCATAAAAAGTGGCGCCTTGATGGTAAATATAAAGAAGACCAAACCCCTTACCTCCTTGGGGAGACAAAAATACTCCCAAGCCACTCAGTGAAAACCTTTCCCATCTTTAGACTTGGCTTAAATAAATATAATTAGTTGAACTCAAAATTTTTGTAAGAGGCTTTGTATGGAACCCAACGTGATGAGTAGTAAACATGGGTTGTAGTAAGAATCTTACAGCATATTTGGAATTTACCTTCTACTTAGATCTTCTCAATGAGCATAAGAGTTTCTTATTTACCCGATCAATGCCATATAGATTTCTTTGGACATAGTGCTTAGCTCTATTGGGTATCTTTGTAGGCAAATCTCATTGTCTACTTTTGGCAGTTCTTTAATGATGGATGAAAAATCATCTTTCAACATATTGTGGTAGTAATTTTTTGTCTATTCTATTATTTTTGGGGTATCCTTTCAACATAATTTAGGACCTTCCGACACTTTTTTCTAATTGATTTGCACCTATTGTTCATGGGTACCTCATTAGGTCTAGTTATTGGGACCCATTTTAGAGAATTTTGAGCTTCATTTTTTGTATAGTCTCCCTAAGTTGTACTTAAAAAAGGTGTTCGTGTGATACATTATGGACCTTTTCTTAAGTTGGCTTAGGATAGTTTACTATTCTAAAGTTACATAAGCTGCATCATAATGCATAATTTCACAGGCTTAAAAAAAGATAATACTAGGCTTTATGCTAGCCAATAAGGTGCTACCTCTTCATAGGCCAATCACATTAACTTATTATGTGATCAATAAGGAAAGGGAAGTGTGCTCTTGCTCCATCTATATACACCCTTTCCCTTTATGTATTTTTCATCATGTTTTCTAATATCATATATCATGCCATTATTATGAGATATTAAATCTATCTTATTCAATTATCTACCTCACATCTTTCCTATTTTTGCGTGTCAACTATGCCTCGGTTTCAATTTGACCCTGGATAGTATCAAATTTCAATAAAATTAGGTAAAATTAAAAAAATAGAGTAAATGAGTCAAAATTGAATAAATTAATGAAAATATTAGTAAAAAGGGGAAAGTAGAGAAATTAGTGAAAATTGGGATATTAGTGAATACTTGATAAAACTAGGGAATTTAGGGAATTTTAAAATAAGATTAGTCTAAAATTGAGGAAATTAGAGAAATTAGTGACAAGTTTGTTTATTTTATACGCACAACAAACCTTTAGCAATAATAAAAGTGTTAGAAATCAAACAAAAGCATAATTACTATGCTAAAGAAATTTGCAATGAATACCTCCGATGAGCAAAGAGGGGATTATAAGTAATACCTTCACCTAATAAAATGAGAAAGTGACCCTATGGATGCTTGGATGTTGCTCAATTATTATTTGGATGTATTTTTTTGATGTGGAGACTACATGATCAAACAAGCAACATCTCCCCTTGTTAACTAGATGATTGGCTTGATGTTCGATGGCTTGGATGATTGATTATAGACTCAAATGAGCAGAGCATTGATAGGCTAAGTGAGCTTATTTGAAGTGGAGGGGTGAGTTCAAATTTATAGTTGTTCAAGGTAAATGTGAGCCATTGAAGGGTGAAGAATGAGTCATCCTCCTCATTGAATAAGGGAGGTTGAGTAATACATATAGGAAGTTCAGTGTGTAAGGAATCAGATTTAATGAAGAGTGGCTTAAATTGCATTTCAAGTCCCTTGCCTTGGACTTTGTAGATTTCTTAGGAATTTATTGATTGATATAGGGATTTGAGTTGATTTGAGGATGTCACTAATTTATGATGACTATTTTAATTTTTTATTTTGAATAATTATGGAAATTACAATTCCGTAGAGTTTTTTATTAAGATTAATTAGCTAACTTCACATGATTTGTTAATTAATTAATCTTGAAAATAGATAATTCGATTAATTAGTTAGGGGTGATGCAGACTAATCACGGATTGTAATTCAGGATGATGGAATAAATTGGAGTTTTTCATATGGATTAGTGTATAATAATAATAGTTACTAGTTTTGACACTGGGGTGGTGGAAATTAGATGTCTAAATTTTGCCCCTCTTTGAAAAGGACTTACAAGAGATTGGTGGAGTAACATATTTTCGAAGAATAAATAATCTAAAAAATATAGCATATGGAGATGCCCCAAATGATATGATGAAAATGATAATTTTATTAGAAGTAACAGTCTCAAGAAAACTGAAAAAAAATGGCACACGAGGATTCCCCATATGATAGATGATGAGGATATGATGCCCCTTGAGGGGTCAGGCAGAGAAGAAATGAGGCGAATAGGCCCTTCAAAGGAAGAATAATGTGAAAAGTGAAAATAAAATAAAATGAATAAACAAAATGAAGAATTTTAGCGAAAACGGGGATAAAATCGATAAAACGAGTAAATTGGAGCTCACCAAGTGAAAATCGAAAGACAATGGTGTAAATGGGGGGAAAATATTTGAGGTTTTTAATGGATGGGGCGAATAAATAGGGGCTGGGGGTGGTGAAAAAATATTAATTTTCACCCTAGCCTCTTAATAATTTGTGCCCTGGGCTTGCGAGAAGATGGATAATGTATTATCCGATAGCCATCGAAGTGAGTAGATTAGCGAGTACCAGAGACTAGAGGGGAGCAGGCCACAAGTATGTATCTATTGTTTAAATTATTTTTTATCATTTTTAGTTATAAATGCTGTCCAAAGGCACACGTGAGTGCAAACACTATGAGGAAAATTTTCCTGTTGGCGTCTGTGTCAAAAAAAGGCGTGTCTGTGTGGAGGGTAATTACATCTGTGCATAAATTTATTTATTTTTCTTCTGCACATTAAGTCATTAGCATCTCATCTGCACGTTAGTCCTAGGTGCGTCAGATGGCAACATCTATGTGAAATACCGTAGCATCTACATAAAGTCATAACATTTGCATATAGTCATTTTGTCTACGCAAGTCATAGCATTTGTGCATAAAACAAAACATGGATGGGAAAGAGAAGGAAGTAAATGAATAAAAATGATGAATTTTGACTAAATATGCTCATGATGTGGTTTTTTTTTAAGGAGTGACTATGTGATTGAATAAACGTGAATAAAAATGTTGAATTTTGACTAAATATGCTCATGATGTGGTGTTTTGTAGGAGTGATTATCCATCGTCATTATAGAGGAGCAACGAGTAACATTTGGTTGTGTTAGCTACTATGAAATACATGGATGATGGGGAGATCAGATTACTAGAGGCTATGGGATTATACCATATTGCACAAATGTTAAATATTTGGGCTATTAGGGTTTTATTGATTGCATTGGTAGAGCACTAACATTCAGAGACCAACACATTTCATCTTTTGATTGGTGAGATAAATGTGGCCTTGAGGGACATCTGGAGGATCCTATCGATCCCATTGCACATGTACTGCATTTATTGGACTTATGGGAAACTAAAAGTGTTATTGCAGAGACTTGAAAATGTTATAGATATCTTGCTTCAAGGGTAGGGTTTGGATATAAATGCATGTTCGTTAGATGAGCTATTAGATCTAAGGTGTCATTGGTACTCATGGCACTTATCAGTGACATATTCCTACTTGATAGAACAGACGATTATTTCAAGTGGGACTACTAGGTGTGATTTATGACATGATGGTTGATGCAACTATATTCGGATGGGATCCTAAAGTGTTGGTTCAGTTAAATAGGAATTTCTAGCTGGTAGTTTACTGTGATGGATAAAGCATTAGGCCAATGACATTTTTATAGGTAATAGACCTAGGATCATATCACTACTGAGAGGTCTATGGGGACACATCGATAGAGAGCTAGTGAGGAGTTGATTGCCTATGGTTGGGATATTGTATCAAGAGGATAATGTGGGCACATGGTTGACCTTGACTTCTATAGATAGGTGATCGATGAGTTAAAACCTATTCAGATTGACTGGTAGCCTTATAAGGGAATTTTGTTTCATTAGATAGATGAGCATAGATACATGGGTTATATGATGATAGAGTGCTACATAATTGGCTACAAAGACTATATCATTGAATGATATACCCCAGATAGGGTCTAGAGGTAGCTTGAGCTACAACAAGATATTTCCACAAGGCCACATTTATATGCCAAGATGGTAGAGATATCCCACAATGGGGACCACGGGTGGACCATCTAGTGTCCATCATAGATTGGGCCCCGATATAGCTAGTGCCCTGAGATGATAAGATATGGATAGTTGATCCTAGTGTTATGGTTGGTTAAGATACATGGTGGGCATAGATAATTCCTAAGAGATTGATAATACCTCACCATACACTGAGGACTCTATAGAATAGGATACAAGATCTAGTGTGGAGGCTACCTCAGAGGTTGGAGTAGAGGAGACAAAGGGTTATTCTATAGTAGGTAGGGGGAGATGGCTGAGGAGGAGACAAGCACGATGGGGATGAATATGATGGTAGACAGGATTGAGGAGGCCCAACATTGGTAGTAGAGTCTGATGTACAAATAGTTAGTGTGTTAGAGGAGCTAGGAGACCTTATATATATATTGATTCAATGGTTCCAATGATAGTTGTAGTGCCTATAGGAGGTGAATGGGTGGGACCTTCATATCCACCACAGAGGCTAGAGAATATAAATTTGATTGGAATTTTTCCATAGGATATTGTGGACAAAGAGAGAAAGATATCTAGATTGGAGGATAAAATGGGAGCATACTAGGGATATGCTACCCCCAGGGATGACAAGATAACTCATCTTATGGTAGACGTTACACAGATGACTACCAAGATTTAGAGGCTCCAAAGGGAGTGAGATATAGAGGTGGCAAGACTGATAGTAAAGGTGACTCTATTGACCATTCAGCTAGTGAGGTGGGATAGTTATTTGATTGTTATGGATGTAAAGGTTCAAAAACTCTAGATAGAGAAGGACATGACCCAACAAGTTGTGATGACACATGGATTATGTCATAGTTATGTAGAGTCATTGAGGGAAGCTATGGAGGATCAATACTTCTATGGCTTATATGTGCAGGTTGTTACTTCAGGGTAGAGAGCTCACTCATTTACAACTAGCCATCAAATAGTGGCATCATTTGCACGAAAAACACCATCAACTTAATCAGTATAGGCTCCTCCTAAGAATATTACACCTCTAGGTGGATATAGTGAGTCTTGAGATCTGTTGATGAATATTTGTATATTGATTTGGACATTGATGTATATGGAAACTCACTATGTGTATATGGTGATGTTTTTGGATAGTATACATGTCTCATGTTATTGATGTATTATGATGTGATGATTATGGGCATCATAGTTTTGATGCATATATTTATTTCTAATGTTATGGATGTGATTGTAAATGTTTTTTATTGGATGTTATTGATATGCAATCCTTAGTGATCTTATATGCTTATATGATAGACATGATGGATATGTGATTATGATTCAATTAGATGATTCATGATGTTCATCGATATGATAGATGCTCATGCTTCTAAGTATCATGCTAGGATACTTAGTCATTTTTATTAATGGTGATGATGATAAATAGAGTAGACAGTTAGGATGATTAGATGACATAGATTATGATGCAAGTGTGATGAGTATGGGAAGGGAATATGTTGCCTTAAGTGTGTGCATTTATATATATAGTTTTTAACTTTATTTTTTATTTAGCACACAAAAATATGCACCATGATATAAACATTGTGATGGATTGGATGTAGTGTGTATAAGGATCGACTCAATCAAGAAAAAAAATGAAAAAAAATGACAACAAAGTGACAAAACAAGTAACCAAGCAAGTAAAAAACAAACATGCATAAAATTGAAAACAAAAAGCAACAAAAAACATATTGTCAGTTATCAACATAAAATCTATACATGAAATGAGGTGATCCTAATAACTTTGTTGTACCCCAAGCAATGGTGTTTGCAAGCGGATTAGATTGGGAATGATGTATCCCAATGAAATGGCATTGATTTTCTTAGAATAGATCAAGGATTGAAGCCCTAACTGAGAATATGACAACTAACTATGATGGTGCTACATTATTTTCATTATTTTATGGCTTTATATCTCTTGTTAAGGTTTTTTTTGGATTTTTTAAGTTTTTTAAGGATTTTATTTGATTTTTTTATTTTTATGGATTTTTTAGTTTTTTCTAATTTTTAGGGATTTTCTAAGATATGTATATACAAAGGCTACTAGAAATGGAAAACCAAATCTAGCAGTGAGTAAGGAGGTAATTATGAATGAAAGGAGAAGTGAATGTATCAAGGCAATGAGATATTTTCAAGGACTGCATGGTTTGTATAACTTCATACCCATATGTTGTTATAATTTTCTTATTGCAAAGATCCTATTATGCCCTAATCATGTCAACCATTATGTGACATGTAGTTCCTATAGGTCAAGCTCAAGGTTAAAACATAAGAGGAATTGGATAGGAGCATGATGGAGATGGATATGTGATATGGATGGTTGGATGGAAGTGGATTTTTCCCCCAAGCAAAGGGGTACTCATAGATAATAATTTATCTTCAAGAGTAGAAGCACTTGGGAAGCATGATATTCATGGGTTCATCAACATCTTACCCATCTTCAATAGCCAACCTAAAGGCACATGAGCCATATTTAGTAGTAATGATGTAGGGACCCAACCAATTATGTTCAAAATTCCCTTTCTTTTCACAATCAATGTTAGTGTTCCTCTAGTTTTCATTTAGCATAATATCCCATACCTCAAATTATTAGGATTTGATGTGCTTGTCATAGTTGCAATGTAACCCGCTCTGATAGGATTTGATATGATTGAGGGAGGCTAGCCATTTCTCATTATAAATTCTTACTGCTATATCCATGTGACTTGATATTCCTCATCATCAATGAGATATGTAGGGATGGCAACTCGATCTCAATAGGGAGGATGGATTCTAACCTGAAGACTAAGGAACATGGAGTGGATCCTATAGGTGTGTATATGTTGGTGTGGTAATCCCATAAGGTGGGATAGAGCTGGAAATTCCAATCATGGCCAACATCATTGACTATATTCTTGAGGATTTTTATGATGGTTTTGTTAGAAGCATCAACTTGGTTGTTTCCCTATAGATAATAATTAGTGAACCATCTAAATCAGATATGAAATTGAGTATATAGAGGGTTTTAACATCCTAATTTTTTAAGGACTTACCATTTATCTATAATGATGGAAAATGGGATGTCATAATGACAGATGATATGGTTGAGGATAAACTTGGAAATTTACCATTCGGTTACATACATGAGAGGGATGGCTTCCACCCACTTCGTGAAGTATTTCATAGTAGTGAGGATGTGATTATAACCATCGAACAATGTAGTAATAAGATTGATCCCCAAGTAGAGAATGGCAAGGGGGTTGTTATTGATTGTAACACTTGAGATGGAGTGTGAATGAGATCACCATGCTTCTGAAAAACAACACATTTCTTGACATATTTGCACACATCTGATTCCATGGTTGTCCATTAGTATCTTGTGTGGTGAAGTTTTATGGTAGGGACCATTACATAAGTGTGTGCCCCACAAATGTTGTTGTAAATGTTTTTGATGGATAAATCCACCTCTTCCAAATTTAAAAAATGAATCAGAGTTCCATCATAGCTTATATGATAAATTTATCACCAAAGAGGGTACAATAAGAATTTTTTCGATAAAAGATTTACATTGGGCTCATGATAAATCAATGGGAATGGTGTGATCATGGAGGTACATGTAGATATCATGATATCATGGGGAGATAAGATTGACAATCTCACATACCATCTTAGACTCTAGTTGATCATATACTAGGATGGTGATTTATTCTACTTGGAATTGATATTTGTAAACATCAAAGGATATTTCAAGGAGTGACCTAATGGTGGTCATGGCATCCATAGACATATGATTTGTGCATGGCACCTATTCAAACTAAACATGCACAAAGTATTATTTTAAATTATCTACTATGGTTTCATATGGCATAATATTTTCATCCTTAGTTTGATAGTGGTCATTGACTTGGTTGATGATTAGCTACGAGTCAAACATGGATAGATATTTTATATTCCATTGGATAAATAGTCAAAATCCTATAATGAGGGCCCCATACTCTACAATATTATTTATACACATAAAACCAATATGAAAAACCTTAGGAATAAAGTCCCCCTATGGTGTTAAGAACAAAATACCTACCCCCGAGCCATGTGATGTGAAATATACATCAAAATATAATTTCCACTATTATGAATAATCAAGATATAAAAATGGTTTCATCAAGAAAATTGATGGTTAAGGGTTGTTTATATGATAATGGAGCTTCTACAAGTTGATCTATGAGTACTTGTCCTTTGATGGCCTTCTAATTTTCATATTCAATGTTGAATTAAATGAGTGACATGAAACATTTAACCATTTTAAAAATAAATGTTTTAAATTGAATCACAAGATACAAGATCTTATTGATAGTGATGTATCACCTTTGAGGATTCCCCAATAGATTTGGGATCAAAACCTAATGATCATCAAAATAAAAATATATTTAACAATCCATTATAAGATCATTCTAACGAAACACCAAAAGTGTATATGGAATATCATGCACATCCTCTTCCACCACATTATGGGCACCCATTATATGGGAGTATTGCTACACTCTTATATGATATACGTCTTATGCTTAAGAGGCCTTCTATTTTATTTTATTATAGTGAGACTGTGGATGATGGATCATATCTTCATTCTTTATTTATCAAGGTACATATTGATCATCGACCTATACACAACATTATGGTTTATAATGGTTCTTGTGAGAATGTATGTACCATGACATTACTCACACATTTGGGATACACATAGGACAAGAATTATTTCATTCAACTAAAATGGTAAAATCATTCAATGGAAAGACACAAGAAGTTTTTGGTGAGATTGATTTACCTTTACAAGTTGGTCGAGCACATGTGACCATAATATTTTTAGTTATACCACATGTAAGAGTCTTTGATATATTATTGGGATGACCTTAGTGTATGTAATGAATTAAGATAGATCTGAAACTTATCCTAACTAATAGATCTAAACTCAGAGAAAGTAAATCAATTAAAACCTATTGAATGCTTAGTTATATTGGAGTATGACCAATTGCATCCACTAAATATAGCTAGAGGAGGACATATCATTCAACATCAATGGGGAGAGTTTTAAAACCTTTAGACAATCAATATAATACAATAACCCTAATTAGGTATCTAATAATAATGGAATTAATCTATTCTAGTGTTACCAAAGCTTGCAACATAGATAAGGGGGATGGTTAAAATAAAACTAAAAAGGGTAAGGAACCATGCTAGACAAATGAAGGCCTAGGTTACCTAGGGTGGAAAATGGAAAGATTGAATAATCCTATCACCACATTAAGTTTAAGTGTGGAGGAGATTCAAACAAGGAGTTATACATTTATTCAATCTATTAATTATGCAATATTTATCTATCAATGGAAATAAGCTAGGGTTATAAAGTTGTTACCTTTAACAAAACTTATCAAGCCTCAATCTCTCATTTGGCCAATGATGCTTTGCAAGAGGTTGTTGTGGTTGTAAAGATCATAATAGTTGAAATCATATCTAAGCTAAAATAATTATTCTATTTGCATCTAAGACTCCACAAGATAAACTACTTCCCTCCAAGATAATATCTATGCAATGGCTTCTCCCAAATGTAGACTAAAGCAGAATTATGAGAAATAATAGAGCAAAAAAAAATGTTCCTCTTTATTGGATTGAAATGGGATTTTCATTTATAATTATGGATGATCCTCAACCCTTGTGTAATTTTAGTCGACAATATCAACCCACTTCAACATAGTTTAAAAATTATTGTTTACCCTCGAATTAGGTCAACATAGGCCGACCTAGTTTCAAAGCATACATTGTGACTTTCAGACTATGTCATCCCAGGATAAGCTAGTTTAAATTTTGGTAGGAATCAAAATATACTACATCAACCCATGCCAATATATTCGAAAAAGATAGGTCTTAGTTTAATTAATGCCTATTATGAGGAAGATTGTTTAGGGGATAAAGTAAGTGGGATTTTATAGTGGATATAGGCATGATAGAAAACAACAACCTTGTGAACACCAATAGTCTACGTACCTATTTCCATATACACCCTTTAAAGCATGCACTCAAAGAGATTAAAACTTGACAAGTTGTTGTAAGAGAAAAAGTGTTAGTAAATGATAAAGTTTAAAAATATTGTATGTATACAGTTAGATTTAAAATCTCCATGTAGTACCTTCTACATTGCATGGCATCTTAAATATATTTAGGCCAACAAGATAATTACAATTTCAAGGATTCAATATGAATATCATTTTCAACATGAAAAAATTGTTCCACGATAACTAATTATATAACCTAATCAGGTTAATCATGTATGAAAGGGTAAGCAATAGGCCATCCCCTTTCCTATGTGACCAATACTTGAGAGGCCATTGCATCATATATCTACAGTGAACTCTTAAAGATACTCATTTATACCTATATAGCCTAAATAGTTATTGAAATCATAACACCATGTTTTAAAATGGGTACAAAGACCTAATATTACACTAATGAAATAAGAGAGCATTAAACAATGGGTTTCATGAACCACTACACCTAATTTTACTTCATGACCAAAGAGTCATATGAGGTATACACAAAATGTTACAAATTCTCCAATTCCATATTTGGCACATATACGTGATCCTTGGCAGCATGACTAGTTTTCTATACCATATAAAAAATATAGAGAACCTTATGAGCATCCATTAGCTGGGATCATCAACTATCTTTCTCTTTCCAAGCATGTCACAAAATTCAACAAAATCAAATGGTCAAGAAAATACAAAAACATTTAAATAAAGCAATAAAAATAGCATTTCACATGTTTAATAGATTTTTACATATGTTATTTACTTTATGTTAGTAGATAAAATATAATTTTATTTACACACATATGTTTCATAGGTACTTGAGTATGATACATGAACACATTATATTCATGATACCTACACATGAAGATGTTGGACCTTTCTTATTAATGTGTGACACACTATGTTGGGGGTATATTACTTATAGATGATCAATATTGGCACAAGTTCTATTCTTTTATGATCATTTCTATTTGAGATTATATACTAACATTTACACATGCCTATACTCATGTTACTATCTTACACAATGTACTTTACTATACTATTATACATGACATTTTTTTATTAACATATGTATGTAGGGACTACTATGATATGCATATGTTAGTTGTTTATATATTTCATTTACTTCATGATCTCTATTCACATGGATTACTTGAGTGTAATTCTTATTTTATTCTTTGTCTTTCTTATGGAAAATTTTATCATGTTCCTTACTTGTTGGCCATAGTGCCTTGAGTGTTGTTTGTTTCTTTGGTGCGTGGACATTTGCATATGACTTCATATTGAGTGTGTGGAATTTGAACATGCCCATTGTTTTTAGTCTTTTTAGACCCTTTTTTCTATGAAATTTGAGTCTTATTGTGTGTGTGATTTATTATATTTTAATATTATTATATTCTAGATGTTATTGTGATACACATTGTGCACCTTAGGGCTTATATGCATATCACGAGCTTCATTGATATATTTATTTTGACATGATACTACTATATGATTATTTACTACATTTTTCACATAGATACAACATAGTTATATTATCCTTTTGAGATAATGTGCATATCAATTTTTCATTTCCCTCACATCAAAACGCAGGGCATGTCATAGAGACATGATTCCACATACATACAATTCATAAAATTGGTAGAACTTGATTTATATATACACATGGGACAAAACTATATACATTTGACATATATTTGGAACAAATATTTTTATATTTTTGATACATATTATACATATTCTATAAATTAGAGGTTACATTTTGATAAATACTTTAGATTGAGACACATTTGAAGTACATATGCCATGAAAATGCACCAAATTACAGATACATTATTCACATTATACCAATATTCATGTACTAACTCTATCAAGATGCATCATTTGAGATTTTATCTACTACAATATTTGGATTATTTGATTAGTGCGATCAAGATGTTACACTCTTGATGGGCTTGACACTATTTTATATTATTGTGGATTGATATGGTTACACCATTTGACTCTAGTGAGATTGGCTAGATTATGTTACATTTTAGTTATGTGGTTAATATTCTGAGCTCTTAATATACTTGGCATAACTCACCCTTATATCATATTGGGGGCATGGTCACCCTCCAATTACCCTTTTCACATATCCAAGGTTCAATTGTGGACCCCTATCAAATGCTTCAACAAAGAAGCATCATTACAAGTCAAACTATTAAGGGGAAACATGGTTGCATCAACATATGGGTGCACTCTTTCCTTGCTCTCTTTTATTTCTTGAGAAATTTTAATTATTTATTTTTAGATTATATTCACTAATTATACCTATAACATGCTCTTGGTTGTAGATCATACACATACATCAAATTCAAATGGGGCTCACACAAATCATCGTCTGTTGTACACACCATGGTACACATTTTATTTTATTTAAACTAATAATTTCATCCTTATGCATTAATATATTAAATGAGGGGAAATATAGATACATAAATTTAGATTTATATGTTAAACTAGTCTTGTACACTTGAAAAATATCACTCAAGGCTCTACCCTTCAAATATAGATCTTCCTTGCAAGCAATAGGCTCACCTTAGCCACTCCATTGGGCCTAAATGTTTATATTGTATTCTAATCCTAATATTATAATGATCTAGATCACCTATTGCCCACAATACATTTGAATTATGATATATCCTTCACTATCAGTTGCATAGCTCCAACAACCTTCCATCTTCCTAGACAATTACATTCATACTTGGATAGTAGCATTGACACTATTTTCCTTGTCCCAATACAAGTGTCCTTACATTTGATAATTGTCAAATTTATAGTTTTTTCAAATTATATGGGTCAACCTATTATGTTTCATTAAACTTTCCGTTAATTTTTTTTCAAAATAGGTGGTATAAATACAAGTAAAATCCAACTCATTATTCATCAAATAAATACTAAGCAAGCATCTATTCCTGCTCATTAAACCAATTATACAATTGAGTTATACTTTCATATTCTACCCTATTTCTATATCAGTCATATTACATGTATGAGGCATTCAAAGAACATTCCATGAGCAATATTTTTCAAGTCACAATATAGATCACTGTATGCACTTACATATAGAATTCTACATCATTGTTCACACACAAGCCAACCCATAAGGGAGAACTACATATATAAAAGGTCCTCTTTAAAGTATTGGCTATGTAGGAATCACTCATTGATAGAGAGGTATTTAAAGTCAGTTCGACACCATGAGCCCACTAACCCATTTATGGCAAGGTAACCTAACATAGGGTGAAGAGTTAGGATTTAGATATATTCTGATATTGAGAGCCTATGCACTTGATTTGAACACAAAAATCTGAAAGTTTATAGAAAACCCAAAAATACCAAGGTGGAATTTTTATTCAGTAGTCAACATTTTATATATGATAGATGCATTGAAGCATAAATAGTAGCAGTGACACAAGTGTCCCTATGGGGATACAAGTGTCCATACTGGTAAAAATGTAAATTTTAGAATTTGATGACTGGATCAAAAAATTTAGACAGTTTATTTCTACACCTTCCTTGCTCATGTCCATTTATGCATTAGTACATAAGGTAATTTCAATTTATACTTTATATTTCTACTATTAGAATATTGAATGTTATACTTTATAAACTTGGCACATGCTTAGATTTAGTATTTCTTATTAGGATATCTATAGAATATAAATTTATTAGTTGGATTGCTTTAAAGAGTAGCTTAATCCTTATTTGATTAGACTACTCTCTTCTTTAATCCTTATTTATAAAAAGGTTTAAACACATAATACATATCCATAACAAGTTTCCTACAAGAGTATACATAATAATATGAATACGGAGGCACATGATATACAAGTGAACTCAAATCAAATTATTTTAAGGTCAAATTCCATAACACAATACATGTTTTCAAAGATTCAAAATAATGCAAAATCACATTACATAAATAGAGTAGGATAAGTGCACGGAGTTGGAGGATAATTCTATGGATATTTTCCATAACACGATCATATTATTTAAATTATGGATCTATAATTTTTGAGTCATAATGCAATCATATTGTTAAATAACGTGATTGTTTTCCTTATGTAACTAAAAAAATATAAAAACCAAACTCAAATGCAAAATTTCCTCATTTTACATTCGATCTTTCTTTCTTCCCCTACTCTCATCCATTTTGTGATTGTGTTTTACGTTAACAAGGTTAAACCCCTCCATAATTCATCCTAGGAAGCCACTATTTGATGATGCCTCCATGTAGAAGAGGTAAGTGCTAAAAATATACACTTCTTAACCCTAAATTTTATTAATTTTTGTTATTTTCAATATTTAATTGGTAATTTATTTGTTTTAAATAGCTCATCCTGCTAACCCTCCTAACCCTCCACATAACCTTCTTGTTCTTCCTCTTAATCCTCCACCTAACCCTCTTATTCCTCAACATAAACCTCCTCCTAACCCTCCTATAATTCCAAAAAATCTCCTCAGCAGTCGAGATAGTCTAGTTCATCACATTATAGAAAATAAAATTGAAATTGAAGAATTAATTGGGAGAATGAGGGATCCCACTTCCATCAACACCTATCTAGCCAATTCCCTAGAGACAATAACAAGTCAAATTGATAGATGGGATTTATATTGGGATGGTTGTAGGGATTATTATGCTGATAAATCATTAGCACTTGAGGTCAAGAACAAAGACATATCAAAATCCTCCATTTTTGCCTTATTCATTGACCCAACTACCAATGCACCATTTCTGGTAACTGTTAAACATTTTTAATCCATTGCTACCAACATAATTTAATCATAGATAATTTTTGGGATTGATGGTGAATGGTGTTTGATTATCCACCATGTAACAACCACAAGGTCCAATTGTATTTTTTGAGTAAACTTTACTATGATTTTTTTCTCAATGAAATTCTAAACTATTTTGATTATAGTGAGTTTCAGGGCTGAGAGAAAGGATCTACACAGGATCGACTACGTACATGTCATGCACCTAATTATCCTACAAAGATCATATCCAAAATCCACTTAAGCTTGAGATCCCCTCTATAGTTTAGTTGGTTTGCATGCACTTAGTTTGCTCACTGATACACTCATTCATCATATGAGTAGGCTCTCACAGATTGATGCTAGAGTTATGCCACCTAGTGTGCATACCTAACCCCACCCTTACAATTTTAAATGTATAATCACTAAGAGGGGTAAATTAGTGAGCCTAGATATTTTAATTCTAGTCCTTTAAAACTATTACACATTTATCATATATCAACTTTGATAAAGTAACATTAATAAGAGAGCTCATTCATTCAATACATACACAAGATCAAACACATACTTCCTATGGGAAGCCCTCATGGAGAATAAAACCCACTCTCAAGCCTACAAAACATGGACTAATTATCCTATAAGAGATTAAAAACAAGAGACTAGTTAAGTCCTTTAGACCAGAAACCTTGATCAATTCCTCCTGACCAAAGGCCTTTAGTGAAACACCTATTTCATAAGGAGCAACTGCCCCTAAGAAAGATCAAGTCCTTTAGACCCTCATTTAAAGTGAATACCTCCACTTAGAACTAATGTTTTCAAAACTTGATGATGAATCTCTAATTTTATAACCCTTGCATAAACTCCCTCTCTATCTTATACAAGCCTCTCACATAGGCATGTCATAATATCTCTCCTTCTTCACTCAAACTATCCTCATACACACTCAGACCTCTTCTCACATCTTCAAACTGAAAGAGCACTATTATAATAATATAATTATGACCAACATGTCATAAACTTATTCCCCAATCTAATCTTCACATCAACCTATCCATGCGGTACACTTACTCTCCTTCCTTCACACAAGCTTCTTACACAAGTCTTTTCCCCAATCTGTCAAGTCTAGACACATCACATTTGATTTCACTATTTATAGAGCATTCATGAATTTTCAAGTCCATAATATTTCCTTGTCGACCAAAATACATGCCTTCACCCTTAAGGCATCTAACATGGGTCACACTTAAGCATAACTATCTTTAAAATAGGTCTAAGTCACCTTTTAGATCCTATGATGACCCTTTCACCTCTTTGACACTTCTTTGAGAAAAACTAGGAACACAAGAACACTTTCCAATTTATGGATCCATGCCACATGATATATAGGTTCTCATTAAGTTCCAACATCCATCAGATCACCCTTATTCTAACCCCCAATTAGGTCAAACACTTATCTGTACACAGTCCTTATGAACGAAAACACAGTCAACTTCTAACCCTTTATTCATATTGTATATGATTGGTCAAACCTTCATAATGTACATAGATGGCCATCATGGATTACATAACACTCCCAAATATCTAAGTCATCATGAAACATCAAAACAACATCAAAAGAAGCTAAAACACCCTTCCTAAGTTCTTAACAGATGAATGTCAAACACATAGTCAACTTTGAACCTTCATAACTTTAATTGTACACACTTTTAGATCTTAAAATATATATTTCTAGATGTGCCTTGGAGTCTTCTACAAATTCATGTCTTACACCATGAGAAAATTCTATCTAGATCAAAATTTATAGCTAAAATATAGAGCACTAATTTTTCCTTTGTTAAATTCAAATATTCAAATGTAAACGGTCACAATTAAACCTTGGTCACTTTGCTCACATCTCATGTCCTTGATGGTTAGATCAATAATGCACCATCAATATAATTTTAAGGAACTTGACCTTTACCTTTAATCATTCATCATTGGATATTCATCTTGACTATCTGACTTAATGCATTCCATCAATCTCTTGTACGTAACTCGATCTTTAACTATGCTAGACATTGGACACCTTGAAAACATCTTGCTTAATGCACATTTTTGATCTCTATCTATACAAACACTTGCTCAACATCATATCTTGGAAGAGGCTCGATATTTATCTCTTATTGATGTTAAAATTTAAACACTTATACTCATCTCGCTGCTTCCTGACATCTTAGAATGACCATGCTTTGTTGATCCTTTTGTAAGGAGCTCAATCTTTACTCAATTTAAGCATCAAACACTTTGACCCATTTGATTTAATAAACATCATATATCTATATGTATAAATTCTTGTGAACCATTATATTTCCATCAGGTCCTGATCTTTAACATCATGCAAAAATGACTATGGGGAACATTCCTTATCTGCCTGGAAGGCCAACTTTGGACATCAATAAATTTTGTTGCACTTAAATGCATGATTTGAAATTTGAACCATATTATCTCCTCACATATGATAATCAAACCATGTGTCAAAATAATCCTAAAAAATTCATGCATGTGAGATATAACTCCATTGTTATGATCACTCAATTTTTTTGCCACAAAGCCAACTATGCCTAGAACTACCTGGAAGGCCAACTTTTCACATGCATATCTTTTGATGTGCTTTATCACATGACCTAAAATTTAATAAAAATAAACTAGGAATAAAACTAAATAAACCCATATGATCAAGTTCTCTTGAATCTACCAAACATGTGAAATATGACTACATCAAAATGCCTACTCAACTTTTCTTGCCACATTGCAAATTTGGTGAAGTATGGAAAAACACCAGCAAACTACTTAGGAGCCCAACTTTGCACTTGCATATATTATGTTGTGATTCATTAAATTACCTATAATTTATAATGTAGTAACTAGGAAAAAATGTGATCAAAACCATATGACCAACTCCCCCTGACTCATCCACATGTGGTAATGATGATGCCAGCAAATTATCTACTCAGATTTTCTACCACTAGATTCAAAATGTCTAGATGAAAACAATGATCAACCAGATAAAATCCAATCATGCACACATGTACTCAAATAATTATTGAATTTTGATAGGACCCCTTTCACATGCTCAAATATTCATACTCATCCCCAAACATATCTAACCATGCTAAAATTGAAGATCAGCTAAGCTTCCTTCAAACATAGTAGGACAAGCATATTGCACACTTTGTCATTATCACTTAGACTATCAAGTCACTTCATCCAATCACTTTGACACCTCCATGACATCAACATGAAATAATTTAAAACTATACAAAAATATCCCCTTTTTTATTACTGTAAACAATTATCATATAGTAATATATAACTCATCTTCCTTCTCTCTCTTCAAGCACTCTCACAACATGAACTTTCTCCTCCTTTGACGCAATGAAAAAGTGGGAAAAAAATAATTATAATGATATAAAAAGACTAAAAATAGGAGAGGACCATCTTATAAATATGATACAAACTCCCCCTTACCTTGAGCCTACCTCTTCTTGTCTTGACAACTTCCTCTTGCTCCATGCCAACACTCACTTCAACCAACCATTACAACCAATGAAGAAAGAACACATAAAAGTAATAAAATATAATGGAATTTTCCAAGAAACATTTGAGAGGGACTCTCCCTAATATTTTTGAGTAATTTCACCTCCTAAACATCTTCAAATCTGTGCATACCATGAAGAACCACCATATAGGCTTACTAGCCTTCTCTCTCAAACTACCTCAAGGACCACCAACAAAACTTCATGCCACTCACCAAATAGGAAACATGCACTAAACCAACTTTAAAACTCACCTTAAAATACTCATACCTTTATTTTTTGTATAAACTAAATAAAAACATCAAATCTTCATACTAGGTCTGTCTAGACTCCTTGTATCCCTACTTGGAACTTGTAGAGCCCATAACTTTTAATAGACACATCAACAAGACCTAAAAATTCATATCTATATCACTCTCATATGCCCCCTCAAGCACACAAATTTTAAATACCTATATCAACCTATGAAACATACTTCTTTCATAAACTAACTTGCTAATTAGGCCTCCATATTGACAAAAACATGAATAATTTAAAAACCACAAACCTTCAAATCTCTATGAAACATGATTTGATAACCCATTTGGGCCATTAAATATATAAACTAGAAGAGCCCAAAACCCTATAATCTCAAAATAAATAGAGTTAAAAAAAATCCTTCTAGTCAACATCCACCTATAAAACTTATTTTACACCTGGAGAAAACCATTACACATTTATAGACCAAGATTTGATCTTCCACACCTTTAGAAAATCATATATCCTATACCCCATTTTATGCCTACTTGACCTTAAGCCAAAATAAATAAAATTGAGACCACAAAAACACTTGGAGCACATCACAAATAAGTGCACAATTTTTTTTAAGTACCAAACTCTCCTTGACATTTCATCAAACTCATTATGCCACCTAGAAACACCCATTTTGACCCTGTATTATAGCTCCTTCACAAAAATTTGAAGCTATCTCATGAAATTTTCACTCCCTCTTAACCAATGACCTTCTAAGATCAACACAAGTCTCTGTATAGACTAGAAATATGATCTTGAGCTCATAAAATTACTTCTCTATAATAAATATGTCTCCTAATAAGCATAGGCAGAGACACCCTACTTCACAATGTCCTGGAACAATGTGAAACTAGGAGTTGCCCATAACTCCTCATATTCCTTCTCCTCCTTGGTCATCTAATGCTTATAGTTCTTTTTCTTATTCTTAGGCTTAAGAGAAGAAAAATTCTCATCCATTAGAAAATTCTCCTTCTCTTTTATGATTGATTTGATAATACATGGAGACAACATAGATTCATGACATACCTTTTCATTTGTAGAATCTTCCTTGTAGTTAGGAACCTCATCACTAGGCATAGATAATTGATGTCCTTTTCATGATACATGCTTATAAATGGTAGGATGTTCACTTGGATCCATACATACCTCAAATCTAGCCTCAACCAGTACCTTGGTCTTCTCTATGAGCTTGGTTTCTTCATTCTCAACATAAGCATACAATGAGAGCCCTTGGCACTCTTTTCCTTTTGTAACATTCTCCACCATAGAAAAATAATTAATTGGTCCTAAAATCTCATCATGACGCATACTTACCACCTTTGGTTATTTATATTTCCTTATTCCTTGCACTAAAAGATCTTGATTGAACCTATTCTAATTTGTAGAACTTTGTTTGCAAAATCTAGCAATGTGACCAATCTTTTTACAATTGTAGCAAACAATACTTCTTGATGGAAACTCAACATGTTTTAACTTAAATGGAGAATGTTTTACAGAGTGTCTCACATTATGATAGTTGAAACACTCAACCTTATTCACACCACTTGACTAATGATTCTATTCATAGTTCCATGCAAACTCATTTCTAATAGGTTTTCTATATTCTTTAGCTCTATACCCAAATTGACTATAATTATAGTAGTAACCATTGAAATATGCATACCTCATGACATTTGGTTGTCTGATCTAATTTATATTCATTCTTTCAGCACCTTCATTACTTGTCTAATTATTTATCTTCAAAGGCTGATCCACCTTACTCTCATTGACATTCATGTCAACTTGAGAAGTAACTTTGGGATCTTCATTAAAACCCAATCCAAATATGTCACTAGCTGACTTTTGACTCTTTAGGAGATCATCCAGATTATTAGAAATTTTATCAAACTTGACAAATTATTGCACATTGATTTCATACTTCTCTAACTCATCTTTCAAAGACAAAATCTCATAAGCATACCTTGAGCATTCTTCTTCTTTGGCTCTTAGACTTGCAGACATAGATTCCAACTTAAAATTAAGAAACATGACAACACCTTCATGCTCTCTGGAGTCTTCAACCAATATTTCTTCAAACACATTGAATTGTTCCTCATAGTCCTTGAGTTTAAGTTTCATCTTCTTATTGATCTTCTTCTCAATCTTCAGTTCTTCAAGAGCATTCATCAATTCAGTCTCACAATCTACCTTATCTTCAACATCATCTGAATCACTCCAAGTAGACTCCTTTTGATGTGAGAAACTACCTTCCTTAGCCATGAATAAATATTCATTTTCAATAGGATCATCATCTTCATGATCATACTCTGAGCCACTAACTCCACTCTCATTTGATGAGCTAAAATCTTCTTTGGTGTAGATACTCTTCTTGTCCTTGAAGTACTTCTTGTTATCAAACCTTCTAAATCCCTTTTTTTTCTTATCAAACTTGAATGATCTCTTGCCATTATCATGTCCTTGATCATTATCTTCATCATCATCCTTCTTATACTTATGAGGGCACTTATTAGCAAAATGACCCACCTCTCCATAATTTAAGCATTTGATGGGTAGTTTACCCTTATACTTTCCTGAACATGTTTTTAATTTCCTTGAAATTAAAATAATTAGATCATATTCATAAATATCAAACATGTCATCCTCTTTGGGTTTCTTCCTTTGGAATTTATTCTTTGGATTCATTTATGTCTTGAATTTTTTCCCCTTCTTTAGTGGTATATCATCATTCTTCCTCATCTCATATGCAGTAAGGGTACCATGAAATTGATCTATCTTCAACTAAGTAAGATCATGACTTTCTTCTATAGTAGATACTTTTGGATAAAACTTAAGGGATAGAGAACTTAATAAATTTTGAACTACATTAGCCTTTTCAAGGTTCTCTCCAGGACCTCCAATGATGTTCACAATATCATCAAATCTCTGTAGAAAATATGTCATAGAATATTCTTCCTTCATTTTTAGATTTTCAAATTACCTTCTGTGAGTTTGTACCTTAGCAATCTTGAACTTTGAATCTCCTTCATAAATGATCTAAATTTTATCCCATATCTCTTTAACATATTTATAATGGATTACCTTAGTAAACTTAGTCTCTAAAAGACCACAAGTGATAGCATTCAATGCCTTAGAATTATTTTCAAATAACTTCTTGTCTACAACACTAGATGGAGGAGTATTAGGAGCAACATAACGATCCACAACATATTTCCATAAATTAAATGATGGGGACTTAATGGATATCCTCATCCTTGCACTCCAAAAATAAAAATTAGATCCATTGAACATCGGTTCTTGCTTAGTAGAGAAACCTCCTTGATGACTACCCATATTGTACCTTAGATCACCTTTAAGCTATCAAGCCTTTACCAAAGGACCTATTTTGATACCAATTGTTAGAGGTATAATCACTGAAATGGGGGTGAATTAGTGATCCCATATATTTCAATTTCAATTTCAATTCCAATTCTTTCAAACTATTACATAATCAACATATATCAACTTTGATCAAGTAACATTAACAAGAGAGCTCATTCATTCAATGCATACATAAGATCAAAAACAAACACATAGTTCCTATGAGAAACACTCATGGAGAATAAAACCTACTCTCAAGCATACAAAACATGGAATACTTGTCTTATAAGATATTAAAAACAAGATACTGGTCAACTCCTTTAGACCAAAAACCTTGATCAAGTCCTCTTGACCAAAGGCCTTTAGTGAAACACCTATTTCACACAGAGCAATTGCCTCTAAGGAAGAGGAAGTATTTTAGACCCTCATTTGAAGTGAATACATCCACCTTAGAACTGATGTCTTCAACACCTAATGATGGATCTCTAATTTTCTTACCCTTACACAAACCCCCTCTCTATATTATATAGGCCTCTCATATAAGCATGTCACAATCTCTCTCCTTCTTCACTCAAACTACCCTCATACACACTCAGACCTCTTTGCACATCTTCAAAATTCAAGAGCACTATTCTACTAATATAATTATGACCTACATGTCATACACTTAGTCATCAATCTATTGTACACATCAACCCATCCATAGGGTACACTTAGTCTCCTTCTTCCTTCACACATATTTCTTACATAAGCCTTTTCCCCAATCTATCAAGTCTAGAAACCAACACATTTGGTTTCAATATGTATACATCATTCATGAATTATCAAGTCCAAAACATTTCTTTGTCATCCACAATACATTCCTTCACCTTTAAGGCATATAACATGGGTCACATTTAAGCACAACTCTCTTTCAAATAGGCCTAAGTCACCTTTTAGGTCCTATGATGACCCATTCACCTATTTGACACTTCTCCAAGAAAAACTAGGAACAAAAGAAAACTTTCAAACTCATAGACCCATGATACATGATCTATAGGTCCCCTTTAAGTGTCAACATCCATTAGAGCACCCTTATGCTAACCCCCAATTAGCTCAAACACTTATTTGTACACATAGTCATTATGAATGACAACACAATCAAATTTTAACCCTTTATTCATGTTGTCACTTATAATTTCACCCTTTGAGGAGATGTCTCATCTCTCCTCATCTAAGTGGCACAATTTAAACACCTCTAGGTTATGGGTGAGCCTAAGAATGAGGTGAATAGCTAGATAGGGATAGCTCCCTTGATGTACCACTTATAGAACACTAATACACCTAAACTTGGGGAAGGTGGAAGGGAAAGAAAATTTAAAGCAAACTATCCTAAGAGTGGTGATACACCAAAATAGTTGATGATTTCCAACCAACTGCATGTTACACATGAGAACAAGTGACTAACCAAACATACACTTCTCCAATTTTCATCTTCTCACATCAATGTTTCATTATGAGGTTATGGATGAATGCCTAGGATGGGAGGAATAGAAAAGATGCCTAATATGGCACTATTTTAATAGGATAGGTCACTCAACCTTTAAACTTCCTAGAACACTTCACATCACCTACAAGAAGAAGCTTTCCAACTGCAATAGGTGAGAAAATGAGACAACATGCTAAGGAAACAAGATTTATCACTAAGCAATATCAATCATCTAAGTAAAACACACTATGAATATTCATTTAAAAGTTAAAAATCAATATTATTTATTTATCCCTAGAATTCAAATGAGTAGGGCTTTGCCATACTCAGGTGGAGCATAGTTTACAAAGGCCAAAATGGCTAACTCTTATAGAACTCAAAAGAGAGAGAGGAGGTGAAATAATTCCAAAAGTCACAAGGAAACTTGTCAAGATGATAAAATGAGTTACATATGCATGAGAAGAATATGTTAAATGAACCATGTAAGGTCAAGAAGCACAAGTGTCACCCCAAGTCATGACACTCTTGAAATGTGGCGTAGAAGTTCTCATTCTAGATCAAAAAACTACCTTTATGATTTGGAATTATTTGAATGTCCAAAAAATGACTAAGGATAAGTCTTATGATTGTAATGAGAGGTAAAGCTCCATACATGCCTCTCCATGCATTGGTTGTAGTCCTAGTCATCTAAAAACTTTTGGAAGTAAGTCATCACCATCTGTAGTATAATAAAATCCCTTTTCTATCACCCCTCACATTTGGACTCAAAATTGGATTTATTTTCTCATATAAATACATTAAATGGAGTGTATGACATGTTTTAAGACCCTCCATAGCCTTAGAGGCATCAGGCACACCTTAAAATCACTTCTACTTGGAGTTTTCACACTTCTCACCACCATGTTCACTATGTCAGTTTTGACTTGCTGAGAGGAAGATATTTATTGAGGCACATAGGATTTATTATAAATCAATAAATTTTAATTTGGAGTTATCTTAAGTCTCAAGCTTCCCTCCCATGCTATTGGCATCTTTAGACTTTTTATAGAACTTGCAAAAGAAAAAAAATAGTCAAAAAGATCAATTTTGTACCCTATTCGTATAGTTACGGTAGTGAAAAATCTGATGGGGAGGGGCCCTAAATATTCCTATACAACCTATTATTAATTTAATTATCATTTCATCCCATTTGGATAGCTCTCCATGTTTGTTTTCTCCATCGGATCTCTTGCAAGGGTTTAGTAGGGCTTAAGATAGTTTTGACCTCTTAAACTTTATTCATAAAGCTAAGACATTGGAACTTCAAAAAAAATCCATAGAATAAATGTATAGGACCCTTTTAAACTTCTCCAATATTCTTAGGTTCCCATGAAAATCACAAAGAGAGATTTGAGCATTCAAATTTGTCCTATCGAGCTCCTTTCTCCTTTTCTTGTAGGGTTAGTGTTGTCTCCGAGCTCAAAATGAAATTTTCATGTTTTCTCTATGAAGTGAAATATTTAACACAATTTTAATGACCTTAAAATAATTTCCAAATGGATTATAAATGACTCTCCATTTGGCTTTTAGGCCTAAACCCCGCTTGACATACTTGACTACAACATTGAATGTTTCAATCATTATATTTAGTTTCTCGCCTCTTTGTAAGGATTTACATGTTGGTATGTATGTTTTCCAACCTTACAAACCTATTTTAATTTCTCAATCACTCCTTATCTCACCTATTTTATTTTCCCAATACTTTAGGGTTTTGCTCATAAATGGAGTGCCCTCTATCTGAGATAAAATAAAGGGCACTCTCCTATTTTATTAGATAATGATGAATATTGGAGTTAATTATAAAAGCCAAAAAAAATTTATGTACCAATTTTGAGCCCTTGGTCTGATGATTTGACCTCCCAAATTCTCAAAGACCCAAGATAGACTATTTGGAGGTAGATTGTGTGACCATTCAACCATATGGACTGTGTATTACAGTATTAGGGCTCTCTCTCTCTACTTTATTTCATATAATAGGAGAATATTGAAACTTATATAATAATAATGGGTCTATTTCCAATCCATTCATAATTATAACCTTAAATTTACCCCTACACACACCTTGAGCTTCTAAAAATAAAGTGTATTCCATGACTGTGTCTCTTCAAGGCACTATTCTTATAGATGTCCTACATGATTTGACTTTGGATGGAGTATTATAAGACCTTACTTGGATATTCATGTCCATATAATCATTTTTTTTGTATATTCACGTTATATACCTATAGTTTCAACTTCAATAATGCTAACCTTTGTTCACTATCTTACCAATCACCTACAGTTGGCTATAGGTGCATATGTCCACTTAAAGGGACACCTGTACGTGTATTTCTACATGGTTGGACCTAGAACATAGTGTTCCAAGACCTAATTTAATAATTATAAGATGTTTGGCAATGACTTTAATCAATTTTCCTCTTCCTTATGCATTTTACACGTTAACAGTCCTCAGACTTGCTCATTATCTGTCCTAGTCAAACACAGTCAATTGTGTTGGGACAAATAGGATCTTGTAGATGACTTTATCCTTAAAACCTATAAGACATTTCCTATGATAAATTTGAGGTATTTTATGATAAAATTTCACTATTAGGGTTTATGTTTCCATATTTAGACTCACTTTATGAATGGTGTGGGTGTTAAAATCTGTTGTAGGTGAACAATATTGGAGAATAAAAGTCTGTAGGTGAATATAAGACCTAAAACATAGTATATTATCTCCTTATAATGATATTTTAGGTTATATATGATACCTTAAACTATTTTACACTCCTCTAACATGGTGACATGGTTTAGGTTACCAAATTTGAGTACAAATGTCCTTCAAAGCTTCCAATCCTGTAGATAATAGTGAAGCAATTCAATGTCTAAATGGTAACTTTGGGGCCTCTAACAACCAAACTCCATCAAACCTCTACCCTCAAAAATTTACCATGTTCTTGTCCTATATGGAGGATTAAATACAAGGTTGTCAAGATGCATAAAAGTTTTTTATAACCCAATTATGAGATATCAACAACATCTCAAGGTACTCTATTTTGCTCTTTTGGGGATTTGATCCCTAAATCAATTATTTGATCTTAGAACATGTTTTCCAACCTCCATTTGTCAATATATCTTCTAAAAAATTTATTACATTCTCAACACCAAATTATATGACTTCAAGTAAGGTTCCATCACTTGTTTCCATGCTCCAATATAACTCTTCAACTCTCTGTTAATCCACCTATAGGTGGCCATTTGCACATACAGGCACTGAGGATGAATAATTGGTAGAAAACATCACTTGTGAGATTTAAATGAGTTTTGATCTCTTTAAATTTTTCCAAATAGACTCTTTTACTCTATAAAAACACATTTCCCATCTCAGATACATCTTTTCAACATAATTGGTTTCTAAGAAGGCACTTGTAGGTGCATATCAAGTTGCTTATAGGCAGTGAAAAAAATTATGAATCATACACAATGTGTATGAACCTTCAAAAGTCATTGCATATCCCTAAAATGTTAAAAATTATCCATTAAAACCTATGATTATGTATATCAAGTCAATACATCCTCATTTTAACATGGTACTCTTCCTCCATGGCACCTACAGATGTACATTCATGGCTGTTAGATTGTATATGTTGCATATGATTGTAATTCCATGGAGATTGCTTGAATAATGAAATTTATAAGGTAAAAGGAATAAATATAAAATTTTAAACATATAAAATTGCCTATCACAACCATATGATGTCATTATCAAAGCATGAAGTTTTGAAAATAGTGAAAACAGGCATGTCATCCAAAAAACACCAGTTTGTAAACCTGAGATGATTTTCCCATAAAAACACCTTATAACACTAAAAAAAACATGATAAACATTATATGAGGGTTTCAACATCCTATGGAATCAAACTCAGCAACTAGATTGTATGGAATCATACAAACAAGAGCAAAACCTGCAGGTTGCATGGATTAACAAGCAGAAAAACACAATCAACTTCATGAGGATGGTTAATAAAGTATAATCCACCATTATTAAAAATATTTTTATATAAATTAATCTCTTTTATTTTAATTTCACCTCTCAAAGGTTTTTTACCTATAAGTTCTCCAACTATCTATACCAAAGCATAAACCTACTGACTAGTTCTGTGTGTCTAGAAAGGTGAAAAAGAAGCAGAATGGTTTTAACCCAATTTTAACACTTTTAGAGCAATTAAAATATGTAATGTATATAATTAATTTTAATATATAATCCTTGACCTTATCCCATGTGTCACACTCCTTTATGGGTTGTACAGGTGCCAAACAATTCCCTTTTTCAAGAAAATTGCCCTTTCTTCTAAAGAACCTATCATGTTTCAATTATGAACAGTTGATTTAGGAATAATAGGATACGTGGGACATGACATCACTCTTTTTATAGCTTAAAACTTCCCAAGGAGGCTTTACAACTCATTTAATGCCCTATTTTGACCTCAAAATGACTCAAAAGGATATAAGGACTAAAAAGATTAATGACCAAGGCTAATATAACATGAAATAACACTAAAATACCTATAATAAACCTTAAGACATATATATTATACCCATTAAACATATAAAAATAAAAATTTTACCTATAGGGTCAAATTTGGTCAACAAATTGGTGACTCATAGGGGTAGTATGCCTACTCTACTAAAGAATAGTAGCCTTATCAATCCATTGAGCTTAGGGAGTCATCTAAAGTTTGAAACAAAATAATTATACCTTTGACCATTGACCACAATATTTTATCAAGACAATACCACTTGACTACCTCAATCATTTGAAACAAAGGACACACATAAATCAAAGCAAACA
The DNA here is from genome assembly GCA_037957365.1 of Torreya grandis. Taxonomy (NCBI): domain Eukaryota; kingdom Viridiplantae; phylum Streptophyta; class Pinopsida; order Cupressales; family Taxaceae; genus Torreya; species Torreya grandis. The sequence goes on from JARHVA010000636.1 coordinate 980,540, forward strand.
CACTAACAAGACACACATGTGCTTAAAGAACTTAGGAAAATAGGAAGCAAATAACTATATACAACTAGAAATTAAGGATACCTCTCTTTCCAAGATCAAAAGGAAAGTTTTTTACATCTCTTTCATCATGAGATGAATCATGGTGCCAAGCATGTTGCTCTTTGTATTAAACCTTTGGTAAATAAAACCTACTTCTTAGAACTTCACTTACTATGCTCTCAAGAAAATAATATTCAAAATGGTATCCAATGTAAAATTATTCCTCTTGGCCTTGTACACATACCTCATATTTTTTCCCACTCTTCATCTCATGATCAACTTACATCTTCTTTATAGGCATGGTTTCAAGAGGAATGGTTTCTTTTTCCTTGGAAGATTGAGGCCAATAGAAGCTTATTTTGACCTCCAAAGGCTGAGGTGAAATTTTCTTTGGCTCCTCTCTAACATTTTGAAAGATGTCATCTTTCTTACGATCACTTATAATCAGCTCTAAAGAAGTTGTAGACCCTTGAGAGACTCAAACTCACTACAAATGTTTTCAAACTACTGCCACGAGTCTTCATCTTCACTTTGATCAACATCATGAAGGAGAATAACAAGAGAATATACTTCATCCTCTTCTTTAGAATATAAAAAAACTTCATCCAAGACTTTTTCTTTGACACAAGGAAGGCATTCTTTACTATCAACCAAACAAAAAGACTCAACATAAGGACTCACCTCTTCTTCAAAACTTAGGACCTCTTGAGGGATTTCAAGTTATATCTTTGTTATCATAACCTAACTTTGTTTTTCAATGGCTGTAAGATCTTCAATCTCCTTTTCCTCCTTGGTGATGCCAAGACTAGGCATGTTGTAATCATGTGACTTAGCCCAATGAGGCTACCAAGGAGTTGCATTTTAATCAAGCAAGAGTTATGAATTCTCTTCAACTGAATGTTTCTCTTTAGGTTCCCATACCATAGTTCCATCAAGGAAAAGGGTGATGGTGTGAGGACAATACGAACTATTTGGTGGAGGTGTAACATAGGACTCAAAATTAGATTGAGAATGAGTTGTAGGGGAGCCTTTTAGGAGTTCTTAAGGAAGGGGAGGCAGACCTTAGAAAAAAATAGCTTGGTTTTCTACCTTCCATTTGATAATAACTTTATTCACATATGATTTTTCTTGAACACTTTCTTGAGGGAGGTTAGATGAGGTGTATTTAGGCACAAGATCTTATTTTGGGTCTAAACCTTCCATCACACCTTGACTTAACAATTTCATCCTTGACTCTAACTCTTCAATTTTCTTGGCTAGGTTCTCTTGGAAAAATTTCTCTTGAATTTGATAGGAATCTTCATGAGGATGAGGAATACAAGAGGGCTGACATGGAAGACAAGAGGTCTCTTGAGGAAGTGTGGGAAGGGTTTGCATAGGATCAAGTTCTTTCTCAACTTCACACTCTTTATCTAGGGTTATATCTTATTTATTTCCCCATGATTCCACTACCTTATTCTAGCTTAGGATGATAGGATTATGAGTCTCTTCTTAAGGTAGTGATGTAACTTGTGGATTGGATGAAGTATTCAATAAACTTGGAATCTCCTTAGGCTTGAATTCTCCACCTTGTCTCCAACTTGGAATCTCATATCTTGAGGTCTCTTCTTGAGGTGGGGATGTAATGGAAGAGGGAAATGAGGGCTTAAATTCCATTTATATTTCTGCTAAGATGGACTAATTCATTTGTATATTGGCTAGCTCAATTGTATCAAGGTTTGATTCAAAAACAAGGTTTGTCTTCCCAACTCTCTCTTCTAGCTAATTGGGGAAAAGATGGATTTGATAAGCTTGATTGGGCTCATGAATAGGGGTCAAGTAAGATTGATAAAAATCTTTGGGAAGTGGATATGAAGGCTGATAGGTTTGGTGAGGTTGCTTCTCATGAATTTTTAGCCTATCTTCCAAGGATGAAACTAGGCCACTCACATCTAGAATCTCACTTGTGAGCTTTTGCCAATTGGCTCTCTCAATAGGTACCCACTCTCTTTTGACCAGATCTAATGAATCTCTCACCTTATGAATGAAATGACTAGGAATTTCTAGACCATGTCCCCTTTATGTGTTAAGATCTATCATGTACTTCTCATAGCCCAAGAGAGTTTGTTTTAAAGTGGAAATGGATTGACTTGAGAATTGGCTAGGTTGACTAGGAGGAGCAAGATAATTAGAAGGCTGATTTTAGGGCTCGTAAAACTCATAATAAGGCTGATAAGGATCATGATGGAGTTGATAGAGATCATGACATGGCTAGTAAGGATCATACAAAGGCTGATAGGGAATTTCATAAGCTTGATAAACCTCACCAACTTGTGTGAAACAATACTCAACACCAAAGTCAACCATAAAACTTCATTAAAAAGCAAGAACATAAGGAAATATTCTCAACAATCTTCAAAAGGAATACCTAGGTTGTTTAACCAGCTGATGTAACTTCAGAGTCACCATTGATGCTTAGATAGATTCCTCCAAAGGATGATGTATTGAAAGACAACACCTAAAATCTTTCAACCTCTTGGATTAAGAGTCCCACCTGGCATGCCAAAAACTATTTTTAGTTGGATTTTCACCCTTTGAGGAGATTTCTTAGCTCTCCTCATTAAGTGGCATAATTAAAACACGTCTAGGCTATGGGTGAGCCTAAGAATGAGGTGAGTCTTTAGATAGGGATAGCTCCCTTGATGTACCACTTGTAGAAAATTACTATACCTAAACTTGGGGGGGAAAGGGAGAAAAAACTAAAATCAAACTATCCTAAGGGAGGTGATACACAAAAATAGTTGATGACTTCCAACCAGTTCCATGTTACACATGACAATAAGGGACTAACCAAACATACACTTCTTCAATCTACGTCTTCTCACATCAATGTTTCATTATGAGATTATGTATGAATGCCTATGCTAAGAAGACTATACAAGAGGCCTAAGATTTCACTATTTTAATAGGATAACTCACTCAACCTTGACACTTCCTAAAACACTTCACATGATCTGCAAGAAGAAGCTTTCCAACTGCATAAGTTGAGAGAAAGAGACAACATACTAAAGAAATAAGAGTTATCACTAAGCAAGATCAATTGTCTAAGTAAACACACTATGAATAGTCATGTAAGAGGTAAAAATTAGTATTCTTTATTGATCCTTGGTATGCAAATGAGCAGGGCTTCATCATACTTAGGTGGAGCATAGTTTACAAAGGCCAAAATGGCTAGTTCTTATAAAACTTGAGAGAGAGAGAGGAAGAGAAAGAAGTCCAAAGGTCACAAGAACTCTTTTAAAGCTAAGAAAAGGAGTTACATATACATAAGAAGAATATGTGAAATGAAACATGTAAGGTTAGGAAGCACAAGTGTCACCTCAAGTCATGAAACTCTTGAAATGTGGCGTAGAAGTTCTCATTCTAGATAAAAAACTACCTTCATGATTTAGACCTATTCGAACATCCCAAAATTGACTAGGGATAGGTCTAATGATTGGAATGAAAGGGAAGGATCTCAGACATGCCTCTCCATGCATTAGTTTTAGTCCTAGTCATCTGGAAACTTATGTAAGTGAGCCATCACTATCTACAGTCTAAGAAACTCCATAGCCTTAGAGGCATGAAGCACACCTTAAAATCACTTCTACTTGGAATTTTCATAGTTATCACCACCATGCTCACTATGTTAGTTTTGACTAGCTAAGAGGAATCTATTTATTAAGGAACCTAGGAGTTGTTTTGAAGAAATAAATTGTCATGGGGAGTTAGCTTAAGTCTCAAGCTTCCCTCCCGTGTGATTGGCATCTTTAGACTCTTTCTAGAACATGCAAAATACACAAAATATTTAAAAAGATCAATTTTGTACCCTATCTGTATAGTTAGGGTTGTGAAAAATATAATGGGGAGGATCCTTAAAGAGTCCTCTACAACCTCCAACCACTTTCATTATCATTTCATCCCATTTGGATAGCTCTCCATGCTTGTTTTCTCCATTGGGTCTCTTTCAAGGGTTTAGTAGGGTTTTAGAAAGTTTTGACCTCTTAAGATTTGTTCATAAAGCTATGATGTTGGAACTTCAAAAAAATTCCATAAGAATAAATGTATAATACCCTTGTCAACTTCTCCAATATTCTTATATCCCCATGCAAATCACCAAGAGAGATATGGGCACTCAAAGTTATCCTATCGAGTTCCTTTCTCCTTTTCCTACAGGCTTCATGTTGTCTCTGATCTCAAAATGAACTCCTCATGTTTCCTATACAAATTTAAAGCTTTAAAACACCTATAATTACCATAAAATCATACCTAAATGGATCTAAAATCTCATCTCAATGTGGAAGTGGAAATGACTCTTCATTTGGCTTCTAGGGTTAAACTTTGCTTGGCATACTTGACTACAACACTGAATGTTTAAAGCATTATATTTATTTTATCCCCTATTTGTAAGGTTTTTTATGTTGGTATGAATATGTTACAACCTTAAAAACCTCTCTTAATTTCTCAATCATTCCTTATCTCACCTCTTTACCTTCCTTTCCTAGTATTGTAGGGTTTTACTCATAAAGGGAGTGCCCTCTGTCTGAGACAAAATAGGGGGCACTCCATTATTTTAATAGAAAATGATGAATATTGGAGGAGATTATCCAAGCCAAAAACATGTTATGTAACAATTTTTATCCCTTGGTCTGATGATTTGACCTCCCAAATTCTCAAAGACCCAAGATAGACTATTTAGAGGTAAATTGTTTGACCATTCAACCATATGGACTATATATTATAGTATTAGGGATCTCTCTCTACTTGATTTCATATAGTAGGAACATTTTAAAACTTATCTAATCATGATGGGTCTATTTCCAATCCACTCATCATTCTAACCTTTAATATACCCTTGCACACACCTTGAGCTTCTCAAAATAAAGTGTATTTCTTGACTGTCTCTTCAAGGCACTGTTCCTATAGATGTCATATATAATTTGAATTTAGATGGAGTATTACAAGACTTTACTTCGGTATTCATGTCCATATAATCATTTTTTTGTGTATTCATATTATATACCTATAGTGTCAACTTCAATAATGCTAACCTTTGATCATTGTCTTACCAGTCACCTACAGTTGGTTGTAGGTACATATTTCCACTTGAGGGGACACTTGTAAGTGTAGTTCTACATGCTTGGACCTAGAACATAGTGTTCCAAGACCTCTTTTAAGACTTAAAATATGTTTGGAAATGACTTGAATCAATTTTCCTCTTATGCATTTTCCACATTCACAGTCCTCAAACTTGCTCACTATTTATCCTATTCAAACACAGTCAACTATGTTGGGACAAATAGGATCATGTAGGTGACTTTATCCTTGAAACCTATAATATATGGCCTATGATCCATTTTAGGTCTTATAGGATCAAAATTCACTATTAGGGCTTATGTTTCCATGTTTAGACTCACTTTATGAATGGTGTGGGAGTTAAAATATGTTGTAAGTGAACAATCTTGGAGAATAGAAGCTTGTAGGTGAATATTAGACCTAAAACATAGTATATTATCTCATTATGATGATATTTTAGGTCATATATGATAAATTTAATTATTTGGAACTCCTCCAACATGGTGACATGGTTTAGGTTACCAACTTGGAGCACAAAGGTCCCTCAAAGCTTCCAATCCTATAGATAACAATGAAGCAATTCAATGTCTAAATGGTAAATTTGGGGCCTCTAACAACCAAACTCCATCAACCCTATACCCTCCAAACTTTTATAAGTACTTGTCCTATATGGAGGCTTAAAGAAAAGGTTATAAAAATGCATAAAAGGTCTTTTAACCCTATTATGAGATATTAACAAAACCCCAAGGTACTCTATTTTGCTTTTTTGGGGATTTGATCCCTGAATCAGTCATTTGACCTTAGAACATGTTTTCCAACATCCATTTGTAAATCCATCTTCTAAAAAAGGTTTTTCATGCTCAAAACCAAATTTTATGACTTTAAGTAAGGTTCTATCACTTGTTTCCATGCTTTGATATAACTCCTTAGCTCTCTGTTAAGCCACCTATAGGTGGCCATTTTCACATATAGGCAGTGAGGATGAATAGTTGGAAAAAAACATGAATTTTGAGATTAAAATGAGTTATGAGATATTTCAATGTTTTCAAATAGAATATTTTACTCTATCAAACACCTTGCCTAGCTCAAACACTTCTTTTCAACATAATTGATTTCTAAGAAGGCACCTGTAGGTGCATATTAAGTTGCTTACAGGCAGTGAACATAATTATGAATCATAAACAAGGTGTATAAACATTTAATATTCATTTCATCTCCCTAAAATGTTAAAAAGTATCCATTCAAACATATGAAGATGTAGAATAAGTCAAGACATTCTCATTTCAATGTGGTACTCTTCCTCCATGGTACCTCTAGATGTAAATCCATGGTTGCAAGACTGTATATGTTGTATATGACTAAAATTCCATAGAGATTGCTTGAAGAATGAACTTGAGAAGGTAAAGGGAATCAAGATAACATTTAAAACATATAAAATGACCTATCAAAACCATCTGAAGTCATATTCAAATCATTGAGATCTAGAAATGGTGAAAATAGGCATGTCATCTCAAAAAAGACTAGTCTACAAACTTGAGATGATTTGACCATAAAAACACCTTATAAAAATAAACCAAGCATGGTAAAAATTAGAGGAGGGATCTAAAATCTTATGGAATCAAACTCAACAACTAGATTGTACATAATCATCCAAACAAGAGCAAAACCTACAAGGTACACAAATTAGCAAGTAAAAAAGCATAGTCAACTTCATGAGGATGGTTTATAAAGAATAGGCCACCATTATTTGAACTCTTTTTATGGAAATTAATCTCTCTGAGTGTACTTTCACTCCCAAAGGCATTTGTCCTAGAAGTTCTCCAATAATCTGTACCAAGCATAAACCTGTTGACTGGTTTTATGTCTAGAAAGGTGAAAAGGGAGCAAAATGGTTTTAGCCCAATTTTGACACTTCTAAAGTACTTCAAGTGATTTGAGGAATCTAAAGAGACATTCCTTGACCTTATCCCATGTAGAGCACTCCTTTATGAGTTGTACAAGTGCAAAACTCTTCCCTTTTACAATAAAACTACCCTTTCTTATATATAACCTATCACTTTTCAGTTATAAATAGTTAATTTAGGCATAATACAACACATGGAACATGAAATCACTCTTTTTACACCTTCACACTTCCCAAGGAGGCCATACAAATCATTTATAGCCCTATTTTAACCTCAAAATGACTCAAAAAGACATAATAACTAAAAATACTAATGACCAAGGCTAATATAACATGAAATCACATAAAAATACCTATAATACACATTAAGACATATATATTAGACCCTTTAAACATCTAAAAATCAAATTTTTACCTATAAGGGTCCCAATTTGACTTATAAGGTCAAATTTGGTCAATAGTTCATATTGAAAATGATTGATCAAACCTTCATAATGTATATAGATGTCCTTATGGAGTTTACAACACTCCCAAATAGCTAAGTCATCATGAGACATCAAAACAACATCAACACAAGCTAAAACACCCTTCTCAGGTTCTTCACAGATGAATGTCAAACACATAGTCAACTTTAAACCTTCATAACTTTGATTTTACACACTTTCATATCTTTAAATCTATATTTTTAGATTCAAATTAGAGTCCTCTAAAAAATTTTTTTTTACACTATGAGGAAACTTTGCTTGGATCAAAAGGTATAGCCAAAATATAGAGCACTATTTTTTCCTTTGTTAAATTCAAATATTCAAATGTAAACGATCATAGTTAAACCTCAGTCACTTTGATCTCATCTCATGTCCTCTCCACTTAGATCAATCACACATCATTTATATAATTTTAATGAATTCGACCTTTGCCTTTCATCACTCATCGTTAGATCTTCATCTTAACTATTTGACTTAATGTTCTCCATCGATCTCCTATACATAGCTCAGTCTTTAACTGTGTTAAACATTGGACACCTTAACAACATCTTACTCAATACACAACATTGATCTCTATCTGTACAAACACCTGATCAATGTTAGATTTTAGAAGATGTTTTATATTTATCTCTACTTGAAATTGAACTTTAAACACTTGCCCTCATCTCGTTGCTTCCTAACATCTTGGAATGAACACGCTTTGTTGATCCTTTTATAAGGAGCTTGATCTTTACTCAGTTTAAACATAAAACACTTTGACCCATTTGACTTACTACACATTATAGATCTAGATGTACAAACTCCTATGAACCATTATATGTCCATCAGGTCTTGATCTTTAACATTGTGCAAAAATAACTATGGGGACCATTGCTTATCTGCCTAGAAGGCCAAATTTAGACCTCAATAACTTTTGTTGCACTTAGACACATGATCTAAAATTTGGACCATATTATCGCCTCACATAAGATAATCCAACAATATGAAAAACTACTCCTAAAACCTTTGTGCATGTGAAAAATAACTCTATTAATCTTCTCACTTAGATTTCTTTCTCCCACAAAGCCAACTATGCCTAGAACTGCCTGGAAGGCCATCTTTGCACATGCATATCTTTTGATGTGCTTCATCACATAACTTAAAATTTAGTGAAAATTAACTAGGCACAAAACTAAATAGACCCATATGATTAACTTATCCTAAAATTACCACACGTGTAAAATATGACTACATCAAAATTCCTACTCAACTTTTCTTGCCACATTGTAAATTTGGCTATGGGAAAACATTATCAAATTGCCTGGGAGCCTAACTTTGCACTTACATATCTTATATTGTGCTTCATTGAATCATATATAATTTAGTGCATAAATAATAGGCATAAATGTGATTACAACCATATGACCAATTCCCCTTGACTCATCCACATGTGGAAATGATTATATCAACAAACTACCTATTCAAATTTTTTGTCACTAGACCCAAAATGTCTAAATGAAAACAATAATCAATCAGATGAAATACACTCATGCACACAAGCACTCAAATCATTATTGACTTTTGATAGGACCTCTTGCACATGCTCAAATCACCATAATCATATATGAACATCTCTAACCATGCCAAAACTAAAGATCAACCAAGTAAATTTAAGTATACTAGGACAAACACATTACATACTTTGTCATTATCACTTAGACTATCAGGGCACTTCATCCACTCAATTAGAAACCTCCATGCCATTATTGAAAACTCTCAAACATTTAGTTCTTGTGGATATATATAATCTATACATTATAATTATGATGGTTTTGGTGGTTCATAAGGCTTGGATAATATACTTATTAGTGATGAATTATTGGCATGCACATTTAGTGTGTAGACATCAACCACTACATAGGTGCAGGTATATTTTATATAAATGTCATGTCAAATTTAAGTTATATTTGTAAATTTAATTTAGTTACCAGTTAATTTATATAAAAATTGAATAATATATATGTCATGTTTTATGTCCCAAGAGGTGATGGTTCCTTCATCGTCACAGTCGACATTTGCAACATTTGATTGGATGTAGCCATTGTTTATATTTTTAGATCTAGCTACTCACCCATTATTTTTCCTCTATTAACCATAAAATTTTATGAACAATAGAATTTGGTTGATCACCATGACACATGTTCTCATTACACTACTCAACCATGGTTTTTGCATTTGTCAAATGAATACCCTCTTCAAATTTCAATTTCTCCCTTGTAATAGTGTTTTTTACACATGCTCTAACACCGTCATGCTTCCCTTTTCCCTAGTCAACCTTGGTAAAACTCTAAAGGTGTTGTAAACTAGTGGTAACATGCATCCTTCTGAATTAATAAAACATTCATGTATTTTTAAATTATTATGTGTAATTGTCTGATCAAATGTATTGTTGATTGAAAGTAATATTCCTTTGCCTCAATTTTTCATAGAACTTTTATAAACCACCTTCACATACTCTAAACAATGTGATTGTTCATTGTTGATATAGAAATGGTACTCCCTTTTAAATATTTTTCATTGTTTCTCTATACTATCAGGGGCATGTGTGAATGTTATATGCACAAATATGGCAACTTGTGATGAGTTGTAATACTGTGATTGAAATTCCATTTGGGGTTTGAATGTGTAAGTTTTAGCAAAGTCAACTAATGAAATAATTGAACCAAGTGGGACTGTATCATTACTTATCTTTAGATGTTCATCCAACCATCTAGCCCTATGTGTGTGCCTTGCATACTCATAAACAATTTTCTCTCTAAATTTGACCAAAAAATTGATAACATGTATCTTTTTTGTAAGAAGCTCACACCTTTTAGATTATTTTCCATCTTTTAATTGATAAGTCACTTATTTATATTTACTTAAACAAACTAATTCCTATCTAATTTTACTTGTAATCTCCTCATGGATACATTTTCTTAATTTTTTCAATCTACCACAAATGCCATAATTTCTATTTAAACATGATTTATTATAAATTAATTATCCATCTGGTCTTTTGTAAAAGATAGTTGGAATAAATTCCCTAGCCGATTTTGGTGTAAATTCAATGCCACACTCCTAAAAAATGTTTTTATATGCAAAGTACAATAAATATGGCAAAAAACATCATAGTGCTTTGAAAATTCAACATGTTTCCTACAACAAGTGGTACATGTGTAATTTATTTTTACATAAAAAGGTTTGGCCATCTCAAAATATATTTGGCAAATAGAATTTGTGGATGCTTTTTCAAAAAACTAGAGTATAATTATGTTAGATTCATATCCAAAAAAAAATTTAAATGTGGTTCATGGTTATGAGAACCAACTCTTATTTTCATTACATCTCTTACATTGGATGAAACTCTTGTATTGTCTTTCCAAAATTGAACAAGTAACTCTTCGAGAATATCAACTATAGCCTTGTCCTTTCATGGAAGTCTACCAAAGAATGTCCAAATCTCATTGGTATTAGGTTCATTAAGTATTTCAATCAATTTCATTAATGTTTTATATTTATATTAAGTGTTCAACCTTTTTTTGAAAGCATTCATTTTTTCCCTGTTTGGTCACTTCTACACAAGTTGTAAGTATAAATCAAGCAACATTACAATCTTGGGTGTGTGATTTTGGACCTATAGTATGGTATGAATCATATATATTTTCAATAATTTTATTATTTTCATCATCCATGTTAGATGTTCTTAATCTTAATGTGTATATTATAGGTCTCATCTTAATCAATTTTATCAATGAGACAAATAATTGACATCTTTGACTATCATAATCCAAATTCTAAAAGAAGTTATCCTAAATTTGTTGAGCTAGTCTTCTTGAATGGAAATCAAACATTTTTTTTATGCATTGGTTTTGAAATATTTTCATTGACTTTAATTAAGTGCTTGTCTTTTCTAAGCATAAATCTTGGAGGTGTTGTTAATGGTGGAATTTGTTGAGAGAGAGTTTCAAAATCATTACTAATTTTATTGTTAAGAACTGGGATGACATTTTATTCATTTTTTATTTCTTCATTATATGTTTCCACAAAATTTTCTTGATTGTAAATTTCATCATTATTTTTTTCCATCAAATTTTCTTCATTCATGGGGGGTAAAACATCATACATAGACTCATCATCAACAAAATCAAAAACTTGGAACTTTGAATGTAAACTTCCAACATTATCTAATTAATTATTGTCAATTTAATTATTATTCATTTCATTATGGTCAATTTTATCATTATTCAATTCATTATTATCAATTTCATCATTGTTTAATTCATTATTGTCAATTGGCTCATTATCTTTGACATTTAGTTCATTAGGATTAGGGTTTGTACCTTGTCTACCATGAAGCTTTTGCATTTGTATCTTGTGTTTCTCTCTCATATATTATAATTACTCTAGTGTTTTTTTCTTCAACATCTTCATTTTTCTCAAACGTGATCCATCACCCACCAAGGATAATTGACAACTTTTCAAAAGTGGGGTCAAAAGCACACAGGTCTCATAGAGAATATTTTTGGGGATATAATTCTTGATTGGGGTTTAAAATAGATGTTGAAAAGTGAGCTTAGTCTATATTAATAATAACGTGATCACATTATCTAATAACATAATCGCATTATGAAATAAAGAGATCATATTATTATTAATATTCGATTCAAGTTAAACATAGACATTGATAAGCAAGTTTTGTCTATATTAAGAATAATGAGATCACCTTATTTAATAAGTTGATCATGTTATACTTAATATATATTAGGTATTATGGATTAAGGCATTAGTGCATATGGTTTAGGGATTAAGGATTAGGGCATTAGGGCATCAGATTTATCATTTATGTTTTAGGGTTTAGGGATTAGGGATTAGGGAATGTAGGGTTTAGGTTTAAGGGTGTATATAAGGTCTAATCACTCTATTCCATGTGAACCTAATTCTTACTATAAAAGATGTGTTGACCAAATTTGATTTTTAGGTCAAATTTGGACCCTTATAGGTAATTTTTTTTGTTTTTACATGTTATAGGGGTATAAATATTTTTCATAGGATATATTATAGTTAAATTGATGTTATATAATGTATTTCTAGCCTTAGTCATGGTTTCATTAGCTTATTTGTCATTTTGGGTCATTTAATGTGCCTTTAAGGGTCATAAATGTAAGTGGCACATTTTCAAAGGTGTCTAGATGTCCATTTTTCCTTTTAAGAATAAAATAAGTTAGTTTAACTATCAAGGATGCTAGTTATATCAAAATATTATAGTTTCTTTAATTGAAATCTAAGAAACAACTAAAAAAGGGAGAAAATAACACTTATACAGCCCATGGTGAAGTGTACCACATGAGAAAAGATCATGAAAGGCCTCTTCACCTTCCTAACACTAATTTATATGTTTTTTTTCTAAGTGTCATTTTAAGGCCAAAACCATTTTGCTTCTTTTTTACATTTTTAGACATGCAAAAGTGACCTTCAACGTTTTTCCCAGTACAGACAGGTAAAGAGGTTTTAGGATAAATGATTTTGGGAGGTTGTATTAAACTTAGATAACCTTAATTTTCATATAAATAGTTTAAATAATGGTGTCATTTTCTCCATGAACCATCCTCATGAAGTTGAGTATACTTTTCTACTAGTTATTTCATGAATCCTATAGGTTTTCCTCAATTAGGGTCAAATATGTACAAACCAATTGGTGATGTTGACTCTAGAGGATGTTGGATACCTCCTTAGATGGTATCCATTCTTAGTTTCATGTTTCATTAAATATGGATGAGAAAATTAGTCCATGTTGCAAGAGGGTGTCACCATATGTAATCTCAATCAAATTTCTTCTAATTGTAGAGTGTTGTTTTCCTATAGAAGTCTCATATAATTGGAAAATGATGTTGAAAAAGTATCATAGTCATATAATCACCTCCTTACATGTTTTGGTTTTACCATGTTATCTTTTGGGTAGATTTCAACCTTGTCTTTCTCCATTGTCAACTCTCTTTTTCATATGCATGTATTCTTTCTTAGGTGAAATTATTTATATGTAATGCCCAACTTTACTTACAACCATAGTTTTAAATCTCATTCGACTTGCTCATGGGATGGTAATCAGGATGTATTAGTTTTCCAAGCCATCAAGAGTTTGAAAGAGTCCATATAGATGTTAAGAATTTTTTTTAGTGTAGTCACAAGCTTATCCACCATGTTAAACAATCATGAGATGCTCCTGCTTGCTCTTATCCATGTATATGCAAGTGATTTTCATGTTGGATAAGATTTGTTGGAATTGGTTTCAAAGTGTTCTCGATGGAGATCACGTACTTGAAGGTTGGAAATTAATTTTAATGGTTTTGAAGCTATTCACCAACATGTTTTTACCCCAATTCCATGCCCTACCTATATAACATGCTTAATGCACACCTACAAGGCCTTTGTTGACATCATAATGAGGTGTGGAAAGGTTATTATGTGTTACAACATCTTGGTATTATTAGAGGTGCATTAGGATGTCTTATGAAAGCATAAAAAGTTAATAGTCATGAATAGTTTCAAGTTGCTCATATTTAATTCATTGTTTGTGCACTAATGTATCCACCTATAGGTGGTTGAGCAAGGGAGCAAAAGGTTTGTATGGAGAGATTGAAGTAGCTTAACACTTCCTTAGGATATTTATATGATGAAGAAGTAATGATAGACCCATATAAATTGACAAAAGGGTAGGAATAAGTTTGAAATCATGTTGAGAAGACAAGAGACAGAGTTTAGGGAGGTTTTCCCTAAAATGTCAAAATAGAGGTCAAAAGGAATTTTGTGATTATCCTAAAACATGGAGGTATAGGTTTTAAGACATATAGTTGGGTGTATCCTATATCCCATAGCATGGAGAGTTTACATTCTAAGAATGGAGGTGAAATATAAAGGGGAAAGAGGTTGTTTGAGGCCTCAAATATGCCTCCCAAAACACTAAAATACTCCATTTATAACTACAAGTTTAAAAGTTTTAATGATATTTTGGCACCTAAAGGAGAAACATTAGAAAAGCCTCTCATGAATAATAGGTTTCAAATAATGGAATATTACACTAATGGATTTAAATTTAGAAATAAAATATTGAAACACTTCCATGAAACCCCTATGACTACCTATAGGTGTCCCTTAAATGGGAAATACACACCTACAACTGAAGTTTCTCAGTCTAAACAAGAAGAACATAGATTGTGTTTTATAGGAGCATACAAGTGAGTCTAAGATGAGTATATATGTTATATGACCTCAAAGGGTTCCAATGAGGTCCTTTCATGTCATGACCAGTCATAATTAAAATAAAGGACATCTACAGGCAGGTCCTACAGGCAGAGTATCTTAGTATAGGTTAGTGACCCAACATTGATGATAGAATGGTGTTTTAAGGTTTCAAAGTGAGAATTATAGTTTATAAAAGTACCTTGAGACAATTAAATTTTCAAATAATGTATTCAAACATCATACCCAAGTCTAAGGAGCTAATACACACTTACAATAGTCTACAAATAGGGTGTCTCAGTCATAGCAAAAAGAAACTCAGTTTTGAACTTGGGGAGTATAGAAGATGAGCATAATGTATAGGAAGATATAAAAAAAAAAAATCATGGTTAAATGGATATTATTTTCACACTACAACCAATCCTCAAGGAAGCAAATGCAGCCTACAGGGTTCTCTCAAAAGGCATGTGTCTCAGTCTAGCAGGGAAGACTAAATTGAGAAGCTCAGGAGCATATGAAGGGTAAAAAGGAGTTTGGATGATAATAAAAACATTTTATCATCTCAATTAAGGTTTTTGTGACTTCATAAGGGAAAACAAGAGCAAAATAAACCTACATAGAACCCTAAAACCCCTATATACACCTACAACAGGGTACAAGCTAGTGAAGGTGAGATAAAGAGATGAACGTGTCAAGGGTAAGAGAGGAAGGTTAAAAGAAATGGAAGGTAGTTCATGATATTTAAAAAGGTATTTAAATAATCCCAAGACCCTAGTAAGTTGATCATCCACCTTCCCTATGTGGTCAAAAGCCATCAGTTTGTATAGTTGCTCCAAGAAACCATGTTACTCAATAGGCAAGTATGAAAAATCCAATGAAGAAGAATGTTTTTAGGTGAAATAAAAGCCAAAAAGCATGAATTTAGGGTTAATTACATGTTTAAGGATAATATTAGTGGTTTCTTAGTTTGGAGAGGTCACTTTTAGGAGGATTTGTGGAAAAAGAAAGAAAATAAGCTTTTTAGAGGTCTTTTTGGGCATTTTGGGATGGTTAGGCACCTAAATCAAAAAATATAGATAAATACTATGGTAAAAATAATCATAAATACTTGGAAAAAATTAAAAAATAATCACTTTTCCTTGGGGATTAGGGATATACCTCATTGTTTTGTCTCACAAGTCAACCAGTCTAGGAAAATCAGGGTTTAACAAAGCAAGCTAGTGAGTACAAAATGGGTAAAGGGCTTGGTATAGAGATTTGGGAACCTCAAGAAACATCTAATGATGTGTATATAATGAAATTTTATTCTAAGGAAGACTAATTTATGATCATATCTCCCAAGATGACTAAAATACCCATGCATATAGTCTAATTAGGCAAGCTTTCACTAGGCCTAGTTAGTAAATGAGAGAAAAGGAAGAAGTGGAGTGATCGGGAGGATATGTGATGGTTTTAAAAGATTTAATGAATCATTAATAGGCATTTTATACCAGAATAAACAAAATATATCAGTTCAAGTATTTCAAACTTACAAGGTGTATGCCAAACCCAATAGGCCTTCAAGGGACCTATAACCAATTTGAGGTCCATATACACTTATAAATCTTAGAGGGATATCTAGTTTATTGAGAAATATTTAGGAGGTGAATATATACATGTTTTAACTTTTATTCTTCAGAGGAACCTACAAGAAAGCTAATTTTAGCTCAGAGAGAGCCCAAACATGAAAGGAAGGCAGAAACTAGCTCAATGGGGTATCTTCAAATGTTCATATCTCCTCTGATTATTTGAATGTAAACCAAAGGAATTTGTATGGGTTATTAGGGACACTTTTAATCAATTCTGTGGAATTTAGTGGCAGGTCCAATGTTAAAGCTTAATACCAAAAATTGTCTAAAACCCTACTAAACCCTCATCCAAGACTTGATGGAGAAAAAAAGCTTGTAAAAATATCCTAATGACATAATTTGGAAATTAAATATATTTTATTATGTATAGGACTCCCTCAAGATATCTTCCACCAAGATGATCTATGCGTAATTATATGGATAGGGTGCAAAACAGGGTATTTTTGACCATTTTTTGTGTTTTTTAGGTTCTAAGAGGTTTCATAAGATGAAATCAAAGTTTGGAGGAAGTATATATAATTTTTATATCCCATAATGGTCATTTGATTCCTAGTAAAATATTTTAATTGTTTAGATAATATATTTCATCTTAGCCAGTCAAAATTGGCATAGTGGACACAAGGGTGAAAAGGGTGAAAACTCCAAATGTGAGCCTTTTTAAGGTGTGCCTGAGTAGTATAATTCCATGGATAGTATTTAAAAGTGTAATTAAATAAATCCCATTTATTTTAAAGGAAAAATTATGCTATTTTTTAGGCTAAGTGTAAGGGGTGACAAAAAAGAGGAGTTTTTAGATTACAGGCAGTGATGGCTTCCTCTCAGATGATTCCAGATGATTAGGACAAGAACCAATACATGGAGAGGAATTTTTTAAATCATTCTCTCTCATCCAAATAATTATATCTATCCCTATTTAGTTTTTATATTTTTAAATAGGTCCAAATTATAAAGGCAATTTTATGATCCAAGACTAGGAGTTTTATGACACTTTTCATAGGTTTCATGACTTGTATGGACATTTGGACCTTATGAAATTTCATGGTTAATTTAAAATATCTTTATCATTAAAATATAAATTTTTTTTTATCATATTTAAAAGTGTCCAAGTGACCTTTGGACTTCCTTTATCTTTCTCTTCTCTCAAAGGTTATAAATATTGACTCTTTTGGCTCATTTGAGCAGCGTCCATTGGTTGATGTTGAAACCCTAGCTAATTTTGTACTTGAATGACTCTTGAAGAAATAAAAAAGTGATTTTTCCTACTTACATATTGCATATTTGAGTTTTGTTTTAAATCTTATTGATCTTGTCTAGTGAAAGCTAATATTTTATAGCATGTTATCTTTGATTGTCCACCAAGTATGTAGAAGAGTAATTGTTGCAGGTCTTTGTTAGTGTTACTCCTTAATGTATGAGAGTTTTAGAAGTGATTTATGAAAATATGATTCAAATTATCATTCATTATCCTTTTTAGATATCAACATACCTCTTGAACCTAGCATGTGAAACATTGATTCAATAATTTGTCTTATGTTGTGAGTTTTGTGTGAAAGAAGATTTGTTGTGTTATAATTAGTATAATTTTAGTCCATAGGAGAAAGTCCCAGTTTTTTGCATCACATTTTATTTTTATTATTTTTTATTTAACTTTTTTCATCTAAAGTTAATAGGTAATAAAGTACTTCAAAGAGTGCATCAAGGGTACTAGCCCTTCTAGAGATTCATCTCACCAAATTGTTATCCATAACAAGAGATATTTTTCCATTGTAACACTTGGATGAGGAGAGATAGGCATCTCTTTAAGGGGTTAAAATTTAAGTGACAATTTTTTTTGGCACACCTGGTAGGACTCTAAGTCCTAGAAGATTATCCAAGATTGGTGTTGGTCTTGGCATAGTGGCAGCTACAAGAGCATCTACATTCAGTACTTGGTGACTCCACTAAAGTTTTAAAATATTTGGTTAATGATAAATCCCTAATTTACATGTCAAAGGTGACCACTAGGTCTACTGTGAAAGGTATGCCCTTTGAGTTTGTGCAATTACCTTTATATTATATCAAAAGGTTTAGGTTTTTGAATACTCATCCTTATTCAAAAGAGTTGGTGTTTAAGAAGTCCAAGTTATTACTAAGTTGAACCTCAAATACCCATATTATACATTCCAAGATGGATGGAAACCAACCTTTTATACCTTTCACCAGATCATCTCCTTTTAATCTTGCCTAATATGACCAAAATCCAAGAGCAACTAGTAAGAGTGTTCCATCTTTTAGTGGAGAAAGTCCTATTACTCCCATTAAACACATTAGAAACATAGATTTTTTTTGTAATATCCATAAAATCACTCAATATAATGTGGATATTAGGTTATTATAATTGTCTTTCAAAGGGAAAGCTTTAGATTGGTATGGAACTCTACCTAAAAATTCTATTGGTTCATGGGATGAACTAAGAGACCTATTGACTAAGAGGTTTAGAGAGAGGAGTGATAATATATCACTAGCTGAGTCATTGACCACTATAAAGAGGGAACCACAATAATTTATGAAATATTTTAACACTATATTTAAAAAAACATGGGATCAGATCCCTACCCTTGTGAGACCTACTCCAAATTATGCCTTCTTATATAATCTAAAAGCATTACATAGTGATGTAGCCATGATGATCTAATCCATGGGTGGGAATACACTACCTATTGCCTATGAGATAGTTATAAATGTTTATAATTATCTTGTTTAGGCAAGGAAGATTGCTTCTAGGCCACCAATGCCATTGTTCCCTGATTTGCAGCCTCCTAGTCAAGTTGCATTACCTACCTTAGCTCCTTTACCTAGTCAAGAAAATTTTGTCATTACCCCCAATAATGAGATACATGAAGTCAAGATTTTTATCCAAAGTTTTAATAATTTATTGGTTTCCCTCAAAAGGAAAAAATCTCAAATTTATAGGCCATACTAGGCCTATATTTATTTTGGGTAAATAAATAGGCCTCCTTTTCAAGGTAATAATCAAAGACAAGGTCAAATCACTCAAGCTAGACCTTAAAAAATTTATAATCCTAATGCCCAATCATCTTAAAAATCTCTTATTCCCACTCAAAACAATTTTTTTTCAATAACAACCAATGTATGCCTCCTATGACCAAAATCAAGGCCAAGTTGCATATGCCAATGAAATGCCTAGTCAAGACATGACAATGCAAGGTAATCAATCATCTCAAGTTTCCACTTTTGAGGTGTAAATGAAAAATGGAGTTAAATTTGGAATGGATAATGTAAAAACACAAACTAATTCTACTCTCATAAATCATTTGGAGGGAGAGATTTGTTACGTCAATCATTTGTGGAA
Source organism: Torreya grandis (assembly GCA_037957365.1). Lineage (NCBI taxonomy): Eukaryota > Viridiplantae > Streptophyta > Pinopsida > Cupressales > Taxaceae > Torreya > Torreya grandis. The sequence continues at coordinate 1,000,298 of JARHVA010000636.1, forward strand.
TTCAGGCAATGTGAATGTTATTGTTTCCTCTAACACTAGGTCTAAGAAGAGGGCTATTGAAGAGACACAAGGGGATAATAAAGGACATATTTTTAATCCTAAATCATATAAAATTATTTATAGGTTTAGGGTTTAGGGTTTAGGGTTTAGTGGCAGGTCCATTGTAAAAGCTTTATGAACAAAGCTTAAGACCAAAAACTGCCTAAAACCCTACTAAACCCTCAACCAGGACCTGATGGAGAAAAAAAGCTTGGAAAGCTATCATAATGAAATATTTTTTAAATTAAATATATTTTAACATTAATATGAATCCCTTAGTCTATCTCCCACCAAGATGAGTTGTACGAAAATGTATGGACAAGGTGCAAAACAAGGTATTTTTTACCATTTTTTGTGTATTACAGGTTCTAGGAGGAATCAAAAGAGTCAATAAAGTTTAGAGGAAGGATATATAATTTTTATAACCCATAATGGTAATTTAATGACTAGTCAAATATTCTAAGTGTTTATATAATAGCCTTCATCTTGGCCAGTCAAAATTGGCATAGTGGACACAAGGGTGAGAAGGGTGAAAAATCTAAATGTGAGGATTTTTAAGGTGTGCCTGAGTAATAGAAGGACATGAATAGTATTTTAAAGTTTAACTCACTCCCTCACATTTATTTTCATGGAAAAATTATTCTATTTTTGAGGCCAAGTGTGAGGGGTGACAAAAAAGAAGAGTTTTTAGACTATAGGTAGTGATGGCTTTCTCTCAGATAATTCCAAATGATTAGGACTAGAACCAATGCATGGAGAGGAATGTATAAAATAATTAAATCCCATACCAATAATAATTATCCCTATTCATTTATGGGATGTTCAAATAGGTCCAAATTAAGAAGGTAATTTTTTGAGCCAAGATTGTGATTTTTATGCCACCTTTCATAAGTTTCATGACTTGTATGGACATTTGGACCTCCTCACATTGCATGTTTCATTTCATATCTCTTTATCATGAAAATTTAAATTATTTTCTCAGATTAAAAATTTTACAAGTGACCTTTGGACTTCCCTTATCTTGCTCTTCTCTCAAAGGCTATAAATATTGACTCTTTTGGCTCCTTTGAGTAGCCTCCATTTGTTGATGGTGAACCCCTAGCTAATTTTGTACTTGAATGACTAATAAAGTAATAAATAATTTATTTTTCCTAATTACATGATGTATAGTTGAGTTTTGTTTCAAAACTTATTGATCTTTTCTAGTGAAAGCTAATCTTTTCTAGCATGTTATCTTTGATTTTCCACCAAATATGTATTAGAGTAATTATTGCAGTCTTTGTTAGTGTTCCTCCTTAGTGTGTGAGAGTTTTATAAGTTATTTATGACTATATACTTCAAATAATAAAAATTATCCTTCTTATATATCAACATAACTCTTGAACCTAGCATGTGAAACATTGATGCAATAATTTGTCTTATGCTGTGAGTTTTGTGTGAAAGAAGATTTGTTGTGCTCTAAGTAGTATAATTTCAGTCCATAGGAAAAAATATAAAAAAAAATCATCACCTTTTAATTTTCTTAGTTCTTTCCTTAACCCTTTTCATCTAAATTTAAAAGGTAAGAAAGTACTTCAAAGAGTGCATCAAGGGAACTAGTCCTTGTAGAGATTCATCTCACTAAATTATTACCCATAGCAAGAGAGATGTTTCCATTATGTCACTTCGATGAGGAGATTTAGGCATCTCCTCAAGGGGTGAAAATCCAAGTGACAACAAGATGTTAATTAGGAATAAATCAATTGGTAAATAAGGAAAGTTTATGATTTACAATTTAGGGTATAATGTTTAGGGCTTAGGTTTTAATGTATATATGGTTTAGGGTACACAAAGTCAGTCCCAAAGATAATTGAGGATAGTTTGAATCACTTGGACCTATTTGTGAATATATAATGTGTTTTTGGGTTATCATTATACCCATGTTATTGTGTAGATTGAGTGAATTAGTCAAATGGGGCAATCAGTCATGTGATTTAGGCCAATCTAAGCCCTTGAACTTAATTCTTAGTCTAAATGATGTTAATTTGGGTTAAAATGATTGGTTCAGGGTTTCAATAGTTTATGTTTATGGTTTAGAGTTTAGTTACTAGGAACATTAGGGATTAGGGATTAGAGTATATGTTTTAGGGTATATAAGGTATAATCGTGAAGGTAATTGGTGAAAATTTGAGCTCCTTAAACCTAGATCTATGAGTAAAGAATGTGATTTTGGGCTCAATTAGTCCCCATATCATCACAAATTGAGCCAATTAAGTAAATTGTGGTTTAATGAGTGATGTAATTTTGACCAAGTTCATCTATGAACCTAATTATTACTATATATAAAGTATGTTAATTGCATCTAAATTTATTGGTTTAGGGTTTAGGGCTTAAGGTAAATGGTAAGGGTTTAGGGTTCAATTTAAATGGTACAAGGTTTAGGTTTTAAGATATCAGATATAGGGTCTTATCAATAAGGTAATTGAAGAACCTTTGAGCTACGTGTTCACCTATTTGTGACAATTACCTTTATGTTTGCATTTAGGATAAAAGTAGGGTCAGTTACATGTTGCATACATTATAAAATTGATTAAGCCATAAATTTGGTTTAGGGGATTAATTTTTCCCAAATCATTCCTTTAATTACATAAATTGACTAATTGGATCAATTCATGATAGAATCAAACTTTTAATTTTTCCCTAAATCATATCTTGCTCTTGAAGGGGTTGAAATTGGCCTTAAATGCCTCATCGATTAAATGAATCAACTCTTTGGTGAATTATATATGACATGAAATTAAGGTTAATTTCACTCCAAATCACATCATATATAGTTTAAAATAGTTTCTTGTGGCTCATGTTGACCCTAATTACTTCCACAATTGAACTAATAGACATTTGCATTTATTAGCTAATGAATTCAAGATTATTAAACTCAAAACTACATTATATACATCTAGAACTTGAATATAAATAAATAATGTTTCTTTTCTTCAATCGAGCTAATGAAATTAGAGCTGATCAACTCCCAAATAATATTTTATAGTCATATAATTAGGTTGAAGGGGCTCAAAATAGCCTCAATTTACTTCAGATGCAAAACTAGATTAGAACCCCAAAGGCTAAGTTTTAGCCATAGGTTTAAAAAATGTATTTTATGAAATCTCGTGATAAAATAAGTTGAATCAGAAGGCATGTATGTTTGTGGCATGTACTAGGCATTAGGGTATAGGGTTTACAATTTATGTTTTAGGGTTTAGGGATTAGGGCATAGGGTTTAGGTTTAAGGGTGTATATAAGGTATAATCACTCTATGCCATGTGAACCTAATTATTACTATAAAGGATGTTAATTGGGACTAAATCAATTGGTAAATAGGGAAAGTTTATGGTTTACAATTTAGGGTATAGTGTTTAGGGTTTATGGTTTAGGGCTTCAGTTTTAATGTATATATGGCTTAGAGTACACACGATCAATTACAAAGATAATTGAGGATAATTTGAATCACTTAGACCCATTTGTGATGATATAATGTGTTTTTTGGGTGTCATTATGCCCCATATCATCACGTAGATTGAGTGAATTAGTCAAATGGGGCAATCAATAAGTGATTTAGTCCAAACTAATCCATATGAATTTAATTCTTAGTCTAAATGATGTTAATTTGGGCTAAAATGATTGGTTCAAGGTTTAAAGAGTTTATATTTATGTTTTAGAGTTTAGGAATTAGGGTATAGGTTTTAAGGTATATAAGGTACAATCATGAAGATTATTAGGGCAAATGTGAGCTCCTTGAACCTAGATTTATGAGTAAATAATGGGATTTTGGGCTCAATTAGCCCCTACATCATCATTAATTAAGTTAATTAAGTCAATTATGGTAGCCCCTACATCATCATTAATTAAGTTAATTAAGTCAATTATGGTAATGAGTGATGTAATTTTGACCAATTTCATCCCTATGAAACTAATTATTACTATATATAAAGGATGTTAATTAGGTCTAAATTTATTAGTTTAGGGTTTAGGGTCTTTAATTAAAAGGGTTTGGGGTTTAGGGCTTATGGAATATGGTTTAATTTAAATGTTATATGGTTTAGAACTTAGGGTTTAGGGCTTATGGATTATGGTTTAAGGTAAATGTTATAGGGTTTAGGGTTTAATTTAAATGGTATAGGGTTTAAGATATCAGACATATGGTCTAATCACTAAGGTAATTGAAGAAATTTTGAGCTACTTGCTCAACTATTTATGACAATTACCTTCATGTTTGTATTTTTGATAAAATTATGGTTAGTTAAGCCATACATGTTTCATACATTATATAATCGATTGATCCATATTGTTTAGGGTCTCAATTTTTCCCAAACACACCCCTAATTTCAAGAAATGACTAATTGGATCAATTCATGATAGAATAAAACTTAATTTCTCCCCAAATCATATCTTGATCTTGTAGGGTTTCAAATTGGCCTTAAATGCCTCCTCAATTAAATGAATCAACTCTTTGGTTAATTATATATGACATGAAATTATGATTAATTTCACTCTAAATCACATTAAATATATAATTTAAAATAGATTAACATGGCTCATTTTTACCCTAATTACCTCCATAATTGAACTAATCAACATTTTATTTCATTAGCCAATGACTTCAAGTTTATTAAGGTCAAAACCACATTCTATACATGTAGAACTTGCATATAAATAAATAATGTTCTTTGATTTAATTGAGCTAATGAAATTAGAGATGATCAATCCCCAAATCACATTTTATAATCATGCAATTAGGTTGAAGGGGATAAAGTAGCCTCAATTTACTTTAGATGCACAACTAGATTGGTACTCTAAAGGCTAAGTTTTGGCCATAGGTTTAAAAAATGAATTTTATAACATGTCATGATAAAAATAGTTATATCGTAAAATGTATAATTAGTTACACCTTAAAACCAAGTAATTATAAGTAGTTAATTCAACATATTAAAATGCCCATAAATTTTTTATAGTCTAATGTGATACCACAACACCTTAATTCACTATCCAAGGTTAGGGACCTTTCTTGTATCACATGAAATAAACCCACTATTAGGGAACTAAAGAACATATAAGATCATATATAAAATTTGATCTTAAAAGCAAATTTAGGTTGTTGGGTGTTATGAATATATAATGTGATCATGATATTATCTAGCACAATCACATTACTAATGTGGTTAATAATGTGATCACATTATTAATGCAATCATGTTATTAACATGATCACACTATTTTAATTTGAATTTAAATACCAAGATTTTTTGCTTGGGAATGGCTTGGATTCTCGAGCCAAAAGCTTGGGCCTATCAACCCAGAACCGAGTCTGAGAGTATTGATAGAAAATTAAAAAATTGAACTTATATTACCCAATACACTATGAATTTCAATGGTAAAATTTAAAAACTTAATACCATCATGACAATCACACTCTCCTCTTTCCAAAAATATGATTTTTATAATTTTTGGACTAATTTAGGGTCTTAATCTATGTTGATTTCTAACTATACCTTTTTTAGGCCACTACATGCTACAAACATACATTCCTATACATGTTCATGTAATTTGTATTTCATTGATCCAAGTGCAAAATAAGTTATATGGTCACAAACTAGGCTTAATTCTACACATATTAAAGAAAAACTGATTTTCATTTTTTTTGAGGTAGTTAGGCGATCCAAATGGATGACTATTCATTTTTTTTTGTCAATTTTTAAGATCTATTTACTTGTAAAATTCATAAAAAAATATTTAATTGAAAAATTATAAAAAATATAAGTCACAAAATAGAAGATCCTATCTAAATTTCAATGAAGTGTTTCAAACAATATTAAACACTGCTCAAAAAATGGTGCACTGCACGATCAACTATGTACTCTATTTTCTTAAAAAAATAGTAGTTCCTCTTTAAATTTTAGATGTTTGACCTAGTTATACTTAGCCATCTTTTTTTAAAATATTGGTTTGGAAACTTGACTCGAAATGCTACATTTATGTTCTTACACCATCTTCAAATTTGGAGTGTAGATATCTCAAATTATCTATAGAAGTTTAGATTTTTGAAATTTCAAGAAAATCATGTCCACAGGTAGGCCACTTTTTGTCTCCCAACTTTGTGCACTTACCCAACACATGTTTTTTCAAAGATTCAAAGTAATTCAAAAATTAACACAATAGATGTTGGCACATTGATATAGATTTTTTTGACATATGACATGCATATACGCTCACTTTTAAAATACAAAGGCACACATTTATAAACACTTGAATTCATACACATGGGCATATACAAAATAATTAGAAGATCAAAGTTACATGTTGTAATACTATTAAAATTGAGCATGTAGATGCATAGCATTCTATATCATTTTAGAAATTTTTAGAAATTTAAAGGCATGATGATTGTTTGTGCATAGTTTCAAAGGTCGAAGTTTAAGGTTCAAAATCAAATATTAATTTCAAACCAAATAAATGAGTAATGTGGTCATGATGGGGGTAGAGTACTCATCATTCTCTTTTGATCATGCAAATATAATCTAGATTTATCTATAGTGGTGTCATTCAAATCTATTGTGGGTAATGTGCATCGAGGTTCAATGACACTCAATGACCATGACATTACTTCTAGTGAACCCATTATGTAGTTCCATTTTTTGTTACTGGTGATGTGCATTCTACTCTAGTGACACTTAATATCATTAGCATCACTTCTATTAAATCCATCATAGTTCTACCTTTTTGGGTATTAGTATATAGGGTATTTATCTATATTCATGATATTCAAAATAATGCATCTTTCTAAATCATGAGATCAGTTCATTGAATTAAAAATAAAAATTTGATCACTCTCAACTTACCAAAGATTAAACATTAGAAACTACTCTCTCCAAGTGCTTTAGCAAGGGAGCACAATTTTTATCAACTTCTAATCTTGGGATACAAGATCAAAGCTAGCTCAATTACTCAATTCAATATGGTCATGGGTATTGTGACACTTGATTAAATATGGCTCACTTTTTACCACTTGAGGGGTTGTTTATTTCCATGGCCAAGAAATGAATAGGATCAAAATCATCATCTCTCCACTTGGCATAATGTGGATATTCTCCACAAGTAACATAGTGAAACATGCATATAGGTGTATTATTTCCTCACTCTTTACCTTTAAATTTTTTTGATCTTTCAAATTCAATATATGGAATTTCAATACTACATCTTATTTTAGTTTATTGCATGATGTATCCTTCACAATCAAAATTTTGAGGCACCAGACAAAATGTGTACTACACACTTAAGTTTTATGTTATTCTTTTAATCTAGAAAATTTTATTAGTAGATTAATTTGGGAGGAGAGAAGGGGAAGGTGGGGTCAATATGGGAGGAGGAATGTAAACACCCAAATTTGGTACATGCCTATCCTTTATTTCATTTATTGTAAGTTTTTATGCATAGACTATTGATAATGAATAAGGTATCTATTGATGCATTTTACTTAGATCCTTATTTAGTTTGGTTTGTGAGTTTGTCTATTTATTAATTATCTTTATATTTTACCATGGCATCCCCAATTTTGGTCTTTTCACTTTTATATAATTTCACAATTTCTATATAGGACCAACCTACACCCTTGTCTGTGAAGCATGGACTCATCTAAGTGTAATTTTTGGAACTTATTTTGAGTCATGTTTCATTTAATTTAAATTTTGTTTGTTGGGTATTAAATTGGGTCAAATTTTGCATGCCAATAGGTGCCCAAATTCAAAATCAAAACATATATAAATGCAAGGCTACCTTAATGCATTATAGATGGTTATAATCACTCTTAAAATCTATTCAAAGATTTTCATGTTCTATCTATAGTATTGTTGAAGCTAGTTTCAAAGTTGAATTCATATTTGTAGGGTAAAATAGGAGAAAAAGCATATAGAATTCCATTCACAATTACACACATACACATAAGTGGAAAAAATACATTTGAGCTTGATCCTAATTCAGAGTGTTAGTAATGTAGTGTAGTATGTGGTCATCAAATGATGATTGACCAAGCTCAAAACAACTCAATCCCTTTTACTTGACACCCCTCCCATTTGATATCATTTTTTTGGTACATGAAACTAGGATTTTTTGATTGCTAGTATTTAATGAGATAATCTAGATATAAAATTGTATGAAACAAAACTAATTAAGATAGGTGTAGGTGGTGCAACAATCAGCTTTTTGTTACAATTAACAGGGACAAATCCACGGTCAACAAAATTAAATGGTATGTGCTACTGTGCACTTATAGTGGTATTTTATAGGAATATTATGAGATTATATTATTGACTTATCATTTTCATAATTGTTATTATTTTTTTATGTTCATGTAATTTAGTGATCACAGTCAATTGGGATAATTATGTAGTTAATAGATGCGAGTGGCATACATTGTCATCCATTTATAGTGGACCTATCTACAAGTAGTTTCTAATTATTTTAATGATTATGAGCATGAACGGTCACCTCTTGTGTTGATTTTCACTATCAAACCTCTAAAATAATCAACATAAATTTTTGTGTGAGATAAGTATATTACTTCTTAGTATTTTCCAAAAATAATAGTTTTTCATATTTAGCAAAATTTCAAAATTAGAATTGTTAATTATTTTGCATATTTAACATTCTAATATACTCTAGTTTTACACATAAAATATCTCAAAATTTAATTTTTTTATAAAAATAATGGTAAAACACACACACACACAAAGTGTAGACTAGTTTTCACTTGTTCTATGCTTCATCAATGTTGTTACTTTTACATGATAGGCAAGTTATTATTTTTTATTATGTGTGGCCCCTTGGCCTTTGTTTTTATTATTAACCTTTTTTTTTATGGAATTTATGCCCTTGTTTGTGTCTACTTGGACTTGTTTTTTGTGGTATTTAAGCATCTTGTTTTTAGCTCCTTATATCCTTGATTGTTAATGATATAATTATGTCCCTTGTATGTGGCCTATTGGCCTTATATGTGACATTATATGCTATTATGTGACATTGTGTGTTGAAATTGCTAAGATTATGTGATTTTATGTTTTAAGGTGAAATAATCCATATCATGCACCTTCCCTTTGTGTTTTGTGCTATGATTTATATCATGCACTTCCTTACTGCATAGTCTTATTTAATGATAACTATTAATGTGTCCTTCAATGATATATCTATCTTGACATACAAATTTAATTCCTTTGAATTTTATATGTTACATACATGCCTTAATGTTATATACATTACTATGAGGACACACTCAACACATGTTAACATGATGTTACATGATATTATATTTATACATGTGACATGATGCAATTCACTTTTATTTTGAGATGTGTTGGACCCCAAATTTTGAATAAGTATTTTGGATTTTTGGCATATAACTAGAACAACATGAAAGGAGCATGGCATAGAAAGACCATGGTGAAAAACTAGCATGGCACAAGAAGACCTTACCATGGAACCAATGATGTGGTTAAGGACAAGGGCACAGAAGTTATCAGTGTGAGAAAACCCATTCAAAGATAGAACATAATTACGAGGAACCCAAGAGCATAAGACTTGAAATAGTAGTAAAAGACTTGGGGAGTGCATGGGAAATGGGATATAGTTGAGGAGCAATTATCAAAGACCATCCATATTCTATCCATCATGAGTTTCACACCGGCCCATGAAGAGTAGGATATTTGGTAGCAGGGATCTAACATTAAACAAGAATATAGGGAGTGCAAAGGCCTGCGTCCTTAAGAGATAACAATTGAAAGACTACCATGACTCTCAATCTTTAAGATTTCATTGTCCAATCACCCATGTTGTCATTTATTATGTAACTAATTGGTCAGTGAAAAATAAGTATAAAGACCCCTATGTGGAAACATGTAAGGTGATTGATTATAGATAGAATATTAGGACTATATAATATAGACTTGCAGATATTACAATAAGTTAATGTGTTGCATGTTTCTACAAAATTAATATTTAAGTATGAATAGTGGGTTAAATTGACTAATTATATTGCTTACCTCTCAAAATGGGATTCATAGAACATGCATTTATTAATTTGTATAGACAATATTTTGAAATTCATGGCATTTGTTTTTATGTTCTTGGTGGTTGTGATTGATGAATCAAGGTCTACGATAACACATTTATTTTTCTATGTAATTTATAATCAGATACATGAATAAACCTAAGTATATGACTAATGTGTTACTGAATAACATAACCCACTGGAATTGGTCACTTGATGCATGCTTCGAGTGAGTGTGTAAGACCTTAGTGTTGCGTGAAAATCTAGTGTGAAAGCCTATTGGGGATACACTCTAATGCCTAAATAAAATGTGCTTAAAAATATTAAAAACCCAACATTTTGGTTTCATTACTGGGACCTACAATGATTTTTGCATAGTAATGGAAGATGTTTGAACGTATAACCATTGAAAGTACTAAACATTGGATTACTGGGGTCAAGGATAATTTTATAGTTCCTTATCTTGAACCAAGAATTTATACAAATCAATGGGTGGAACATATATACAACACATTATATGAAACCTTCTTTATCAAATTCTCTATTCATTTCCATGCTTGGTTATCTGCTTATGCTCAAGGTCAATCACAAAATTTTGAGAGAAGACAAGCTTAGACGTTAGAATGTCAAAGGGATTTGGCATGACTAAGAACACCATGGACAAGAGATATTAATATGTGGTGGACAAGAGTGTTGAATAGCTACATTCTTGAGTATGATGTAACCACTTAATCTTGTCCTAAAGAAGCCAAGTTTTAGTTTCTTTGAGAACCATGTGGTCAGTATATTAGGCATTTCCCACTAGAAGTAAAGAACTTTTTCATTGATTATGGACTTGAAACTCTACCAATGGAGGGCTAAATCCATCCTCTCATGATCCACATCATTGGAAGGGTAATATGGAAGTGTTGGTAAATAATTTTAGGTTTTAAATGGTATTAAGTCAGTGGGAATGGTGAAAGCAAAAATATAATGAAGCTCGACAGAGAATCATAGGAGGAAGTGACATAGGAAGGGAATGAGAGAACTCAAGAAGTGTTATTAGGATCCGTAGGGAAGTGGGAATACATAAGTACTCCATCACTTTAGAACCGTGCCCCATACCAATTTTATCATATGAAAGAGAAACTAGCTAGACTGAAGAACCAAGTTTTTGCCAACCAAGTTCCCCAACCATAATGCATAATCATGCTTTTGAATCAAATGAATTACTTATACATAATTTAAATACTAATAGTGTAGAGTTAGAAACTGATCTTATAAGGGAATTGTAGCTAAGTTGATTTTAACTCATTCAGAATTAACACTTTCTTTTTATCTTCAAAGAAATTTTATGGCCCAAATTGCAATGCCTAATAGACTGACATTCATAGTGTATAGAGTAATGGCTTAAATATTATTAATCAACCAACTACTGCACCCCACATCATGGGTGTTGTTACTGGAGGCATTTTAAGTAGATTAAGAGGTGGTATGGGAGGAAGTGGTGGACTTCTCCCTTAAGGAACAAGATCTAGGGGTTATCAATAGCCACCAATGTAAACACCTCAACTACCAATAGTATATTATGAAATTACACTTCATCTACCTAAATATTGGGGCATGAAAAATGTTGTAGAGCATGTTCATAAATGTAAACTTATTTGGAGGGAGCAAGGCATAAATTGTTCTAGTGAAAGGCCACATAATTCATGACCACACATTTGGAAAGAGTGCATAAGTGGTATAAGAAGTTTGACACTCAACAAGAAGTAATTGACTATGATCATCTCAAAAAAACATTATTTTAAGAATTTGACAATCCCTAATTTGATTAACAAAGTATCGTCACGCTAAAAGATATAAAGTATGATCTCACTAAAAGTGTGTAGGAGTATGACACACAATTTAAAACACTCTTATCAAAAAATTTATTTAAAATTAATGTTGCTCGTTAGGACTAATGGTTTATGGGAGGTTTATTTCTTCCATTTAGATGAACATTGTCTCAAAAAACCTTTACTATCCCGTGCAAAGCCCTGGAAGCCACTCTTTGCACTAAATTTGTTGGTATTTTTGACAATGGAATTAGTCCTTTTATTGAGGCCCAAATAGATTCAATGGCATCGTAACTAGAAAAAATGATTACAAATAATGCATATGAAAATTTTAATGGTATTCAGTGTATCGATTATGAGTCTAAAGGTCATAACTAAAGTAACTACCCATGCAAAAACATCTACATTGTACTGAATTAGTCATGTGAAATTTCCCATGAAGAGCATGATATATACTCATGTCCTCTCTTACAGTGGGCTACACATTATAAGGTGTCTAAATAATATAAAATATGTGATGCCTACACCCATGATACCAATGATTTCCAATTATTCAGTGATATACATGAGGTACACATGTGTGGTACCTACCAAACTTCTATTTCCAAAAATCAAGATAATGGTGGCTATCATGGACAAGTACTAGGAGGTGGTTATTTCCCACCAAGAACATGTTATAAGTGTGGATCTCTAGATCATTATCAATGATATTTTCCCATCTACCCAACATGTGCCTTTTATAGAAAAGAGTATCGGTTGAAAGAATGCCCTGAACTATACACGACCATCATTAAAGAAAGAAATGAAAAAGGTACATGTATGATTTGCATTGAAAAACCTCATTAGAGGCCGCTGTCAATAACCCTAATAGCCCAATAGGTGAATATCACTAGGTGTAGTGGTGGATAATCTCAATCTACATCTACTCCTATTAAGAAGGTATAATGTGAAGATCCTTGTGCAAGGAAGTATTCTGATGCCCAACAATGGAAGTATGTACTCCAGGATACTATGACATTGGTAAGGGAACTACAAGGAGAAATTCAATTTCTTAAGGACCAAGAAGTAACACAACATGTTGATATGAAAAAGGCCACAGAACGTCAAAATATAGTAAGAGATTATTTTGAAGAGCTTTAGAAGCGTATGTTAGATGAAGACATTATTCAATAACTAAGTACTTGGCTCAAAAATCAAGTGCAAAAATCAACTAGCATTCAACCTCAATTAAATTGGCCAACTGAGGATCATTGATTGAATCATGCTTGATGACAAGATACCCCTATTCCTCCTAGCCCTAAAGAGGACAAATAAATATTATTGAATGTTGCCATCGATGGCTGGGTGATTCAGTATATCTTGATTGACACTAGTGTTGAAGTTAACATCCTCACAAAAGATGCATGGAAAAAAATGGCTAGTCCAACATCACAACAACCACCACATGTATTTTTTAAGGTTAATAAAATTCATGCTCTACCAATTAGCATACTTAATAATACAATGGTTGATATCCTTGGAGTACCCTTCAAAGCTAATTTTGAATTTCTTGAGTTAGCTGAGGTAGATGATTTTTTAGCTCTATTGGGTTGACCTTGGTGTTATGTAAATAATGAAAACTTAAGCTTCAAAAGGATCTACATCAATTTTGAGAATACTAATCAATGAATTATTATTTTATTAGATCAAACACATGGGCCCCCATATGTAGAACCTGTTAATGTAGAAGAAGATATTAACCATATATATAATGTCACAGTTAGATATGCTGAGCATCATGATCTTACTCTTGATGGCATCCTTCGATGGATGGAAACTCAGTCCCTTTATGATACTATAAGTAATGCTTATAATTTTTGGGCCCATAGTGGCTATGACCTCACTATAAGAGTGTGTGGTGCCATCGACAATTGTGAGAACGTTCTATGCCAGTATCATAAACACCATAGGTTTGTTCACCTTGTTACCAAACAAGTCATGAGAGGACAAATATGGATGCACTATTATAAATACTTGATGAAACTCTCCAATTTCATAGATAAATGGAATCCCATGACTTTATTCAGTACCTTGAAGACTTATATAACTGTGATAATGATCATATGCATCATTGGTTCACCTTTTTAATGGCACAATTACAAGGTGGTGGAAAACTCATAATGGGTGACTTTTCCATTGGGATCAAGTATGCTCTACTTTGCATCACCAATTTTATCATGACAACTGAATACAGGTTACAATCAACTATAGTAGAGTACAAACACTAGAACCACACATAAAAGCTTGTGAATCCATGTGGATGATTGAAGAGTCTTTCTTTCTAGAGTACTTATGGGTACATGATTTTTATTGAACTTTATGAAAATGGGATAGAATATGGTATGTTAATGAAGAATGACATATGGGTACTCATTTTTGACATCTATTTAAAGAGAGCATGAACTCAATGTTATCTTACTCATAACTGAGAATGAATTTTCACCTCACTCTCTAAGCCATGTGCGAAGTAATTGTTGGTGACCCTAGTCCTATTGAATATCACCTAAGATATATCATAGTGTCCTAGAATAAGTTTTGGTTCTCTTTCATGATCCATTTGAACAACCCATTCTTTCACCAGACCTTGTCTTTGATCTGAAATGCCATGATGAGATACGCCTAGAGAAGCAAAAACTCATCTTTTAAGTTTATGAAGGTAAAGGGTCCAACCCACTTGATCCATTGGCAACCCATTTGGATGTCCCTATAGACTATGGTGCATGAACTATTTGTGATACTATTACTAATACAATCTACCCTTACTCAAAACCTCTTCAAACTGTCCAATGCAACATCAGCATAGAGGAAAAACCAAAAATAACTACTATAAGTACCTACTAGAATGACACAAAGGTATAAAAAATATTAAAATTATTAAAATAGTACCAAGATGTCTTTCCAAAAATTTATAATGAGATGAAAGGTGTTCATCCATCTCTAGGAAAAATGTATATCAAATTGGTTGACGATTCTCAACCAATTAGGAAAAGGTCATATAGGATGAATCCAAAATTATATGCATGTATGAAGGAAGAAATTGACAGTATGTTGTGCACTAGATTGATCACCCCAATTGATGAATCTGAGTGGGTCACTCCCATGGTCATAAGTATAATAAATGATGCATTAGGATTTGCATTGATTATCATATACTTAATGCATCTTGCATTACAGATCCCTTCCCAATGCCATTTACAAAATAAATCCTTGAAGGCATCATTGGGTGTGAAATTTATACTTTTATAGATGGATTCTTTAGGTACCATTAGGATTATATTGTTGAGGACAATTGACCTAAGATTACACTTGCCACTGAATGGGAATCCCGTGCATATATTGTCATGCCTTTTGGGTTAAAGAATGCACCTACTGTGTTTTCTTGTATAGCCATTGAGGCTTTTAAAGACTTCATCCATAAATTCCTTCAAGTTTACTTGGATGATTGGATTGTCTATGGCTTGGTAAAGGACCATTTTTTTAATCTACGTATCATATTTGATCACTATCAAGTACTAAAAATATCACTGAATCTAACAGTGTCTTTTTGCTACACCTTTTGGTATTCTTTTAGGACATATTATTTTCAAGGATGGACTTTTGGTAGACCTAGTAAAAGTATCTATCATTTTTAGCTTCCCAATGCTAAATTCTCAGCATGAAGTTCATGCCTTTTTAGGACATACTAAGTATTATAGGAAATTCATCTGAGGATATGTAAAGATTACCGCACCTTTGGAGGAACTCTTAAAATGTAACAAGCACTTTATCTAGACCTACTCTTGCAAAGAAGCCTTTGAGGCCTTAAAATACAAATTCATCATTGATCCAATTTTATAGTTCCCTGATTGGACAAAACCATTCCATGTCCATGTTGATGCCTCTGGAATGGTCATTGGTGCAGTCCTTGCACAACTAGGTGAAGGTCACCTTGATCATCCTATCTATTTTTTAGTAGGAAACTTAATCTGGCTGAGAGAAATTACACCACCATGGAGTGAAAAACACTTTCAATGGTATGTGCTCTGTAAAAATTTTGACAATAACTTTTGGCCACTCTTTTTATATTTTATATAGACTGTGAAACTTTAAAATATCTAGTCAATAAACCTATGTTGCATGGCTACATCTGTTGTTAACTAGTATTGTTTCAAAAATTTCATTTCTCTATCATGGTCAAACTAAGAAAAACTAATTGTGGTCCCAATCATCTTTTTTGAATGGATTCTAGAGAACCAACATGTGCCATTGAGGATGATCTATATGATGTTCAACTATTTCATGTTTCTCATGTTCCTGGGGAGTTGAAAGATATTGTATATTTTTAAACTACTATCTTAGTGCCCAATTGTCTGACTCCATAAGCTAAGAAACAAATTTGAGTTGGTGTCTTACCTTTTCAACTCATTAGAGGGGAACTCTACAAGCTTGGCTGAGATGAAGCTCTTTGACACTGTGTCATAAAATATGAATACTCTAAAGTACTCCAAGAAGTACATGAAGGTATTTCAAGAAGACACTATGATGGGGAAGCTATTACATGCAAGGTACTTCTAGCCAGACTATGGTGGCCTACACTTTTCAAGATGCCAAAATACATGTTAGGAAATGTGATATTTATCAGCATGTCGTAAAACCAAATCACTAAGATGACATGTCATTACATCCTATTCTATCTCAAGAACCATTTTAAAAGTGGGCCATTGATTTTGTTAACCCCATTAATCCAACTAGATGATATATAGGTTCATGTTATATCATTACAATGACTGATTATGTCATGCACTAGGTTAAGGCCATGCTAACAAGGGATTGTACTATTGTTACTGCTACACATTTTATATGGGAACATATCATAACCCATTTTGGTTGCCTATTAAGTTTTACTAGTTATTGTGGTACACATTTCCTCAATGAAACTATTCATGTGTTACTTGTTGAGTTTATGATTGCCCATCACAAAACAAGACCGTATCATCCCCAAGCCAATGGCACTATTGAGGCATTCAATAAGATCTTAGGCACAAAACTTACAAATATTTGTAATAATGGCCATACAAATTGGGATGATAGAGTATATGCAGTACTTTGGGATTATCAAACAACTTATAAGCACCTAAATAAAAACACGCCATTCAATTTGGTGTATAGCAAAGAAGCAGATATACTAGTTCAATTCTTAGTACCATCTCTTTGTATTACATGCATTGGATAATTGGATGAAGAGTCATCATTAAAAACACATTTGGATGTTTTTTATAGTTGGATGAAGCCCATTTCCTTGCTCATTGGAGTCAAGATGTGGAGAAATAAAAACAAAAAACATGCATGATCAACACATAAGTCATAAGACATTTATCCCTAAAATGAAAGTCTTACTCTATGACTCCAAGTTTTTGCATCATTCTTGGAAACTCTGTATTCATTGGGATGGTCCTTTTGTTCACAACATTCAACCTACCGACACTTGCATTTACAAAGATTAGATGGTTAATTTCTTCCTATATATTACAATGGTAGCTGGCTATGACCATAATTCTCTACTTAAAAGTATAAGTTTTTGTAACAATAAGGCTTATGCCATTAGTTTAAGATTTCATGTTTTCAATAAAAGTGTTGCCTTAGTTGTGCACAATGTTTTTTTATATAATGTTTGTTTATTTTTTATACTTTTAAGTTTGCGGAGGACCATGACACACTTTTAGTGTGGGGTAATATGAGTTACATGTATTCATATTAAGGATGTGCATGCAAATTAAAGCATGCAAGTTAAACATCCCTAGGATAAGAGATTCCCACCAAATAGTTTGAAAAATTGAAAAATTGAATAGCTGTCTTCCACTCCAAAGAAAAATGTGGAACACAACTATCTACCACTCCAAACAAAAGTACAAGACACAGTTATCTTCCACTCCAAAGGAAAGCAAAAGACAAAACATGTCATTAATATGAAAGGAGTAGTGGTTGAAATAAGTGTGCCACATCATGACAAGATAATACCATTAAATGCATTTATGGTGAGAAGTGACGGTTGAAGAATGATGGCCATTAAAAATGCATTAATGATGAGAAGTGATGGTAAAAAAAAGGGGGTAGTTAATGCAAGCTATCTCCTCAAACCTATAAGAGCACTTGAGAGCTCATTTTACTTTTTACCTTTGCTTTCATTTGAGTTTTATAGAGTCGGAGAGCGAACTAAATCCAGTTGATTTTAGAACAAGTGAAAACTTAGAGCATAAAAATCCCATAAATAGTTATTGAGAGGAAAAATAACTAAGTAATCAAGCACAAATATAACCCTAAAACATGAGTTGTGATAGAGAGAACTGGTATTTGCAGGTTGCAGAGGTAGGCATCTACCATTAAAGGGCAATGAAGCATGAAAAATTGAGTCATCTACACTACAATAATATATTATTTTGGGAACATTGGATGGTCATGCCTCATCCTTCGAGCTCAATGGAGGGTGATGTAGCCTAAAAGGAAGGCCTTAATAAATGATCCATTGCCAACCATTCTAGAAGAGGAAGTATCAATTGGGGGAGATAATACTAATTAGAGAAGAAACACCTGAAGAATAAGCATAGTGCACAAAAGGTGAAGAATCTAGGATGGCATGTCAAACAAAGAAAGCACAAGTACCCCCACCCCTATCATTAATGATAGAAGATATGTAATATCAGAGATGGTGTTATGTGTGTAAAATTGGATCTCAAAAGTACCCTCTTGTACCATATTTGACTACAACCACTATCATCCAGGGAATGAGGTTGAGTTATAAAATGACTACTGGGTTGAGTGCCATAACACCAAAAATCAATAGGTGTATGACCTCAAAATTGTCAATGCCCTGGATGTTTTATGGTTATTTTAGTTATTCAAACTCCCATACTATTTAAAACATATGGAAGTAGTTAAGATTCTACTCTCATGCATCCATGAGGACTACCTCTACTTTGTTGGGAGTAGCATGAAGATTACACCCAAGAGAATAAGTAAGGTATCATAATTGTAGTGCTTTAGCATGGACATGGATTTTGACTAAGAAGACTCCAAGGAAATAAGGAAAAATAAAAGATGCTCATATACCAAAAGTAAGGCCATGCCATGCACATCAAAAAATTGATCATGCCCTTTAGGTAGCCACATGCATCATCATGACCAAGATTAGGGGCACTAATCATTGGAAAGAGGTGGATATGGCTCACCTCTACATCACTCACTAGGTGACTGAGGGCCTAAAATACAATTAGGCAATGTATTTTGCCCACAAAATCATAGAAGATGCTAAGAAGACCCATCAGATATCAAGCCATAGATTTTCATGGGGGGTATTTTTATTGTTAATGGTATTTGATGAGATCGGTGTACCAGACTACACCTCAGGGGAATTGAAGTGGGCATACCCACTTGAACACAAGTCCCTCACTAAGTGATACAAGGCAATCACATGCCTTAAGCACATCACCCTTATAAAAATAAGATGAAATCATGGTATGATAATACGAAGGAGGTCTTTGGGAATGAATGGTGCATTCCTAAAGATTTGCCTATCTAGGTTGGTGAGCAAGCCCAATTTGTCATAAATCAAAATTTCTATTTGATGTGTATCAAAATGGTCCCTTCTAGAGAACTTTAAACTTGGTTGACTCTACCTTTTGCCTTCACAGTGTGGTACTTCATAGAGTCAGTGCATTGCATTTTTGATGCACAACCTCTCACCCTAAAAGTAGACTAAATCAAATTGGAGATTCACACTCTCTTGAAGATGTACATCTATCCAGATAAGAAGGCTTACAAAGAGAAGTGGGAAACTGATCAAACTGACATCAAGGTTATGGAGACCATGGTGGGGGAACAAGTGCACAATCTATTTTACATGCTAAGGACCAAGAAGAAATCTTCAAAAGGTATAGAGCATGCAAGGGAAAAACTTCCCCATATACAAAAATTGGTGAAGAAGAAGTGGGTTTGGCACGATGCTAGCACAAGTTTATGGTAGGATCCTTCAAAATGGAAAATGACTACCCAAGCACTACCATCAAGACCTTCACCACCACATGCTTCTCTACTTAGACCTTCATCACCATAGGATTCTCCACCTAGAGCTTCACCTCCATGGGTTTCTCCACCCATGGCTTCACCTCCAAGAACTTCACCAAGGGCATCACCAGCAAGAGTTTCACCATCAAGGGTTATTTTTCAAAGTACACTAGACAAAAAACTTAAGGGGTCAACACCATTACCCCCTTTGTAACCATTACAAAAAGAACCTAAAAGCCACAAGGAAGAAATAGAAGAATCTAACTCCAAAAATACACCCCCCTGATATGAGAGGAGAATATCACATTTGATGACATGTAATTGGACATTGGGGGTCCATTTGGCAAAGAGGGGGATGGTTTTGATACTCAGTAGATGAGTGGAATGCCATCGATAGTACTTTATTGGCTACAGATAGAGATGTCAAAATCCTTGAGTGCAACCCCAACAAAGGAAAGGAGCCTATCATTTCTAAAGAATAACCACCATTAATTGATGCATCCACAAACTTGCACGCTCAATATCAAACAGGCATCCCATATAGGATGCTCTATTTATGGCTCCATTTCCTTCCCTAGGATGCAACTATTGATATAAGGTGATAAATGTCCTTCCTTTTAGACATGTATAATAAAGAGCACCATTTTAATATCCCTCCAGATAGTCTCCTATTAGATTCACAATCACCAACACTACCAAATCCACTATGGGTTGATCCCCATAAGATCTTTTCTTTGCAAGCTAGCACCGCATTTTTGAAAATGGATTTTGAAGTTATGTGCTAAAATATACTTTTAAATTTTGATACACGTGATGTAGAAAATAAACATGGAAAGGTAGAGTCAATGTATAAAAAGAGGTTATTGCTTATAAGGTACTCGAATAAGAAGTGGTCACATTAAAATAACAAATGAAGGAAGCCACAGAGGCCAAAGTAAAAACTTTGAATATATGTAAATCTATTTTGGGCTAAGAACTGACATTAGCAGATGGAGAAGCTATGGATAAATTAGAGACCTTAGTAAATCTCTAGTTGAAACACTACAAGGAACAACCTATGCCAATAAATGAAGCACTCTAGGAGACTAAACTATTTATGGAGGCCATGGAAGTTTGTAAGTGTGCCCTTGAAAGAGTTGGGGAAGTGATCCCCATCTTGGATAGGATTTTTCAAAAATTTGTGTGACCTAATAAAATATTAGAGGCTCAGCTCAATGCAAAGGAGTCTCAGAGCCTAGAATCGCCTAAATTTTCTGGGTGCAAGTTAATTTCAGGGTCAGATCGCATACTATTTAAAATAATTTCATTTATATAAATATTTTTCATAGGTACCTCGAAAGGCAATCTACCTATATTTGCCTCACATCACACATGTAGATGATCGTCTGCATATGCCGATGGTCATCTACATATATTGGCAGTTGTATGCATATCTTCAAATGCTGACAGCCATCTGCATATGCTAACGATCATTTGCATATGTCGATGGCCGTATGTACTTTGATGTCACTCATCTAAAATAATATTTAGATTTATGAAAATTTTTATTCATAAAATCTTGATTCACCTACTCCATCACTTGATTTGCCTCAACAATTAATCATCTTCCAAACTGATTCACCGCCATTGTAAATCCAATTTGCTTAGGAACCTGGAAAGGCATCAATCCATGCCACTCAACTTTCCAAAATCTATTATTGAATGTGCAAAATGCTGAATTAAAACTTGAGGATTAGAATTTATTAATATCTCAACTTCACAACTATTTGTCTCCTATATAAAAAGCTCTCATTTTATTTATCAACCCACTTATATGCAACAAATTTTTTGGCTTCAACATATACAGGGAAATGTTGAAATCATTAAATATGTCAATTACACGGAGCAATACAAAACATATTAGGAAAATGAATTTTGGAGATTGAGATGATGAGAAATTAAATTGAAATTATTTTATAAAAAAGACAAAAAATATGCTTGCATCCAATTTGTGGGTAGAATTTGGATTGGTCAATGGCACTCTTGACAAAATTCATGTTATAGTTTATAGAACTAACGTTGTTTGAATTGCTAATGTTTGTGGTTGTGCACATGAAAATATATATAGACCCATTATGGGATCCAAAAATATCCTCATAATGTGTTGATCCCTCAATACGAAGGAATCTTAAACAATTTCTGTTCAAAATGGCTTGGGATCTTACAATATAAAAATCACATGGATTAACATCGGAAAAGGTGATAGTTGATATTGGTAATATTGAATACCAAGTCTAAATTTTATTATAATATTAAGAATGTTCCTTACAAAACCTTCGGATTTCACCTCCTTCCTCTTTTAATCAATATACAAAAACGTAAGATGGCACATACATCCATGTCAAGAAAACAAGAGAAGAGATTATATTCTTTATCAAAGCTCATTTTTAATTCATCATAAATATTTCACATCCATTATCTTTATTTAGTTTCTTTCTTGAAATCTGTTAATTATATAGAAAAATAAAGTAATTTTAAAATCTTTTATGTTAAACAATTTCAGAGAATCTCTTGTTCATGTTTGACCTCTCCATTTTTTTAACCCTTTTTTTGAACCATTTGCAAACACTTCTTTTAATTTATGGATATTTAGATTACACTTCCTAATAATCCCTTCTAATATGATTGTTAATTAAAACCTATAAATAGCAATACTGTCCACCTTAAACAAAAATTAAATAATAAAAAAAAAAATCCAAATAATATGGTAGTGTAATTGATATAAATGATAGTTTAAAATAAAAATTGTTACACTATCTATTAAAACAGAAATAAGATTAAGCCGGATTTTAAGTCCTAAACAATTTTTCCTAGAAATTAATAAGAAATTTTATTATTCAATTAAAAAAATGCCTTCTAAGATGATGCTATGCTGGTGCGGCCAGCTTAGAATGCTATCAAATGGAAGATGGCCAGAGTAGGTAAGCAACATCTCTGGCACAACCATATACGTATTTAAAAAACCGGGGGGGGGGCGGGACCGAGGGGGCGGGGGGGGCCGGTGCGGTTAATTGCAACTCCTAAACAAAGGAAAGTGGGAAATTAAGATCCCTCGAGAGATCCTCCTATTAGATTCATAATCACCAACACTACCAAATCCACTATGGGTTAATCCCCATAAGATCTCTCCTTTGCAAGCTAGCACCACATTTTTAAAATGGCTTTTGAAGTTATGTGGTAAAATATAATTTTAAATTATGATACACGTGACGTATAAAATAAACATGTAAAGGTAGTGTCAATGTATGAAAAAGATGTTATTGCTTGGAAGGCACTCGAATAAGAAGTGGCCACATTAAAATAACAAATAAAGGAAGCCACAAAGGCTAAAGTAAAAAATTTGAACATATGTAAATATATTTTGGGCCAAGAATTGACATTGGCATATGGAGTGCCTCTAGATGGAGAATCTATGGATAAATTAGAGACCTTAGTAAATATCTAGTTGAAACACTACAAGGAATACCCTGTGCCAATAAATGAATCACTCTAGGAGACTGAGCTATTTACGGAGGCCATGGAAGTTTGTAAGCATGCCCTTGAAAGAGTTGGGGAAGTGATCCCCGTCTTGGATAAGATTTTTGAAAAATTTGTGTGTCCTAATAAAATATTAGAGGCTTGGCTCAATGCATCGAAGTCTCAAAGGCAATAGTTAGTGGATGTTGCCCTCCTAATAAAAGACTACACCGAACATGCAAAGGCATTTAAATATGTTGAGTCTAATGAGGAAACAATAAACATGCATTAGTAATAAATTAATGCCAATTTTGCATCTCTCTAAGGATAGGTTGTTATTAAGGTCGTTACACTTGAAGAGGTTTAGAAGGATGCTAGTGCATCCCTAGACCAATTGGTTAATAAGGACAACGAATGTCATGACCAACCTGAGTAGATGAATAAATCAAAGGCAACCATAATATAAATAATGTCCAAACTAATTGACACTTTATCACATTGGGACATTGTTAGGAAGTAGATTGAATAAATAGGACTTGAGTTTTTGGCTAAGGCTGAAACTGAGACTTATTCTAGGATGGACTAAGAGCATAGTATGGGGTGATGTTAGACCTAAATTTTGATTATATATTTTGGATTTTGGCATGAAACTGACATGGAGTGAAAGGAGCATGGCACAGGAAGACCATGGTGTAGAACTAGCATGGTGCAAGAAGACTATGGTGTGGAACCAACGAGGCATGAAATGACAAGGGCATGAAAGTTATCAGTACGAGAAGACCTGGTCAAAGATAGAACATGACTACAAGGAACCCAAGAGCATAGGATTCAAAACAACAGCAAAAGACTTGGGGAGCACATGGGAACTGGGTGATGGTTGAGGAATGATTCTCAAGAACCATATAGATTCTGACCATCATGAGTTTTGTATCAACCCATGAAGAGGAGGATATTGGCAATAGGGATCTAGCATTGAAAAAGAACATAGGGGGTGCAAAGGCCCAGGTCCTTAGGAGATAAAAATTAAAATACTGCCATGACTTTAGTCTTTAATATTTCATTGGCCAATCACCCATGTTTTCATTTATTATGCAACTACTTGGTGAGGAAAAAATAAGTATAAATACCCCTGTGTGGAAACATGTAAGGTCACTGATTATGGATAGAATATTGGGACTATATAATATAGACTTGTGGATATTAAAATAAGTTTAGGTGATATGTGTTTCTAATAAATTGATATTTAATTATGAATATTGGGTTGAATTGACTAATTCTATTGCTTATATTTCATAATGGGATTCATAGAACATGTGTTATATGAATTTATGTAGACAGTCTTTTAAACTTCATGGCATTTGTCTTTTTGTTCTTGGTGGTTGTGATCGATGATTCAAAGTTTATAGTAACATATTTATTTTTTTGCATAATTTATAATAAGATACATGAATAAACCCAAGTATATGACTAGTGTGTTACTAAGCAACATAACTCATGGGAACTAGTTTGTTGTTGTGTGCTTTAGATAAGCATGTAAGACCTTAGTGTTATGTGAAAATCTAGTGTGCAAGCTTTTTGGGGATACACTCTAGCACTTAAATAAAATGTGATTAAAGAGAATAAAAACCCAACAAGATGAGTGACTTGCAAGATCTATCCCTCACTTCAAAATTAGGAAATATTAGTAGATTTTGTCTAAAGCCTCCATAAGCAGTTTTAAGTATAACATATATATTTTTCAAATAAATTTTTGGGGCACATGCAGGTAATATGTACAACATGAGTGATAAATTATAGATGGATACATATTCAAATGCATTTGGGGAAAAGTGAACTCCATTTTACAATGCATATTCATCTAGGCCTAATGTCAGTTCATGCACATCATAATATTTTTTATTTGGAACCGATTTAATGGGGCATGATGTTGGTTTATGCACATTTGCACATTTGTCATTATTATCAAGAATTATCAAATTTGGATTAAAAATGAATCTATAAGTCTATCAGTAGCAGTTGATTCATGATATTTTAGGTAATTTATCTTGAAGTTCAATGATTTTTAATATCCATGGAATTATTCATAGTTAACCCCTTTTGGTGGTTCCCACCTTATCATCTAAGGGTTACATATAAGTGGTGGATGAGTTACATGTAAGTTGGGGGCATTTGTCTTCCAATTCATGACCTTTGCCTTAGTTAAATTTTAAATTGGGGATTGATCACTATTAGTTTCAATATGTTCTCCATGTTCTTTAGCAAGGAAGCATCATCTCCAATAAGTTATATGAAAATGTGGTGTATTCACATACAAGTGTAATTTTTCCTTGTTCTTTCAAATTTCAAGTTTCAAGTGTAGATTAGGTTTCAAGTTTCATTCTATGGACATTGACTACTACATTTTCATTACATGTTTTTCTCAGATCATCCTACACATTTGGAGCCTTCTCCCAAATAAATTGTGTATTATACACACTCAGGTATATCTTTATCCTTTTACTCTATTATTTTCATTGCTTTATAATACTAGAATAAAATGAAGGCATTTTGTAGACACTAAAATCTTGTATTTGACACTTGGAAATGTTAATCTTGAATCACACTTATCCTACATGACTTGTGCATCTTCAAACAACACTAAATCACCATTTCCACACACCTAGAATGAGCCCAATTTATCCTAAGTTTATATCAATAACCTACAAAAACATCTTAATGTGTGCCAAATTAATTAAATACCTCAATCATTTCTAGATCAACACATTTGCATTCTTGTCTCCCAAACAATAATGTTAGATTTAAACAATAACATTGATGTTACTATCTAGAGGTTGACGTTACCACCCTTCACCTAGCAATGATTATTTTCAAAATCAAATCATTTCCTTAGGTTGATCCATTCACTTAACATGTCATTGGTATGGGAAATTACCCAATTGAGTGTGAATATAAATCTAAATCAAGGTCAAGCTTAAAATCTATATAAAATTATCAAGTACCTATCAAATATACTATTGCCCATTTATAAAATTTACCTATTCTTCCTAGATTTCAAATAAGCCACTAGGAATAGTCATCAACCAAGTCTCAAACACACCAATCCTAGTCAAGAGTCAACATTGTCAAAATCAAATCCAAATTATTAGGTGCATTCATATAGCAAAATAACACAATTGCACAATCACACTAAGGGGAAGATCCATGTGTGTCTTGACCTCCCTCTTCAGAGGATTGAATACATAGGCATTAATAAATCATCGGTTGGGGTGATTGGGGTCAGTTCAACCTAATTACACTTCCTCACTTTTTACAAGTTTTTATCCTTCACTAGTGGACCTATACTTTTAATGAAATTGAGGCTAATTTTTGAATCTATGAAGAAAATCAAGGGTTAGTGATCTCATATACAATACATATTATGCATGCACATCGCATTGTATGACCATAGAGAAGCAAAGTATACCATAATATTAATGTTAACCTCAAGTCACATGTGCCTCATGAATTCACCCTAAGCTTGACATTAGTGACCCTATGTACATAGAGACCTAATTTTGGATATGGGAAAATTGAAGGTTATGTTATAGTCTATTCCCATTGTTATAATACAACCATGGTAAACCAGTCGAATAATGAAGTTAAGTATCTTGATCTCCTTAATAGTTTCCAAATATAGTGAATTTCATTATCGGATCAATTTGAATCAGTTACACTAAATTTTATGCTTGAATGCCATATATTAAAATCTTAATTATTCTAGTTTATCCTAGTTTTATTAATATTAATATAAAAGTAGAGTAAAAAACTTTACAATGTTTTTGAGGAATTATTATAAAGGAACTTGGAAACATAAGATATTAGCATAGTTATGCAATAAACTACTTGATTTCATCTTTTATTTTTCAAAAAATAGCTTGTTATATTCAAATTCATATAACTAAATATTATTATTATGCATGAATGGCAACATAGAGGGCCTACACATATTCATGAATTTCTATAGCTAAAATATGAAACCAATATTGATACATTAAATTAAAAAGGTAAAACTATAATTACAAATCTAAAAGTCTATTTTGAAAAATATATATCAATTTGAAATCCACGTGATAGCTTTCATAAAAATCAAATGGTTCACATTTTTATTCCTTGTGATCCATGTTTATTAAATGCAGTGAACATACTTTCATGAAATCATTATATTGACTATGAAAAGCTTTTGAATTGTGTCTAAAGGCATATTAAGTGCATAGAAGAAACATGCTTAATAAAAAAGGAATTATTTTTTAATTTCAGTACTAAGTACCTAGGGAATTGCATCAAAAATCTTCCATTGTCATTGAAAAATAACAAATGAAAAAAAAAATTATCATAGCGATGATAGATTAAATCCTCACAATCTAGCCATTCTTTCCATTTGGAGAGTTACTGTTGATACTCAACCTGTTCTTTCACATGAAACTATATCAAAATATATTGCACAAAATTGCTTCAAAAGTAAAGAACCAATTTGAAATCTATTACCATATGCTAAAAATAATATTGAAAGTGAAATCTCGATTGGCCCATATTTAAATTATTTTAAGAAACTTTCAATTGATAGTATTGTTGATCAAGACATTAGTGCATAGAAATTTTTCCATCCTTCGCAAAAACTTCTGCTTATTATGTATAGTCGATCATTTTTCTCATTAAATGTTTGAATAAAATCATAAGCCATGTCTCTCATATTAAGCGAGTTTGGATTTCTACTTCAACCTTAATTATTGCATACATGAATCAACCTTTTTCATTAGATTCACATCTCTTATAGAATTTGCAAGAAATTAGTCATATGACAAAAATCATCTTGGTGAAAAAAAAGTGCCAGCTATTCTTCGTACGTTCCCCAAGTTATTTTAAATTCATTCAAATGATTAAACTTCCTATGCATTTTTATTTTGGAGCTAACTTTTTTTTTACAATCTTTTGTAACTTCCATACATTGATTGTTCTATTGAACAAGTCGTGAAAAAATAGGAAAATATGAAAAAATCCTATCATACATGGCACATTTTTCGTACAAATTTTGAGACTAAAATGCTTTCAAATGATGAAGTTTTAGATGACAAAATTCTTCGTCACAATTTTGATCAACTTAATGAATAGTAGCTTTTGTGACAACTACATCCTAGAAATGATATTCAACTTGATGAGCTTGATATGCTTGGTCATTGTGATTTTGATATACATCATAATGGGAATGATACTAATATTTTATATTTCTTGAAGGAAACAACAATTTTCTTTGGAGAACAAAATAGTGTAAAATGCCAAATTTATGAATTATATTCTACCAATGCATCCAATTTTAATTCATTATCTATAGAAAAAAAAAATTGATATTATTATGCATCACTACAATCAACATGCCACAATGCTTCCATTGAAGATGATCATTCAAGGTACTGCTAGTTTAGAAAATCATACATTATCAACAAAATAATATTTGCATTGAATTCACAAAAAAATCATAATAGTTTGACATTGTTATTGCTTGCACTAACAAGTATTGCAAAGTTTAATATTAATGCTTCAATAATCCATTCATGTCTTCGCATACCTATAAAAGAAATGAAACCATTGGAAAGGCAAGCACTTACAGCTCTAAAAAATTATTTGAAATATATCCAATACATTTTAACAAGGAAATGAGTTTCATATGTCAAAGCTATTGACACATATTGATCAACGGTTATGAGAATTCACACCGCAACATAAAAATAATCCATTTGTTACAAGATCTATTATTCTTTTTGGTGATTTGGGTTAGTTTTCTCAAGGTTGTGATAAAATAATGTATTTTGGAATATCATATGGTTACATGATATGAAAAATGTTTAACATTGTCATTACATTACAAAAAAAAATCATTAGAGAGGCACAAGGAAAATTTTAGTGGTGAATCTTCATTAATTCATGAATATTCTAGTTTTAAAAATTTGCATTTGATGATTTTTTGGGGTATTGAAGAGCCTGGAATCGCCTAAATTTTCTAGGTGCAAGTTAATTTTAGGGTCAGATCGCATACTATTTAAAATAATTTCATTTATATAAATATTTTTCGTAGGTTCCTCGAAAGGCAATCTACATATATTCGCCTCACATCACACACGTAGACGATCATCTGCATATGCCAATGGTCATCTACATATGTTGGCAGTCATCTGCATATCTTCAAATGCCGACAGCCATTTGCATATGTTGACGATCATCCACATATGTCGATGGCCGTATGTACTTTGATGTCACTCATCTAAAATAATATTTAGATTTAGGGAAGTTTTTATTCATAAAGTCTTGATTCACCTGCTCCATCACTTGATTTGCCTCAACAATTAATCACCTTCCAAACTGATTCACCGCCATTGCAAATCCAATTTGCTTAGGAACCTCCAAAGATTTTTTAATATATCCCACTAAAATTAACCCTGGAAAGGCATCAATCCATGCCACTCAACTTTCCAAAATCTATTATTGAATGTGTGAAATGTTGAATTAAAACTTGAATATTAGAATTTATTAATGTCTCAAACTCACAACTATTTGTCTCCTATATAAAAACTCTCATTTTATTTATCAACCCACTTATATGCAACAAATTCTTTGGCTTCAACATATAACAGAGAAATGTTGAAATCATTAAATATGTCAATTACACGGAGCAATGCAAAACGTATTAGGAAAATGAATTTTGGAGATCGAGATGATGAGAAATTAAACTGAAATTATTCTATAAAAAAGACAAAAAATATGCTTGCATCCAATTTGTGGGTTGAATTTGGATTAGTCAATGGCACTCTTGACAAAATTCATGTTATAGTTTATAGAACTAGCGTTGCTTGAGTTGCTAGTGTTTGTGGTTGTGCACATGAAAATATATATAGACCCATTATGGGATCCAAAAAATCCTCATAATGTGTTGATTCTTCAAAATGAAGGAATCTTAAACAATTTTTGCTCAAAATGGCTTGGGATCTTACAATATAAAAATCACATGGATCAACATTGGAAAAGGTAATAGTTGATATTGATAATATTGAACACCAAGTCTAAATTTTATTATAATATTAAGAGTGTTCCTTACAAGACCTTTGGATTTCGCCTCCTTCCTCTTTTAATCAATATACAAAAATATAAGATGGCACATACATTCATGTCAAGAAAACAAGAGAAGAGATTATAGTCTTTATTAACGCTCACTTTTAATTAATCATAAGTATTTCACATCCATTATCTTTATTTAGTTTCTTTCTTGAGATCTCTTAATTATATGGAAAAATAAATTAATTTTAAAACATTTTATGTTAAACAATTTCTTAGAATCTCTTGTTCATATTTGACCTCTCCATTTTTTCAACCTTTTTTTTAACCATTTGCAAAACACTTCTTTTAATTTATGGATATTTAGATTACACTTCCTAATAATCCCTTCTAATATGATTGTTAATTAAAACCTATAAATAGCAATACTGTCCACCTTAAAAAAAAAGTTAATAAAAAATTAAAAAATCCAAATAATATGGTAGCGTAATTGATATAAATGATAGTTTAAAATAAAAATTATTACGCCATCTATTAAAACAGAAATAAGATTAAGCCGGATTTTAAGTCCTAAACATTTTTCCTAGAAATTAATAAGAAATTTTATTATTCAATTAAAAAAATGCCTTGTAAGATGACGCTATGCTGGTGCGGCCAGCTTAGAATGCTATCAAATGAAAGATGGCCAAAGTAGGTAAGCAACATCTCTGCAACAACCATATACGTATTAAAAAAACAGTGGGGGGTTAACTGCAACTCCTTAAATTAACTACCTACAGCTTCACTTCCTACGCTTTTGTCTCCCTTGCTGCATACTAATTAAACCTCTAGTGGGGTGTAGTTGGAAAACTGAGATCCATCTTTAAGAATGATCTTAGAAATTTCCCACCAAATCTACCTGCTATGTAGCAAAGAACCCCTTTAAAATTCAGGTGTCAGCAACAGTTACACCATTGCAATATTTCGCTCTTCCTTTTTGCAATAGAATGATTATTCTATGGAGACCATCTTTGGTTATCATTATTTTCATAGCCTTCCTGACAAGGGCAGAATACCTTACAAATTGGCCTGAACTCTTCTTCCTAATGAACACTCCTCCTCCTCCTCCCTCCTCTCAAGATGATAAGTTGGGTACTTTTATAGGCACATGTAATGGGCAGTACTGTTTGATTGGAGGAGCTGGAAGCCCTAGAAGAAAACTGCAGCAGCAACAGAGGAGAAATTACATAAGCTATGGTGCCCTTCAAAGCAACAGAGTGCCATGCCAGCCAATGTCAGGCAGGTCATATTATACCAACAATTGCCAAACAGCTTCAGGGCAAGCTAACCCATATCAGAGGGCTTGCACTGCCATCACCAGATGCAGAAGAGACACTGGCTGAATAACAGACGTTCTTTTTAATTTCTTATGAATAATTTGTCTGGATTGAACTATATCGTACTCGTTGGTTCAGATGTTTAGGGTCTATTTTCAGCAAATAATCTATTGCTGTTCCTCCACATGGATGGAAACTTGTGATACTTATCAGCATTGTTTCGTAAATCAATTCTGTAACGAGTCCCAGATTTTATAAATAAATCAGTTAAAAAAAATTCAATTCAAATTATAAATATGTAGGCTGAAAGCAGTTTGTTTCATGGCTGGTGAGTCCTTTGCTTTGTTAAATTGACATACAAAATATACCGCCGAATGTTGTAGCCTTAACTCGGTATCGAATGATTTGTTGTATATAATTATTTCGTCACGTAAAAAATAAAATCTATAATGTTTATCAATAAAAAAAAATGATACATTAAAAGGGACGAGTTGGATTGTGTTTTGGGTGATTTTAGTGGAATAGATATCTTTCAGTCTTTAGATTTTAGTTTAAAATCATCACTTAAAAGAAACTATTTTTGAAGTGCTTGTCTCATATATATGTTATGTCCTTAGATTTTGGCCCTTTTCCCCACTATTTCTATAGGGTTTTGCAACATTTATTAGGCAATTATATTTTCAATCTAGTCCTTCACCCTTTAGGCAATGCCTTCTTATTTAATGAGTTTTTCACATGGGTATGCATTGTTACCTGCTTCTTGAGTTGGAGAAGACAATATTATTAAATATAGTTTAGAAATTCATACAAAAAATGTTTTATTAAGTAATGTATTACCGTCTCAAGAAATTTTTTCTTAATAATATTTTGTTGGTTTCTAAAATTAAACATGCTTACCATTAGTTTGAAACTCTACTTTTATTGGATATTTTGCTGGTAAAATCCTTTTTAAAACCATGCTCAAAAGTTGGGTTCAATTTTCTTAACATTCTCGTGACTCAAACTTGAAGGGATAAAAAACTTTACCAAAAGCTTCTTTCTTTAGTAACCATTTTTAAAAATAGATCCTAATTTGTCAAGAGTTGTCTTCTTATTTAACTTCATGATCTACAGATTTTATTGTCTCTACCAAAACGAAGCTTAAAATCCCTATTTAGATTGAATTCCCATGACCGCTACTCCTTTAAGAATTTATTAAATAACTTGCTAAACCTTTGGTACTTTGAGCCGATTAAATTTCGACTTAACTCAACCTCAAAAAAATATTTGTTTAAATTGAACTTTCTTAAAACCTCAAAAGAACAATTGGTATATGGATTGGTGACCAATGGTTGACCCAGTAAGTTATGTTTCTATCAAAAAAATTACTTCCGTTGCTACTCAATTGAGCATAAAATAAGATATCATCATCTTATGATTTCTAACTAGGCAAGGAAAATCCCAAGTGATGAACAACTACTAAGTTGTTTCCCTGAAGTGTAATAAGAATAATGGGAACAACATGCCTTCTAATAATAACAGAAAAAATAAATAACAGAAACCCTCAGATTGCTACAGCAATTTTGTAAAACAAGAATTTTATTGATTTTATTGATCTTGCATGATCTGTCTTGATCTCTTACTTACAATACTATGCCCATGGGTCCTTTAAATAGATTTGAAAGCAAAAATAATTGAAAAAGCAAACTGAAGACTAATTATAGTCTTTGCATGCAAACTGAAACTAAACTGCTTCTCTAACTGTTTGTTAATTGATGTGCATGCATGAGAAGGAGCGAACAGAAAAGGGAGGTGGAACATGCAGTTAAGTGGAGAAATTATCTCCAGTCTCTAACACTCCCCCTTAATTTCTACCACTAACAACTTCAGCATTTACAATGCCTAAATGTTGTCTTAGATAATCAAAGGTTTCCTTTGCTAATGTCTTTGTGAATATATCTGCCAATTGGTCTTCAGATCTGCAAAACTCCAGATGGATTTCTCCATTGTTCACTAACTCTCTGATAAAATGAAATCTTGTATCAATGTGCTTGCTCCTCTTATGAAAAAAATGATTTTTTGATAATGCAATTGCTGATTTGTTGTCACAAAGGATTGGTGTTGACTCCTTTTGTGCTTGTAATAAATCTGTCAATACTCTCCTCATCCAAGTTGCTCAACATGCTGTTGATGTGGCTGCTACATACTATGCTTCAACTGATGAAAGTGTCACTATAGGTTGCTTTTTGGATGCCCATGTGACCACACATGTTCCTAAGAGAAAGGCATGTCCAGAAGTACTCTTCCTGTCATCAATGCTACCTACAAAATCACTATCAGTATAACCAATCAAACTAAAATCATTAGTTGTGGAATATAAAATTCCATATTCTATTGTTCCTGCCACATATCTCAATATCCTCTTTCCAACTTGCCAATGCGAGTCTTTTGGTGACTCCATGAATCTAGAGATTAAACTGACCCCATACATGATATCTGGTCTTGTAGCTGTAAGATACATCAAACTACCAACTAGTCTTTTAAATGTTGTAGAATCAACATTAGACCCTTTGTCTTCTTTGCTAATTTTGGTCCCTGAAGCAACTGGTGTAGGTGTTGGTTTACAATTCAGCATCTTAAACCTCCTTAACACATCCTTTGCATATTTAGTTTGACAAATAAAAATTCCTTTCTCTGATTGTACAACTTTTATGCCCAAAAAGTACTTCATTAATCCCAAATATGTCATTTCAAATTCTTTCTTCATTGCTGATTTAAATGTGTCTACAGACAAATTTCCAGTGAAAATCAAATCATCAACATACAAACACACAATCAAAATCTGACCTTATTTGTTGATTTTGTGTACAATGTAGGCTCACTATTGCTTCTATTGAATCCATTGTTTGTCATGTATGAATCAATCCTGCTATACCATGCTCTCAGTGCTTGTTTGAGACCATAAAGGGCCTTCTTCAATCTGTAGACTTTTTCTTCATGTCCTTGCACTTCATAACCTGATGGCTGTTTCACATACACTTCTTCATCTAGGAAATCATTCAAGAAAGCTGATTTGACATCCATTTGATATACATTCCAATTATTTTGAGTAGCTATTGCTAAAACCATTCTAACAGTATCAAGTCTAGCAACTGGAGCAAATGTTTCATTATAATCAATTCCATGTTCTTGTGCAAAACCTTTTGCTACTAACCTTGCCTTGTGTTTTTCAACATTTCTGCATCAAATTTGGTCTTATAAACCCATTTGACTCCTATGCAATCCTTACTTTTAGGTAGATTAGTTAGATCCCATGTTTGATTTCTTTCAATGGCATTCATCTCTTCATCCATTGCTTTTATCCAATGTTCCTCATTAACTGCTTCTTCATAATACATAGGATCATGAGAGAAAAGAGCAAAATTTGAACACAAATCTAACTTCTCTTCTTCTTGATTATAAATCTCATTCAAGTTTCTCATTTTCTTACCTTAAAATCTTGATCTTAAAGTGGCAAGAGTTGGATCTGATTCATTACTTGTGAATTTGGAGTAGGATGACATGCATGACTAGATGATTCACCTTGTGCTAAGCTCCTAGGTGTTCTTATTGGAGTGCGTGTTCTTGCTTGTGGAGAGGATTGATCACCTTGCAAGTTTTTTTCTTTAGATTCTTCTTCATTTTTTGGAATTGGTGCTCCAATTGTGATGGTGTTGCCATCCCATGCTTCTTCTTCCTTAAATTCAACATCTCTGCTAATAATCACTTTCTTTGAAATGGGGTTATACAACTTATAAGCCTTTGATTCTTCACTATAGCCAATAAAAATGCATTTCTAACCTTTATCATCAAGTTTTCTTCTCAATTTAGATGGTATAAGAGAATATGCAATACAATCAAAAATTCTGAAATGATGTACACTATGCTTCTTACCACTCCAAGCTTCTTGTGGAATTCGATCTCTGACACTCTTTGTTGGGCTTCTATTCAGAATATATACTGCACATGCTACTGCTTCTACCCAATATTCATTTGACAAATGTTTGGCCTTCAACATGCTTATAGCCATCTCCATGATTGTTCTATTCTTTCTTTCTGCTACACCATTCTATTGTGGTGTGTACCTTGTAGTCAGTTGCCTTTTAATGCCATGATATCTACAAAAATCTTGAAATTCATTAGACATGTATTCACCTCCTCTATCTGATCTAAGTACCTTGATGTAAAGGCCACTTTGCTTTTCAACCATAGCCATGAATTCTTTAAACTTTCCAAAGGCTTCAGACTTATTTTTGAGAAAATATATCCACGTCTTTCTGCTAAATTCATCAATGAAGGTTAGAAAATAAGTACTACCTCCAAATGATGGAATTTGCATTGGACCACATAAATCACTATGGACTAGCTCTAATATTATCTTTGCTCTATATGAGGCTCCTACTGGAAAGCTCTCTCTATGTTGTTTTGCCAGAATGCAACTTTCACATGAACTTCTTGGTTGTTCTATTGGTGGTAATTATTTCACCATATTTTTATTTTGTAACAAATTCAAACCTCCAAAATGTAAATGTCCATACCTTAAGTACCATAGCCATGATTGGTCTAGATGCATGGTTTTGAAGTGTGCTTCCTCTTCTCCTTAGATGCACTGAATTCGAAGAGGGAACATTTGATTCTTGGTCATCTCCACTTTTCCTATCAACCTATGACTTGGAAACTTGTCTAGTATTGTGCAAACATTATCTATAAAGGATACTCTGTAACCTTTCTGTACTAACTGTCCAACACTCATAAGATTATGCTTTAGTCCAAGTATAAAATAAACATCAAGTATAAACCTTATTTCACCATTTTTTGCCAAAACATTTATTACTCCTTTACCCATTACATCCACTTTGTTATCATTTCCTAATTTCACTTCAAATTTTACGGAATCATCAAGACTAGCAAAGAATTCTTTATTCCCTGTCATATGATTACTGCATCCACTATCTAAGAACCAAATATGTCTAGTATTTTCTTGAGTAACATGACAAGTAAGAAATAAGCTTCTAGGATTAGAACTAGATTCATTTGTATAATTAGCATTCTACTTGTCCACGTTTCCTTGTTTCTTTCTGCATTCACTTGCATACTGTCCATATTTTTTGCAGTAATAACATTGAATGTTAGATTTATCAAACCTCTATGAACTTTGCTGGAAGTGATTGTTTCCATGTCCTCTATTGTTGTAGTTTTGATTATTGTTTTCACCTTGATCTGGATTGTTCCTTCTAGTTCTACCTCTGCCTCTTCCTCTGAAGTTTGACCTTCCTCTTCCTCTTCCTCTTCCTCTACCGAATGATACCTGATACTTGAAAGCATTCTCAAGAGAAGTATTGTTATTCCTATTCATTCTAGATTCATGTGTTAACAAAGAACCCATTAATTCATCTACGGATAACTGTTCCAAATCTTTGGTTTCCTCAATAGCTACAACTATTGCATCAAATTTGCTAGGTAAACTCCTGAGTATTTTTTCTATGATCTTCTGATCTATTATAGTTTCTCCATTAGATCTAATTTGATTCACTATATTCAATACTTAACCCATAAACTGGTCTATAGACTCTGAATCATTCATTTGCAAATTTTCAAAATTTCTCCTAAGAGATTGCAATTTAGTGATTTTTACGTTTGTATTACCTCTATAGGTAGTCTCCAAGATTTTCCATGCCGATCTAGATCTCGTTGCTACTACAACCTTGGAAAAAATAGATTCATCCAATGCCTGTTGGATTAGAAATAGAGCTTTTGCATCTTTTTTCTTGTTCTCTTTAAGCTCTTCTTTTTGTGCTCGAGTTAATGCCTGATGCACAACCTCATCCTGTGGTTCTACAAAACCATTCTCTACCAAATCCCAAACATCTTGTGAGCAAAATAATGTTCTAATTTTAATTGCCCAAAAATCATAATTCTTACCATTAAAAATAGGAATTTGAGGCTGAGAAATACTGTTATTTGTTGCCATGTCTCATGCTAAAAGATGACAATGAATAGCGGTTGCAAGGAGGGTTGAAGCACACTTCTTCACTGTGCTTCGTCTTAGCTATAAATGGCTGCAACTTCTTTGTGAAGGCGCCCTATAGAAATATCTGCTCGAGTGATCAAAAAGCTTATGTGTTTTTTTTAATTTATTTATTTTCTCACTTTGCATATTGCGATGGCTCTCAAAAAATCTTGCGCGATGGCTGTGGCATTATCGAGATCCAAAATCTAGGCCTACGGCTTCCCCTATTTCGACAGAGTGGCGCAAGCAAGAACAGGTTAAAAAAAGAGAAAAAAATACCATGATTTACATGACCAAACTGGGGATTCAAACACATCTCTACAGCCATCGGAGCATCTCAATGTTTCTTTCCACCATCTCACCATGCGTTGTTGCACTATCTCAGCTTCTGACTGAAGTTCAGTCAGACACTAGCATCGACTAGTCAACAACTACTATAGCACTTAGTTCGCAGGAAGTTGACTGCAAATCAGACTCTGTGATCTCCTTGGGTTGATTGCACCTCAAACTCTCTCTCAAATATGACCCAATTTTGTTGTTCCTTGACTGCTTCGCTAGCTCAGACCTATGCTCTTCCTTCACCGCTTCTTTCCCACGGTCTGCCTAAGCTTTGATACCAATTTGTCAGAGATAGAAGACAAATAATAATAGAAAAAATAAATAACAGAAACCCTCAGATTGCTACGGTAATTCTAGAAAACAAGAATTTTTTTGATTTTTTTGATCTTGCATGATCTGTCTTGATCTCTTACTTACAATACTGCGCCCATGGGTCCTTTAAATAGATTTGAAATCAAAAATAATTGAAAAAGCAAACTAAAGACTAATTATAGTCTTTGCATGCAAACTGAAACTGAACTGCTTCTCTAACTGTTTGAACTAACTATTTGTTAACTGTTGTGCATGCATGAGAAGGAGCAAACAGAAAAGGGAGGTGGAACATGCAATTAAGTGGAGAAATTATCTCCAGTCTCTAACAATATGGATTGGTGACCAATGGTTGACCCAGTAAGTTATGTTTCTATCAAAAAAATTACTTCCGTTGCTACTCAATTGAGCATAAAATAAAATATCATCATCTTATGATTTCTAACTAGGCAAGGAAAATCCCAAGTGATGAACAACTACTAAGTTGTTTCCCTGAAGTGTAATCAGAACAATGGGAACAACATGCCTCCTAATTTAAGCCCTTGCCTTACTATTGTAATCATCGCCAGCAAACCATCTCCAATTACTTTTGGCCGTCAAGTCAACCCAAAGGTCATTAAGCTGGAGGTTTATTGGGAGGGGTGAAACTCCAAAATTCATTTTATAAAGAGATAACACAATATATTTTATTGTTAACAGCTTGGTTTTGAATGGTGATGGTTTGGGGAGATGGTGGTGTAAAATGGTTTAGTAATGCATGATGTTATTTACATCGGTCAAGAGTTTTATCGACCATGTTATTGTTGTTATTTCAACAAATTACTCATCATATATGAAGGATTTTGCTTCTTTATAAATGTTTTGAAAAGAGGATGATCCTCGGTGTTGCAAAACTGATATTTCTAAAAAAAATTCTCTCATGATTCGAACAAGTGACCTATTGCAAACGAAACATATTTCTATTGAATGAATAGTAAATAACTATTTAGATTGATGATGATGATGATGCTTGAGAAAAGAATATGCCCTAAGCGACCATCTGTTTCCACAGGTTTCGAACCTTCAGAAAAAACATTTTCATCCAACAGCATTAACATTGTTGCCATATCAAGTTCTGTTCTTTTATTTTCTTTAAATCAACCCAAGAGCAACATCACCACCATTCTTTTTATCTATGTTGTTTCAACTCAAGCAGAACCGCATTCCATTTCAGTCAAGGATTTCAACAGACTCGAAAAGCCCCTGTGCGCTTTAAATAGACTACAAATATGTGTTTGTCTCCATGTCTGAACATGACATATATATAATGTATATGTACTATAGTTGTGTTTCTTTCTAGGAGTGCGAGCCGCTTCACATTTGTTTCCTGCATTTAACAATTATATCGTGAAATTGACTTTCTTCGATTTTGTCAAGAGTTTCATTATACATTCGCTGGCGCTACTACTGCATAGGGGTTAAATTTGATGCCAGTTTAGGTGTTTTTCATCATTTTACACCTCAAAAAATAGGAGGAAAAACATTAAAACATATTAATGGACAGGAAAAATTTCTTGTCGATTGTCATTATGACGTTCAAGTTTAAAAAATGGCCGTTTGATATCATAAGGCTTTAGG
The DNA here is from genome assembly GCA_037957365.1 of Torreya grandis. NCBI lineage: Eukaryota > Viridiplantae > Streptophyta > Pinopsida > Cupressales > Taxaceae > Torreya > Torreya grandis. The sequence continues at coordinate 1,040,492 of JARHVA010000636.1, forward strand.
GCCTAAGCAGCCTACAACTTACAGGGCCGACACTGTGAGACTCTGACCATTTTAAAATTATGAGGAATGCGGGAGGTATTTTCATAAACAAATACAGTTGTTAGTAACTGAAGTAGACATGACATGATGGTATCTGGAATCTGGATTTAGAGGCACAATAAAATAAACCAGACCACGTGAAACCTGCCAGCTACTCCCTCGCACTCCATTTCTTCAATGCATTCCACATTGAATTCGCTTCAATTCTGTCACAGTTTTCGAAGCTTAAATAACTGTCATTCTCCATCGCCCATTAAAATGAAGGTAATTATCTCTCCATTTTTTTGCCTGATTCATCTGCACATTGTAAATTGCAAGTCATTGACAACCAGCTTAGTTTTTGAATCTGCAAAAAATAGTGGTAAAGTTGGCCATGGAAGACAACAACATCAACAGAAAGGGCCACAAGGTGGTTGCAAGGGTCAAAGGTATGATTCCTCTTCCTAATCGCTTTCAAACCCTAGCCTTGTGTTTTATTCTGCAACATAAGTTGAAATATATGGATGCACTTATTGGTTGCAGAGGTGGATTTTGTAGCCGTGGACATGAAGGATAAAAACATAACTGTAATAGGGGAAGTAGACCCCATGTATTTGACCTCCAAACTCAGGAAATGCAGTTTCATAGAGTTGCTGAGCGTGGGTCCTTCGAAGGAGGAGAAAAAAGAGGGTGAGAAAAAGGAGGAGAAAAAAGAGGGCGAGAAGAAGACTCAAAATGATGCCAAAAAGGAGAACAAACCAGAAGTTCAGAGAATTATGTATATGCCCAGCAGCTACGACTACAAACCCCGTCAAGATGTTCCTAACAACTACGATCATGGACCCTATGAATACAATATCGTTAGAGAGGAGAATCCTAATACCTGCACAGTGCACTATCTCTTGAAGGACTCTATTGTGTTTTTTTCCAGACAACCTGTCTCAGGGGTAGTTGAGTTGCCCAATGCACTTTTTCCTTTGCATTTTTTTTCAATTTTGTCTTAGAATTTTAGTTAGGCTATTTGGATTTGTTGCAATGGCCTAGTCTGAAGCTTCCATGTTGTCAATACCCTTTTTTGTTTTAATTTTTCATTAAGAACATTTGAAACCGTTTAAATTGATTTAGGAAAAATATATAATTAGCAGAGTGCACATTTTAGTTTTTAGTCCCTTCAAATATTGTGCTTCTTCATTTCCATTCAAGATCTGACTTCAGAATTTTAGGCAGGGTACTTTACCAAACCTGTGTCTAGAGGAAATTTCAAAACTGTATCAACCCTGTGTCTAGATATTATATTCTTTGCCTATCTCTGAAAATAAATAAAATTTAGATAAAATGGTGTTTTAGGTAGTCACCACAAGGCAACCTCAGAAAAATTGGTATAAGGGATAAAATAAATATAGATATTGATTTTGCAAAATTGTTAGTGTTGGTCAACTAGCCAAAACCCAAGCATCTTGTTATTCTAGGAAATGTCAATAAAATATTAGAATCAGAGAAAATTCAAAAATATCATTCTTTAACTGATAGACATATTCCCAGCATTCATGTATAAAAATAAAAAAAGAATCAATTTTGCATATTTAGGATGCTTCAGAGCTTTTTTTTTAAGTTCTGTACTTTAATGATATTGCTTCTAAGGGATTGTTTGTAGCTTGACAAATAATGAGCTTTCTTGGATTCCCACACTTAAATAAATTGTTTTTAAGTTACACAGGTGAATCTAGAAAGTTATTATCACTTTAATGATTATTCCCTTGTAAATTGTTTTTAGTTTAATAATAACTTTTCTTTTGAACTGTTTTATGCATACATTTATTTTATGCATACATTTATTTTAAGCTGTAAACAATTCACAATTTTGAGGATTAACATTTCAAGTTTTCATCATTAAGTACAAAGAATTTATTTGGAGAATTACAGCAGTCCCGCTGTGTTTTCTTCTTCTTGTTGCTATGGCTGCTCCTAAGTTAGAACCTATGAGGAGTTTGAGACCTTGCTAAAAAATATATATTTAATAAAAGAGAACGCCATTCACACCTGCAAAACTATGGCAGCCAACAGGGACAATGACCCCAAAATAAGACACTAAAAAGATTTTTTTTTTACATAAGGAAAAATGCAAAAAAACATATGAGAATAGAACACAAAATGTTTGAATGATGACGATAATAAGAGGCAGGGCAAAACAACTTGAATGTCTGTGTTGAATAATGTGTTTTGATGATTCTCAAAGCTCACGTGGGGTCGTTTGGGTTTACAATTTCACTCCCTAATTCAAAAGCAATTTTTAAATTCAACTTTAATGATTTTTCCGTTTGTGTGAAATGATTTTTAAAGAATACAAATTTAAAGCAATAAATTTTAAAATTTAAACTCAAATCTAATTGTTCATACATGGTAATAAATTTGTTATAAATTAATATTTAATTGTAATTTATAATCTGTCAATAATTTTTAATTAATTATTTTGTACAAATTGAAAAGTTAAGAGTTTAAATCTAAATTTAAAAAATGTGTTCTTCAAATTTTTAACTCGTAATGAAATTAAATTGATAAGTTATAATTATTTTATTCTATTTTATAAAAAATAGCTAATAATGATGAGTCATGATTTGATGAGCATGGCTTTTAATGTATTTTATACAAAATTTTGTTTATAAGATAAAACAAAATATTAAGAAATATAATTCTTTTCAAAAAAAATATTACATTGTTATTTTTATTGACACTAGATAACTTTTATAATTATTGGACCATTTCAAATTAAACTTTATTAACAATATTAATATATTTTAAGGGGAAAGCGACAAGCAATTTAATTATTTTGATTCTAGTTCATATTTCGACGCTTTTTTGCATTGCATTTTCCTTGATATAAAATATGTCATGCAACACATTTCTATTTTATTATATGAAAAATATATTCTTTGTATTTATATGAAAATTATGAAAGTCAAAAATGATTAACGAACGTCATGTGCAAGGTGACATTAGTTTAAAAACCATCACAAAAAAAATTCTTGACGGGTAAAAGTGATCGTCAAATTTAACCCCTACTGGCGCATATTTGATTTTGATTTTATGATATTGTGAATTGACGAGAAGGGTAGAGGGAGACCCACATTTAGTTCAGATTTTTACATCTTTGTTTATTGACCTAATCAATTTTCTATTAACCTTTAGTTGGGATATATTGGAATTTCAGGGGGATTTTGTTTTCATTAAAAATATTTATTCTTATTTAAATTTTCTTATTTTGAAATTAAAATTTTGCTAATTGTTATGACTCTTAATTTTTGTTACATATATTTATATAATTTAAACGTTTATTTCTTCTAGAATGTAATTATTTAATAAATTTCTTTTTGTAGTGTTTCTAATTAACCAATTAACAATGGCGAAGTTGATGCTAGATCAGGAGGAAAAAAAAATCAGCAAATATTATGTGAATAACTCAATAATTATAAGATCACTACCATTCATGAGGGGGAAAAAAAAAAAAAAACAACAAACATTATATGAATAACTCAACAGTTATAAAATCATTAACATAATCGCAAAACAAAAATATACAATTCCTCTGGCTTTTTTTTTTTTTGACCTTCGGGGCAATTGCTAGTTAGTGACAATCACTCTACAAGCAACAAACGTCATTATAATCTCATAGGATTCTTTGACGCTTTCATTTTCTGCTACGAAAACTATTCCTTCCACATCAACCTTGTTGGAGACTGGAGTTAATTTCTCCACTCCTCTTGCATGCAGCAGTTAGTTAAACTGTTAGTGAACAATCAGTTATCAAATAGTTAGTTAAATTGTTAAAGAAGTAGTTCACATTCAGTCAGTTAGACAAACAGTTAGTTTGCATGTAAAGACTAAAATTAGTCTTGAATTTATTTTTCTAATTATTGTTTGTATTCAAATCTATTTAAAGACCCTATGGGCGCAGCATTGTAAGCAATAAAAATTGAAGATCAATAAAATCTTTTTCTTTCAAGAGATTGCTGTAGCAATTGTGTTCAGTTCTTATTTATTTGTTTGAGTTCTTATTTTTTTGTATGCTCTCTTGATTCTGACAAATTGGTATCAGACCTTGATAATAAAAGCAACTAGCAGGGAGGCGACAAGAAGAAAGGAGAGTGAAGCAGTTGGGTGAAGGAAAAGCGCAGGAATTGCCCAGCAGACAGCGCAGAGACCGACATCGGCAGTCAAAGACCGACATCAGCCGACTCCTAGACCGACATCGGTAGAGTAAACCGACATCGGCAGTATTATCAACTGACCGTGGCAGTGTAACCGACGTCGGTGACTGTGTTCTAAAACAACAAACAAGGAGGCCATCAAACAATGAATTTGTCCAGCTGCCTCCGAAGGAGGAAATGCCCGTTGAGAAGGATGAGCCGACAACCGAGACCAAAGACGAGACCGCTGAGAAAGTCCTAGTTTCAACACCGGCCATTACAGAGGAAGCATCCGAAACCTAAACCCCACCTGAGCCGGAGGTCCCGCCTGCACCCAAAGTCATGCAAATCGAGGAGCCAAAGCTGATCACGGCAGTCGAAGAAAGTAACCAAAAAAAAAGCAGCAAAAAAAGAAGAGCGCCTAAGCTAGAGGCGTATTACACAGAAGATTGTATTTCTGTTTTTATTTTTTCTATTTTTAATATTTTTTCATATATGCAGTGAAAAGACGAGCTCCGCAGAGCTTGTGTTACACAGCGAGTGAAGCTGTGAAAATGCTTGTGTTGCACAGTGAATGAAGCTGTGAAAGTGTGTGTGTTACACAGTGAGTGAAGCTATGAAAGTGTGTGCTGAACAGTGAGTGAAGCTGTCAAAGTGTCTGAAGATCAAGCCGATCGTTGGCAAATCTAGACCAACGTGGAAAGAACCCAACAGAGTCCTGGGAGGAAACCTAAGCAGTTACGCGTCGGGTGAAAGAAAGGTAAGCAAGTAGGAAGCTTGCAATGTTGGACATAAGTATGTCCATTGATAGCCTTTTAACAGGTTACTCCTCAGTCTTAAACACTGAGTGAACGCTCATTGAGCAACTGTATTTGTTTTGTATGAAGACAAGGCGGTGTATTCCGCATGAGAGGCAGTGTATTCTGCAAAAAAAAAAAAGCATCCTAGCTGAAGCTGGTAGACAAAATGAGTGAAGAGATGTATGCCATCAATGGCAGCTACTAGCAACGTAGCTGTGGCAAGAATGGTAAATCATTTAGGCATTGTAAATACTGAAGTTGTTAGTGGTAAAAATTAAGGGGGAGTGTTGGAGACTGGAATTAATTTCTCCACTCCTCTTACATGCAGCTGTTAGTTAAACTGTTAGTGAACAATCAGTTGTCAAACAGTTAGTTAAACTATTAAAGAAGTAGTTCACATTCAGTCAGTTAGACAAACAGTTAGTTTGCATGTAAAGACTAAAATTAGTCTTGAATTTATTTTTCTAATTATTGTTTGTATTCAAATATATTTAAAGACCCTATGGGCGCAGCATTATAAGCAAGGAAAATTGAAGATCAATAAAATCTTTTTCTTTCAAGAGATTGCTATAGCAATTGTGTTCAGTTCTTATTTATTTGTTTGAGTTCTTGTTTTTTGTATGCTCTCTTGATTCTGACAAATAACTAACTAAATGCTAGTTAATGACAATCACTCTGCAAGCAACAAACGTCATTACAATCTCATAGAATTCTTTGACGCTTTCATTTTCTGCTACAAAAACTATTCCTTCCACGTCAACCTTTCAGCCATCACAAATCCCTCTTTCTCCACGCTGACAGGCCACACACAAATCTTGAGCCATTACCAAAAGGCAAGGAGGAAGAATATGTGAAGGTACCAAATGTGGCCGGTGCAACTTGGTGAATTTCTAGCTAAAAGTTAACAACAAAAGTTTCTTAAAAATAGTGCACTAACAAGCCTTGACAATGAGAATATGAGCTTTCATAATTATTGGAATGTTATTTGTTTAATTAACTTAAATATAAACAAAAGTTGTGTTGTCGTTTTAGTATTTACAGTTTTATGTAGTAGTAATTATCACGTGTCAATTAAATTTTTTTTACATCATATGTCAAAAAAATTTATGATTAAAATTATAAGACTAAAAAATGTATAGAAATATGAAGACAACAGAAAATTCAGTCCATTGCATTGCATACTCAAACTGCAAACATGGAGAGAAGAAAATTACAATAATATTTAAAAAAGTAACTTTAAACAATATTTTTTGAAGATCAAATAACTGTTACTGATTTTTAAGTTACTGGCAGAAAACAACTTACAGAAGGCTAAAAAGTTCAAAGAAATTATCATATCCTCACAAATGACTAAACACTATTTTAAAAACATCCAAATGAATTAAATAAATACCAATGCTTCAATTTATTTTTTATAACTATCAAAACAATCATAACTGGATTCATTGCTTTAAAATGAATTCAATACACATACATATGAAAAAGTAGATTCTAATTAATTTCAAAAAAAATTTAACTTTACAAATACTCGTGGGCACAAATAACAGATGCTAACTGTGATAGATAGCCCTAACATGATTCTAGTTGACTGTCATTAAGTAATATAAATTATGAAGAAATGATAAGAAAAAAAATATATATTCAGCAGTTGTCCAAATGCATTAGAAAGTATTGAATAGTGTCGAAATAAATGTCTATTCAAATAAGATTTATATGATCAAGAAAATAATTTTAACAATCTCACTTATGGGTTTCACCTCACCAGATTAATTGGCATTGGAGAACTATCCAGGGAATGCAATTGTTTTTCTATAAAAATCAAAACAGTTTTACAAAGTTCGAATACAGTTTTTTATTTAAATACATATACTAATTTAAAATTAAATTTTTTAAAAATCCTATTACTTCCTATTGCCTTCATGAGGGAGTACTTATTTTGTTATAGACACTTCAGTTATATTTTGTGATTAAAAACCAGATTGATTATTATTTTATTTATTTTTATACGGAAAACTTTATTACAAAGCAAGATATTTATATTTCAGCTAAAGTCATTTGCAAGCATGAGGTACAAAAATTTGTATATATACTTCATTTATAGGCAGATTGAGGTTTACAGAGCTCTGCTTTAAATCCTTTGGCCTCTAGAACCCACAAAATGATTACATGGGGAGACCAAAATGATAGCATTAGTAATTTTTTTTTTAAAAAGTGTTTCTTAATTTATTTTTAAATGAAAGGTTTAATGATTTAAATTAAGTGGAAACTCGAGATGAACTCTAAATTGAATGATGAACAATTGCGCTATTCCTTTGGCCAATGATCATTGTTGGCCCAGCTGAAAGCGTTCGTCTTTACCCAAACGAAATATTTTCCTTCACCTCTTTACTCAAAATGGATAGAGTGCCCTTGCCAATGCCGTCTACATTTTAATGTTTATAGCTTTATACGATTCATCCGCCAAGATGCAACGGAAACTGGCTCAAACTATTAAATAATGCCTTTCCAGATATATACATTGAACCACAAAGTGGTCATTTGAATATTAACACTGTAAGTCTTATGAACACAACATAATAATGATCCTTCAATAGCATTATCAAAGTTGCTGGAAAAAATATTATTGAACGCTGTATAGTGGCTATGGTTCGAACTTGCATTGCAGTTCTATAGACACCTTGGTTTGTAAAACTTTTTGTAGTTATGGATGTGTTTGCAAATAGCAGTTTCAAAGTGCTATACAGTTTTCTCAATGGTTTCTTAAAGTAGTCTTGGAGGAATTTGAGAAACAGTCTTGGAGGAATTTTCCCGAGCATTGTTCATGAACTGAAAGCCATCAGAAGAGAAGACACCCAGCTGGTTTGACGAAAGCAATAGCCTGCAGATGTAATCACTGTCAAGGTGCCATCTAATTCTCAGTACACGTATCAATGACAGCATCGAAAATTCAAAAAAGTACCTTGATTCAAAATAGCAAGTTACTATAATTGGTTGCTGCCCTTTAAATAACTAAATATTGATTAGAAATTATACATAGTCTGTTCATTAGTCCGCCAGCAAATAATTAATCACCATTCAGTAACTGGCAAAACAATAATTAACTCTAATTAATTCTATACTTGACACCAAAATATTTGATTGGTTGTTACCTGCAGTATAGAGAAAAAACCGCCGGAGGTGAAAACAAGACTAACTCTACCGCAGGTACTAATAAATGGTTAGGACCAGTTGTTAACACTTTTTATTTGCATGCTTTATACCTGCAAGAAATTAAGATATCTAGTTTACCTTTACAAATAGCAGTAAAAATGATATGACTCGGTGCTACATGTCATATGTCATGTCATGAAACAATAGCCTTTGTTATATGCCTCGTTTGTTATAGACTGGGGTTGGACTTGTCTAATCTTGTATGAGTGGTCCCTTGGCTTGGTAAACCTTTACGCTTCCAATAACATTGTGAAATGAGTAACGTTTTGGTGGTGGTTTATGAAGGATATTCTCTTTTATAAATAGGGGTTTTCCCCAAACTTTGTGATGTAAGAGCATATTAGGAGTATGGAAATCTTATTCAAAAAAATTTGGAGTTTTATGGAAAAAAAATACATTTTTTAAATATGTGTTTATCTTAAATTAGTTTTAGGTCAAGGAACATTATATTTAATTATACTAAATAATATTTAATTGACATTTGAATAAAGTATAACAATGTAAAATTAAATATATATTTAATTGTAGGAATCAAAATGAATTACATGTATGGAATTTGTCAATAAGAATTTTTAAAGAAATATTTGAATTATGAGTTCTTTGTGTATTGTTATAGACTGAAATTGGCTCTAAACAAGTTTAAAAACAATCCTAAAAAAACAATAAAATTGCAACTAATCTAAAAAATTGAAAAAAACAATGAGAATTGTAGAGATCTAATGTTGGTTAGAACAGGATCATAATGGTTTGATCATGGTAGGCTAAGTACTATCTAAATCATTGTGTGTTATCCTAGTCAAGCATTGATGAAATTTTATGAGTGTCTTCATCTTCTTATGCTTTTCAAAAACCTTTCTGAGTTTGTTGAATTAAGTTATAAATATCCCTGAATTTCTTTCCCTTATTCATAGCCCTAATTTGCTCAAAGTACCTTGTAAGGACATAAAAATAGGATTAGTTATGAGGGACATGTCTTAGTTAGACTCTTGTTCTTTGACAAGTTGGCAGTTGACACTCATGCACTCATGCAATCAATCTAATGTAGTATAAATATTTGACCCTTATCCCTATGTATGAGATGCAAGAAATTAATTTGAACTATATGCTCTTTCACTAGATCTTTATTTATGCTTTTGGTATAAGGGGTGTTATTCTAATAATGCAATCCTTCCCTTAGAGTTCATTAGATAGCTTATCAATTCAAATATTTATCTCTAAATGCATCAATGAACTCATGTACTTATATAATTCTTGAATTCAAATTAATACCTTATTGGCATACAATTTGATTGACAAAAGGTAGGAAACTCAAAAAATAGGGCACAACGAATAAAATAAACTGGGAAAATGGGTCAATAGACCCATCAAAATAGATGACCAATATCATACTAGTCCATCTCTACTCATACTAGGATCACACTAGGATGATTATAGCCAAAGAGACCAAGAAACCCTATAACATTATTTTGGACATTATGGGTGCATCTAGGGTCTTACCGAGGCAAAAAATGGTCAATTTGTAAATTTTCAACTATTTAAGATTTAATAGTGGTATTATCATTGACCCAACGTAAATAAAAAGTACTTGTTTAAGGATAACACGAGGTAAGGGAAGTAAATATGGGCCCCAACACTAGGGAAACATGTAAATAAAATTTAAATTTCATCTCAATGATCCATATACACATAAACACATTAATTCCATAGCAAATAATAATTCATGTACCAAAATTAGGCATCTATATGATTCCCAACTTCGATATGTGTTTTTGCATACATATCAAAATTTTAAAAAAACTACTGGACCTAGGAGGACTTGAAGAAGTTGCAACCATAATCTATAAGTGTTAATCTAAGTTAATATTGGATATGATAATGATGATAAATTAAAAAGGAGGAGAGATGTTACCTTATCATAGATTCTAACTCCTGCAACCTAAAAAATAAAAGTTACCTTGTCTCCTCACAATTTGCACAAGCATCCTAATTGCTAGCGAGGATCTTAGAAAGAACATCCAAGCTATTTTGTCTAGAATATTAAAATCCTAAAGTACCTAAAAATACAAACAAGCATTTACAAGTAGATCAATGTGTATATAAATAAATAATAAATATCTCTCTTGGTGAAGTAATGAATGTCATTCGTAGAATCACAAACCCATGGCAGAATTATGCGTACTTGATCAACATTTTTTCCTTCAAAGGAGAGATTTATGAGCAAATTGAAGGGTATAAATGTGTTCACCATTATCACCCAATGTTGCAAATTTATTTATAGAACACTTCAAAACTAAGGCCCTTACTACTCACTCTTTAAAACCAAACTAGTGGGACAGATTTTTGGATGACACTAATGCCAAATGGTCACATGGTAATGAAGAACTTGACAAGTTCCTAACCCATTTGAATGGGAGGTCTAACCAAATCCAATTCACTATGGAAAAAGAAGAAAACAATTCCTTACCTTTCCTTGATGTTCTCTCCAAAAAATTGGATGGTTCATTAGCTCAAAAAGTTTATAGAAAAAACACACATATAAATTTATACTTACAAGTAGATTCGCACCATCACCCCTACCACAAAAATGTTATTCTTAAATCTTTAGCAAGAAGAGCTCTCAGAATTTTGGATCCATAACACCTTTTGAAATAAAAAGATCATCTTTTTAGCATCCTTGTAAAAGTGGTTATAGAAAATGGGAAGTAAACAAAGCTTTTCCCAAAGTAGCTCATAATGGGAAAAGTAATATTAATAATGATTTGGATAAAATAGATGATTATTGTTCCTTACAATAAAGGTCTTTCAAATAAAATATCCAAGATTGTTTAGAAAGTAGGTTGTTGTACTTCATTCAAACCTTTTAATGTTATGTGCACTTGTCTAGATTTAGCCAAAGATTATAAGGATCCTAAAGTCATTAAGGATTTTACCTTATACCGTGTTCGTGTGGCAAGTTATATGTGGGAGAAATAGGTAGATCACTCCAAACAAGGCTAAAAAAACACTCTCAGGACATTCTTCATTCTCATATTAATACTTGCATCCTTATATAACACTCCCACATCACAAAGCATCACATTAGCATGGAGGAGGCTAAAATAATCGTGAGGGAAGAAAATTATTTAAAAAGGAAAGTTAGGGAAGCTATTGAAATTGATAAAAGACCTTCCAATTTAAATAGGGATGTTGTATTGGACATGGGAAGCTCATGGAGACCAATTGTGAATGTTCTAAAAAGAAGGAGAAGATATTAGTAATATTTTTCAAGCTTGTTGGCTTGTATTTTTTGTTATTCCTTTTCCTTCAGTGCTGACCAACCTATGTGCAGATGTGTTCGAACTATTTAAGGTTAGTTTTTTGAGTTATTTTATTCATTGAAGCAATTTCTTTCACTCTCATCCCTGAAGATGGATACACCTATTGTATCCAAAATGTTGGAATCATTAAATCATAAAATGGAGGAACCATAAATCTCATCTCTAAATAAAAGAATTACTGAAATCATTGATTAAAAGTAAAAACTTAGAACAACTACACTTGGTGGTATGCAAACTACGTTGATATTTTTGTAGAATCTAAATTGTCTCTAGAGACTACCTTCACTATTGAATCCTTTGGAATAATGTTGGGGGCTTCCTCCAAATATGTGGGGAAAATATATGTAGGATTTCAATTGATCACCTCCAAATATGTGGTGAAATATATGCATAGTGTATCATCATGTAGTTGAACATGGAATAATAAAATCATATGCCCCTCTTGTCAAGTGTGGGATGTACATGTGTATCACACATTTTAAAAAAATGGATTACATGTACCATGTGTAAAATAAGAATTTAACAAAATGTAATAATCATGTAAAACTCATTTATCACAAATTTTGATGTTATCAAAGAAAGATAAAATCCTTAAAAAACATGGATAATATGTAACTTAACTCTTATATGCATGTGTAGAAGCAATATAATTAAAGGTAGTAGTGGGTTTACCCTACATGGGAAGGGAATAAGCAATGCGAGTGGAACTAATATGCTCCAATGTATAAGTTTTGAAAGAGACAATATTATTATGCCCCAACGTGGAACAAATATAAGCATAGAAGGCACAAATAATAGCATGCCTAAATGTGAACAAGATATGATCAATGAAGCATAGGCAATAATGTGCCCCACTATGGACATGATGAAACATGATAATAACATGCCCCAATAAGAGAAATGTATAATAAATGTACACATGGGCGCATCTTACCCCTAATGGATAATATATAATTAATGGAACACATTAATAGTATGCCCCAATAGATGCATGGTATGAGCCACGGAAAGGTAGGCAACATGCATTTAGGAAATTAATAAATAGTTAGAATGATATATATCATGGAACAAATCATAGTAACGTAGAGTAAATAGATCAAGAAAGGTAAGCACACAAAGCATATAACAATCAAACCACATTTAGGGTAAACATGGAAAAAATATTATAAAAATATATATACAATTCAAATAATACCACACAGAGTAAATGATTCAAACAATATCATGCAAATTAAACAAGATAAGCAATATCATACATAGAGAAAAAAGGACACTCTAACATACAACAAAATGTGACACAGAGTATACACGTAAAACATATATAGAGGGGAAACTAAGAGAGGCACACCAAGTAACACACTCAAGCACATATAAAATGAAGAGGGAAAACAAGATAGGCACACCAAAAATTAATAAATATATCAAACACACAAATCAGCCTAGAATCAATACAAAGTACTCATGTAACAAAGCATAAAGCAACAATGAATCGCAATGCTAAGCACACAATATATATGCTATATCATGATACATAATCAAATATAAAGCTCAATATGATCATGGAAACCAAGAATAAATAGGACCCAAGAATTTTTTGACATCATAAGGATGCTTATAGGGTAGCCATGAGGATTCCCTCATAATAGACATAAGGACACCCACTATGAGCATGAGCATGCCACAAGGTAACTTTGAATCCATAATCATATGTAGAAACATGTATATATTACATCTAACTCAGTTATATCACTAGTAGCACATGTATAAAAAATGAATAACCTATAGAAATAGACAAATAATCATAATATGCAAAACAAAACGATGTGTCACATCAAAGATAAAGATAAAAAAATTTAAAAATACCTAAAATAAGCATCAAATGAAATCAAGGAGGAATAGAAGACAAGAGGTGAAAGTGATAAGAATTAAGAAGAGGGGACTCCTTGTTAACTTAAAACTTCCTTTAGAACAATACACACACTAGATCAAACTACCTCAATATGTATTATGATGTCACTTTGGGAAACCTCATGAAATATTTTGATGTGAGAGACAACAATCAAAGGCAAGGTATACAAACAAAGAAAATTAAACTAAAACAAATGTGCTAGAGGAATGGCATATAAATCATGAGAGAAACTATAGAAGGAAGCCAATAGAGAATGAAAGAAGAAGGTAACTTAAAAATTCAAATAAGATAAATGTTGGAATTAGAAAAAGCTGGAGGCATGAAAATAATCAAGATAGATAAATACATGAAAAAATAATAATAGGAGGCACGATAATTCCAAAAACATGTATGTGAAACAAGAAGAAAGAAAAACTAAAGACAAGTATGAAAATATAAGCAATCAAGAAAATAAAAATAAATTATGTACAAAGAGATTGTTCAGTTGTAGGAGTATGGGGTTAGTATGAGAGGCTAACCAATAAATCCATATATGTTATCATAATGAATATAATTAAATGCAGTCAAGTGCTCATGATAAATATCTAGATGTCTTATAACCCATGAGTCCAAAAAGGCTAATGTATTATCATCATCATTATCATTATTAGTATATTCATCAACACTATAGTAATTATCTTTGTTATAATATTTTCCATTATAGTCATTATTATTAAACATGGTTGCATTATCCTATGTATAAGGTTATATTTTCCTTTATTAGAATGGCATTACGAGGGGTGGAATATCTATTAAGTGATTTATTATAAATGGGTGTAGAAGCTTATGATAATATTAATTTTGTACATGGATGAATGGGTGTGTGTATTTTAGATGCATTTTCTTGAGGTCATATGATTATCTTATTTTTTAGATATTCAGGCAAGGCCTCATATTGATTTTTTTGTAACGATCATATGTATCACTTTGAATGGCAATAAACACTTTATCATCATTGAAAAAAAATCAAATATTATTGTGGTGTTGATGAGATTGCTTGAATTTGATCAAGACAAGGTCATCCAAGGATTACGATGTATGCCCCATTATCCAAAAACACTTGAAACCAAACTAAGATGATATTAGGACTAAGAGTGACATGTAAGTAATTCCCCAGAGTGGTATCTTGACTATACCATCATATCCTCTAATAATGGTGGTAATACCTACTAGATCATTATGTGTATATCCAAGTTTGGTAATAAATTCATTGTGGATAAATTTATAATATAAACATTATCAACTATAATACCAATTATTAACCTTGAGTGTATATCTACAAAATCCCAAATGAATAATGGATATTTCTTAAAAATATCCTTTAGAATTTTGTGTTCATAAAATATAATTGAAGGGGGATTCTTACACATGTCATTTACCATAGTGATGAATTTATCAAATAGGTGAGCACTATAAACATGCAATTGTTATTTTTAGCTATCATCTGAACATCATATTATTTTTTAGATTGATCAACATGATTTATAAAAGGGTTGGTATGCTGATTTTTGTAAGCCACTTATTCATTAAAAGTAATTCTATAAGCCTCCGTTTTAATTTGGTTGTTTCGATCAAGTATTGGATCTTAAACTTAAAAGTTATGCATTTATTTATAGTATAGTTAGGGATTCTATGATAATCACAATATGCATTAACATCATGGTATTCATGCAATGGCCTTGATGATTGAAACTCTCTCTAAGGAGGTAAGTATATCATATTTATTTCAATATATCATTCAAGCACATTTTATGGACTCTCGATTAACTATTGGCTTTGTTCTCCTTATTGGGAAGTGACTATCTTGTTTGATGGTTTTTCTACAATATTGACTACATTCTTGGCCTCATTATTTAGTTGAAAAGTATTATCATTATCCTTATCTTTGACTAATGATTTACATTGATATTTATATCCAGTACAGGTAAGGGTACCAGTACCATATTTAATCATGTTGGACTCTAAAATATCAATCTCATAGTTTATAACCATGTGGCAAAGTTCATCAAAATATTTGTAAGAGTTGAAGACCACTTTTTATTTAATGGGTTAAATTAAACTCTAAGAGAATTTACTTTGTAATTCACTATCAATTAATTGGCAAGTAATATTCTTAAGAATTGTTTTAAATATAAGCTTATAGTCACTAACATTCTAATTAGGTCCTCGTTTAAGTTGATAGATCTATGAAAATGTGAGCTTCTTGAAAAGTGAGTTAATAATTTATCAGTGAAAGAATTGAAAGTGTATGAATCTAGATGGAAAATCATAAAAATAATCAAGTGCATAGTACTTAAGGATTCTATAAAAAAAATTAGTCATCAAATTATCACTATGTGCAAAGTCAAGACATGAAGAATATCAAGACTTCATATGATGAGAAGGATCACCTTTACTATTAAAAAAATAAAATTTATAAGTTACAAATAAATTAGGTAAAGGGTAGGAAATAATCTCATATGGAATATAATTTAGTAATATATCATTTTAATTTACTTATGACTAGGTTACTGATACTCTTGAGAAATTACTTGATCCTTTATTGCATAGTCTACATAGTTTTAAGAGGATTATTACTTTAGGGCTTGGAACTGAAGTAGTGGTGGAATAGGTAGGGATGGAATAATTAGGTTCTTAAGGAACACTATGAAAAGAAGGTGATGGTTCAATAGCATGTTAAGATAATTGAGGACCTTGTGGAACAATAAGGGAAGCATTAAAACTAGTTTATAAAGGCAAATACATAACAAAATAATTATAATAAATGTGAGGAGGAAAATATTAGAAAAAAAATAGACAACCACATTTTCTAGCATGGGAGGGGAACCTATAGAAGGTTGATCATCAATAATAGAATTTCAACATCTATTACTCACTCTAAAAGGTTTATCCTTAACTATAGGATCTAGAGCTAACTCTTTATTTTATATATCTATCAACACATAACATTGCATCTATTTCACTAGGAGGTTCTCTAAATGTTCTCAAAATAAAGAAATTTCCCACCCTATACTTCTCTATATCAAGAATACTCTAAACTCCACTATAAACATTTGCATTCACATTATCATTAATATAATTATCATACAAATCATTTTCATTCATAAAATTTACATTTATATCATTATCCACATGTGTATCAACAAAAGAAACATTAATCTCATTAAAAATTGTCATTTTATTTTTCAAATTGACATGATTTCTAGTAAAATGGAGTTCAACAAAAATAATAGGTTTATAATTCAATCTATCACTTCACCTAATCTGGGTTTTAGATATAATATCCTTATATTGAATAAGATGGATGGCATAATATGGATACATATATAACATTCAAACTAAGGTTTTCAACAATGCACAAGATTCTAGGTCTAATGATGGAGAAGTAAATATAATCTAAAACCTAGAAAATCCAATCTATAATAATAGCAAGGGCTATCCCTAAAAGGAAATGAAGCATGCAATTTGAGGATTTATGGAAACCTTGGGTAGAATCATCTCTAATATGTAATAATATAACAATAGGAGGAAAATGATAATGTAAATCAATGTGGGTTCACCAAAATGTGTTTTGGTAAAGTGGTTTTAGATCAAGGTACACTATGCCAAACCATACTAGATTATGCGCAATTCAAATCTAAAGAAAATATATAAAAATAACAATAAACGCATACCTAATTTTAGGAATTGAAGTGAATTAAAGGTTTGGAAATTGATAAATAAAATTCTTAGAGAAAGACTTGAATTGTGACTTACTTCTATATTGTCAAAGGCTAATATCAAGTATAAATGAGTCTAAAATCAGTCTTAAAGATAGGCCTATAAAATTGGTACCAATCTAAAATTGTATAGAAAAAAACCAAAACCATTGATATCTAATAAGCTAAGTACTATCCTGTCAAATAATTTCAGATTCTATTGAAATTTTGCTAGCACCTTTGTCTAATCCTAGTTAGACCAATATCATAGTGGTTTGATCCTAGTAAGCTAACTACTATCCTATCAAATAATGTCAGATTATGTTTAAATTTTCCTAGCACCTTTGTCTACTCCTAATTATGAAAAAATTATCTCATATTTTTGAATTGAGATATAGATGTCCTCAAATTACTTATCCTTATTCATAACATTAATCAGCACAAAGTACCTCATAAGAACATAAAAATGGGAGTAGTTATGAGGGACCTTATAAATTCATACCCATATTATTTGAAATTTATAAATCAAGACTCATGCAATCCAAAAATAAATATAATGTAGTGTGAATATCGCATCCTATCATACATATTATATGCAAGTAACTAGTATAGACTGTATGTTCTTTCACTAATTCCTCGATTATGATTTTGGTACTATTATCACACTAAACTTCACCCTTTAGGAGGTTGTTCAAGATTCCTAACTTAGGTGATAACATGGAGACACCTATAATATTTGTGTGGCCTAATCAATGAGGTGAATCCCTAGATAGGGCTAGCTCCCTTGATGCTTCACCTTGAAACTACAACTAAGCCTATTACTTGCTAGGAAAAGGGGGAGAGAGAAGGTAAACAAAAATAAGGAGGTGATAAACCAAATTAATACCATCCACTTTACTAGATACTACACTAAAAACATGAACAAAGACTGAAACCTATCACACTAACTCAATATGCACCTCTAAGCATCAGTGTTTCAGTATGAAGGTGAAAATCAAGACAATAACTAAGATGGGGTGATCAATAGGTCTCATAGGAGACACTAATGTAGTAATCTCCATAATTATTCAATGTAAGTCCATATAACACACTTCATATGACTTGATAAGATGACTAAAACCTACAAATAGGTAAGGAGATAGGATAAATGAGAGAGATATGACACTACTACTAACATTCATTAATAAACCATGAGATATACACTAATTCCAACATTATTAAGGTTGAAAATTAGCTTGTATTCATATCAAAGGCAAGTACAAGTGTTTACGTGAACAGGGCTTCACCATACTCAGGTTGAGTATCCTTTACAGTGCTAAATAAGGAAGCACATATAGAATAAAATGAGAAGGAGAGAGAAGATAAACATTAGAGAAGCCCATGACAAGTGTCATCCACCTCAAATCAATTACTATCCAAATGGAGGATGAGATAATAGTTTTTTATCTTCCTCATCAAGTTTTGCTTTGATTTGGTGATGCTGTCATCAACGTGGCATAACAGCTTATTTTGGCTTCTTGTGACCCTTCTTATTAATCTCATGAAACTAACCTCAAACAAGATTGGGGAGTTAAAAACTCATGTCTTGACACATACCCACATGGTTTCCTTGACACCTTGCTATGCCATTATTGGCTTCTCAAATTCTTCTATCATCTTGACAAGAGTGGGACTTAAAATTTTGACTCCCCAATCTTCATTCCTGTCATTGGAAACCTATAACTTCTTGACCAAGGCTTATTTGATTCCAAGAGAAGGACGGTGATGAAAGCAGGCTCATTTCACAATCCAAGACCTATTCCTTGCTTGTAAAAATATCTATCATCTCATACACTTCATATATTCCTTGTATAAGGTCATACCTTGTTTGTTTAGCTTGGATCTTCTACAATTAGGCTTTCATGTCTTGCAACTTGGCAGAAAATCTTCACATGTCCATGTCTAGTGGCTATAAAACTATCATATCATCATATAGGACTCTAATAATTACTTATGGAGATTCATTTTTCTTCTTTTAGGCCTATAAAAACTTCTCAAGTAGCTTGGATGCCCATACACACTCAAATTCTATAAAATAGGCCTATAACCAGCTTTCTAGGCCATTTTTTATACTCTTTTTAGCTCACACATGCCAAACTAACTATTCCATCATGTACTCAGGGATATCAAACATCTCTTCAAGGTGTTATTGTTTGTGGTCATTTAGAGGGCAAACACAATCATTGGGTCATTTTTGGTCTCTTGGCAGCTTGGGAGGTGTCTATCTTGTTAACAATCATTCATAAAGACCAGCCCCTCAATTCTCTGACTAAAGCCACAAAGTTTGAGTACATAATAGTTTTCAATTATCCTTAGGATATTTTAGTCCCATGAAATTTGTCACAAAATATCTATGTAATGTTTTAGACTTCTCAAGCTTTTATCAACATGACATGAGGGTTTTGACTACCCTTCCTTCTTAATGATTGTTCATACCATATAGGCTCTTTTCATAACATCCAATGCCATTAATTTGGATTGTGGGAACCTATTAAACACCTCCAAACTACATTAATTCCCATGCATTTTTTAAATGGAGTTTTTTAATTCAAAAGTAGTCTCTCGGGCACTATAAAATTGTATGTGTAGGTCAAGAGAGTACATTTTAGGCCTAAAGTCTTTAAAATGCCTTTAATTTATTGGAATATCCTCAAACAGGTCTATAAAAACTTATATCATGTCTCCCAATGTTTTTCCAAAGGTACTTGCTCTCTAAATATCCATAGAACCTGATTTTCCCATTATGAGGGTTTATGGACAACTAAGCCAATCTGGCCCTAGCATTACTATTTTGGTATTTTATTCCTTTTTCAAGGGTTACATCCTATTTGTATACTTATACCAATACCTATAACATCCCTCAAAAAACTCAAACTTCTATTCCAAACACAAAAATGCATATTTCCATTCTTGTTAATAGGTCAACCTATAAGTGTATACAAATCAAGCTAGTTTTGAGTAAAATGACCTTGTTGTTACATGACTTTCATACCTTAATAAACCTGTAGGGGAAAAAATAAAATACCATTTTACTTGTCAAGACATTTATATAGTCTTAATACACTCAAATATCTACCACATAACCATAGTCTTGATCCAGCTCTTGAAACAAAACTATAGGACTGTGTAATGAACTTATAGGTCTATTGAAGGAAAGTTGTCACTCAAGGCTTCTCTTAGTATCTTATTCAAAAAAAATTAGGTGAAATATATATTATTTTCAACAATAAATAATCATTTTTATTGGTTTATTGAGAAGGTTGAATCCACACGCAGAATTGCTCTTTTAGGCCTTTGCACCTATTAGACCTTCTTGTATTTTCTTGCATTCCCTTATCTCTGAGACTTGGGAAGTCATTAGTGACACAATTTGATCCTGATAATCATTTTTAATATTCTCTCCTATATGTTTTGGACTAGGAAAGTTATCCCTATTATCCCAACTATTCTCCATCATGCCCTTCACAGTCATATTGGCCAATCTTGAATAGAAATATGTAGGTGATCATTGGTGTCTTGGGCCCTCATATAGGCTTGGGAAAATTGTAGAGACTCTTTAAGGTCATTTATATTGTTATATATCATTACTAACACTCCCATTTCTCACATTTAGTGCAAAACTTGTAGTCCCTCTCCAAATCATACCATATAGGCTTATATATTATCTTTTGAGGACTGTACCCTTAACTTGGTGCAAGAAAGATAGATTGAGAATGAAATGGGATTGAATGAGTATGGATTATATGTGATATTATTGTACACATTTACTATTTTTTTTTACTTTCATTTCAAGCCCAAAACCCTTTAGTAGTACATTGTTTGGTAGAAAACAATCACCTTCTCAACACCTTCAAACCTGTAATTTCACATTTTCTTGATGTTTGGTCTATTTAGGCTTAGATAATTCCTTTAAAGGACATTATGTGGATATATTATATCAAATATAATTATCTATAAATTAATACCATCCTTTTCATGCATGAAAACATCTTTTACCTTGAACAACCATGTCTGGCATCTTCAAAAAATAACAAACATAACTTTTTCTTGTTATTTGATTTCCCACATGTGCAAAATTATGGTGAAGTGTGATGTCTAAGGACTATGAATACCCTTTATAATCTCATACAACCATGAATTTTCATTCATAAACTTCCAAACTCACTGAGACAAGAAAAAACTATGCTTGTAGGGTTATAGGAGGGTTTAAAGGCACCTTATTTTTTGAAAAATTGTTCATAAAGCATGGCACCTAAAACTCTCAAAAAATGCATGAAATATTAAGATAATAAGTGTCACTATCTACCACCAATATCATTTTACCCAACTCTCTCTCTACTTTTCATACCATCCTCAAACCGGTTGGCCTTCTTGAGGCTGTCAAGAACCTGATGGAGAAAATGAAAATACTCCTTTCTTGTTTGGACCTTTAACACCTTCTTGGGAATTAATATGACCTTTGGGAGGCTATATGATATTTTTAATAATCTTCATGACATGGTGCCATGATCTTCTTGGCTAAATATGCTCTACTCATACATGAAAACCTAAAAAACTCATCAAAACATCCTCTTTATGCAATAGAATTTGATCACTTGAAAAAGTGTCCTATGAGATCCTTGTATGAGATGCTCATGGATCTCTCCCTAACATTCCTGATGTAGATGTAACGTAAAATATTTATTCAACCTACATTTTCTTGTGTTACATTATATTTTGAAGGTGACATAATGATATAAGAAGGTTTTATGAGTGGGTTGTACGTTAGAGGAGAAATATTTTGCCACCTTGATAAGGGGAATAAAATATGTTCTTCAACAAGTGTACATGACACAAAATACCTTCCTTGACTTCTAAACCAGCTTGAAACATGTGGACTTGTCATTTGAGATGTCTAGACAAACATAAGGCAATTATATCAATCATCTTATGTTTTCTAAAATTACCTTAAACCATGTTAAACACCTTATAAAGGGTCAGATAACATATATTGGTTAATCATTTGAGGACCATGACTTCTCCCTTTGACTACCACCTTAGAAGACCTTAATCAACACCACTCTTCACTATGAAAAGATAAGCTAAGAATAAGACAAGAACCTTCAAGGGCTATCAAAAAAGTTAAACAAGTTTAAATAGCAAGTTTTTTAATGTTAATCACCTATGGTATCCAATTTTGGCTAACAGATATAAGGGGTGTTACTCTAATCATAAGAAAATTACTTTAGACTTAAATAGATAGCTTATCCATTTAAATCCTAGTTCCTAAATGTATCAATTCACTTATGTACTTATATAATTATTGAATTTATATTAATACTTTATCGGCATGCAAGATGATAAAAAGGTGCAAAAGTCAACAAAAGAGGCACAAGGACCCAAATAAACTAGGAAGAGGGGTTAAGAGACCCACAAAAATAGAATATTGAGATCATACTGGTATAATCCTAGTCAAACCAAAAACATATTAGTCTTTTATTGGTCAGGAAGACCAAGAAATCTTTAAAAAAAATGTTTTGGACATTTTTGGAGCATCCAAGGTCATACTGAGGCATACAAATAGTCGATCTATAGAATTTTAACAGTTCCATAGTGAATGTTGGTATCATCATTGATCCAAAGTGAACATAAATTAAAATTTATAATGAAAACACAAATGAGGGGAAGTAATTAAAGGGCCCATCAAAAAGGTAAATGTGCCAATAAGAACCTGATATGAGCCAATGATCAATATGTACATGACCCACTAATACTATAGAAATTAACTAGTCTAGTACCAAAATTAGTTGTCTAAAAAATGTTGATATTTCACCAAATCGTAACAATTAAATTATAACAAATCAAATTCTAATAATGCAATTAAGATTAGAATCACATTACGTACATGTGTCATGGTTTTATATATTATGGATCGTATCTACAAAATCAAATTATAGGAATTTCATAGGTTTGGTATGGAGACAGTGTGGCCAAAATCATTTGGAAAAGAATGAGCAAATTAGGAGATATAAGGAAATGAAAGATTAGCCCAAAACATCAAAGAGAGGAACGAAAATTTCATTTGAATATTTTTTTTCACATTTTATGGTTAGGGATTGGTAAGGGATGAAAAATACATTAATAAATGCAAAGCATAAAGAGGGTGGCGAGAAAAAGAAGGAAAATTAAGTTAAAAAAAAAAAAGAGGGAATGGAAGGTTGGAGCAATTTGAGTAGACATCCCAAAATCTAAATATAAATTTGATGTGGTTTTTTTAAGTACAGAGAAGGGATAATGATCTGGAAAAATTCTTCCTCCATAGTGAGATTTTTAACTCTTAAAATCTATGCAACTCTTTGAAAAAATGTTTGAAAATAATTTTTTTTATTGATGTAATATAAGGAACGAGTTTTTAAACTATTTGAGGTAGACATGAAGTGTTTAGGGCCCAATAATATTGTTTTAGGATAATAGAATCTGATTGTAGACACCTAATTCTAATATAAGTATTTTTGTTACAATATTTTTAATTTTATTTTATGAATATGGATCATTATTTTAAATTGGGGTCTTATTTGCATTTTTATGTGTCATTTTTTCTCCCTCCTTTTTCTCTATGTAATTTTACAGCTATTCTCTTCTTTTATTTTGTTTATTTTTTATCTACAAATATATTTTCATATTTTTTCTATCTTCTATTATTTTTTTCTTTGAAACAGATTTTTTGATCCACCTAAATCTATCTTAGGGGGATTCAGTGCCACCAAATGTTTCCCCTAGTTTTCATTGGGCCTTTCTTCCATTCTTTGCATCCTTTTGATGTTTCAATCCATGTATATTGGTTCTTTTATTTTTCTTTGGTTAGCTTGTGCACCATTAAGTCTTTAATTCTAACTTGAGAAGTCTATTTATTCAAATTATCTAATGAATTTTGATAAGAAGTATAAATAAGATTCATTTATCATTTCAAGTCTAGACACACTCTACATATATTTATTTCTTATTTTAAGGACTCAAACTCTAAATATAGTTACATGTTGTACTAAATTAAGGATAGTCGAATGTGTATGTAGTTGTATCTCCACTTAGGAAGAGAAGTCTTAAACCCTCACTCGACCATTTCCACTACAACAAAATTACATAGAGTATAATCTAACATGTGAGATACATAATTATAACTCCCTTGATTTTTTTTGACCCAACTATTTCTTACCCTTCTCCTTTTGAATTTTTTTTGTGGGTATTTAGGTCAAAAATATATATAAGATAAAATTAGATAATTAAACTATTATTTTTTTAAAATCAAGGACATGATATTGTATGGTATCACTATGCACCCCTACTCAAAAAAAATTAGAAACAAAAAGTGAACATTGTAAAAATTCATCTATGAGGGAACATATTCATTGGTAATAGTACGATAGATTCATCGGTCTCTTAAAAACTATTGTAATATTAGGCTAGAATCTAATAGGCCTAGGGAAGCACTTAAACTAGGGAAATAAGATCAAAAGATAAGGAATAAATTGTATTCACTCAAATAGATGGAACTATATGCAACACACATACATTGTAGTGAATTAATTTAAAATAAGCTTATAAAGAAGGGTATTTATGGGAAATACCCCTCACTAACCCTGCACAAGATTATGACAAGTGTCATGATCCTGTGAGGTGACAAAAACATATAAAACACTTTAGTAACCTTAGCTAGATAAGGTGTGAATAGAATTAGACAGTGAAATCAGTTAGGGAGATGACCCTATTCACACTTGACAGTGGAACTAGACAAAAACTAACCCTATTCATACCAACACCCCCCCCTTAAGTGCAACTTAGGAGGAATGAGAAATGAAATTATGTAATACACAATTAATGGGTCCTGATAACAAGACCTGATGAGGTACCCATGTACAGAATCAACTCTCATAACTAGAAAAAATGAGGAAAACCCATAGAAAAAATCCCCTCCTAAAAAAAGAGAGAAAAGATGCAAAAGCATAAACAAATGATGGAATGAGGTATCAACATGGCCTATAAAGTGGGAAATCCATCATGAATATACAATCAATAACCCACTCGCCACCCGCCCGTGAGGAAGGAAATGTGAGATTATGAGTCCCCCCCTCACAATGAAGTAACACTTGTGCCAATGGTGAATTTTGAAAGATGCATGCTCAAGATGATCCAATGTTGACAAACAACATTTCTCTCTTTGAGAGGAAACAAGTCCGATGGTCTATGTAGAATAAACTTCCATTCGAAGACGCAATATGAGAAAGGAAGTCTCGAGATGAATGAGGTCTCTGAAAGCTGTTCAAGTGTTGCCATGTCAATGCTGAAGGATGATAATCCAAAGATAAGTGGAAATTAATGTAGAGCAAGATCTAAACATGAAAATGCCTCCTTCAAAGATATTTTATCCAAATGATGCTCAAGGATCTCCAAGCCAGTGCCAAATTGTGATGAATGTTATCCAAACGATGTACTATTGTAGAAGGTGTCTACATTGACACTTTCTATAGCTATTTATGAGTTGACAGTCTCAACTCAGTCCTCATTGACACCTTCTACAATAGTACCAGATTCTTCCTGGTCTAGTTGTCTTACACATGGTATGCATAGTATATCTATGGTTATTGTCACTAAACAAAGAATAATCTGGTACCATTGTAGAAGGTGTCAATGAGGACTGAGTTGAGACTAAAAACTCATAAATAGCTATAGAAAGTGTTAATGTAGAAGCAAATGTAGGCAAGGAAATAACAAGAGGGTTTAAATGTCCCTTGAATCATCTAAAAAAGTAGAAGCTTCATATAAGTTTTCATAAAAGTGGAAATGAATATCCTCAATGGTGTACTCCAAATCTGAAAGATGGGACTCATAAAATAAAGCTAAAATATTTGGAAAGTATTCATCTCAAGAAGTTGTATCTGAAAGATCATGATTGTCCTATTACACTGAAGTGTGACAAACATGAGAGGGAGGAGTGGGTGATTCCTAAAAAAATTGCTAAGATGTCTCCAAATTGATGCTAATGGGTGACAAAATCTTATCAATGTGATCATGAACAATGCACAATTCAAGTTCAGGGACCATGGATGTATGGTTCTCGCCATCAGTCTGAGAACTAAATAAAGGAGAATCAAGTGCATCTATAGAAGGTGTTAATGATGATTGAGTTGAAACTATCAACTCATGAATATCTACAAAATCTATCATGAGAAAATTTTGATCAATGGGATCAGGATGAATGTATGATTGAAGTTTAGCAAATAATGAGGGAATATCCACTAGTGCATGGTCATGTGATTCTGACAAACTGGTGCCATTTGCAAGACAAAGTTGCCTCATTTCTTAAATTTGAATGAAGGAATGGAGATCATTAATTTTTCTATCTATGCAATCATTGTAGGTATGTTTTTTACTACCACAATATTCACATTTGAGTTTCTAATGATTAGGAGCCATGATTAGAAGCAACAAAGAAGTGACCACAACAAGAGCACCCCGCAAAAAAAATCACTCAAGTAAGAATACCTTCCAATAAAAAATGATTCGGTACTTTATATTTAGTGTGATTATAGTTTCCACCAGCATTAAATACAAAGTGGACTTGAATTCAATGTTTTACAAATTCTCATGAAATGAGCATATACTAGAAGTAAAATTTTGGAATAATACCAAGTGAAATTATTAGCCTCACTACAAAGTATACAAAAAAATATTCACATTCAAAAAAATAAGTTCCTTGATCTGAGGTCATATGCAAAAGATATGCAAATGTGAAGCTCCCAAAATGAGGACTGGGCAGTGACACCTTTGATAATCTATAATTTATGGAAAAACCAGGCACTAAAATCTAAAACCATCTACATTGGGGTGGAGAGCATGAAAAATCAGCCCAAATCAAAAAAACATGCTCGTAAAATGGAGGCCCTGTGATCAAGATATGGTCTTTTGAAGGTGAACTACAATTTTAAAAACACCAATGGAGAGGGGTCACCCACAATGTCACCAAAATTATCAAAATCATAGACAAATTTATAAATGATATAAATTTAATATAACTAACACCAAATGTAGAAGAACTACCTCTAGATTTGGTAATCTACCAAGTTCAGCTCAAGCCACAAGATTTGACCAATTTTTTCAAAAAGTTAAAAAAATTTGCATTTTCCATGTGTTAGAAAACCAAAAAACTAGTCAATGTTAAACTCTAAAAAAAAATTGACTCCTCCATGGACATGGAAAACATGTAATGTTTGAAAATACAATACACCTGGATTGACTGAAAAACTAGCACATCCAAATTTTGCAAAAAACCAGCAATTTTGACAGGGTGAATTTGGTAGAACCCAACAAATTTGAGATTTGGATACCAAACACAGCCTAGATATCTGAATTTTGTAGAAGACTCTGAGTTTTTATGAAAAACATGTTTTTTTTTTGTATTTTCACTAGTTTTTTTGTGTTAAAAAAACTTTTTTTTTTGACAAAATTTTTTAAAAAATAGTGTTTTTTTTTGTCTTGGGTGGGGGACAGGAGCTGAGCCCTAGGTGTAGGCAACTCCTCACACCACAAGCCTATATCTTGAGGGTTAGGGTGAAGCCCCACATAAAGGCCTTACGACCTTGGTGTGGGGGTCGAGCCCCTTCCCAAAGGCTATAGCCTAGGGTAGCAGGCCGACGGCCTACATCCAAGCCAATTTTTTTTTTATTTAAAAAAAATTAATTTTTTATTGATATGTGATTTTTTAATATCAAAAATTTGATATAGTTTTTTTTTAATACATAAAAAAAAAATCTTTTTATTTATACATAAAAAAAAATTCTTTTTATTTTGAAAGTTTTTTTTAATATCAAAAATATATATATATCTTTTTTTTATGTTTTGTTCTTTTTTTGACAGAAAAAAATTACAATAGAATCCTTTTTTTTGCTTTAAAAAACAAGAAAAAAGAGTTGTTTTTTATTTTGAAAAAAACTAAATAAACAAGATTGGTTATGAAACCCGATCTACTAAACGGAAGAGAAAACAACAATGAAAATTATTGAGCCCAAAAAAGAGATTTGGTGACTCAGAGGACCAAAAAAATAATGATCTGCATGAACCGTTTACAACAAAGCCTTTAATGAGATAGGCTTCGATATCCAATTAGGACCAAATTAGAGATGAATATGTATTTTTTAAGCAATTTGGATGTGATTGTGAACTCTAAATGGCTCCTGCAACTCCAAAAATGGAATTGCAAAAGAAACTCTCAAGAAGGAACCCCCCAAAATCTATTTAATTCTCTCACATCTTTTTGATTCTCAAGACCATCCTATGGATGTAAGAGAAGACCATACATATAGTGGGAAAAATATATAGATTGATTACTCTACTAAGCTACCCTAGGTACCTTAACCAGCTATGGCACCATGTAAGATTAGGCTAGAATCTAATAGGCCTAAGGAAACACTTAGACTAGGTAAATAAGGTCAAAAGATGAGGAATAAACTATATTCACTCAAATATATGGAACCATATGCAATACACATGCATTGGAATGAATTAGTTCAAAATAAGCTTACAAAGGAGGATATTTATAAGAAATGCCCCTCAATAACCCTGCATAGGATTATGACAAGTGTCATTATCTTGTGAGGTGAGAAAAATATTTAAAACATCTTAGTAAACTTAACTAGATAAGGTGTGAATGGAATCAGACAGTGAAACCGGTTAGGGAGATGACCCTGTTCACACTTGATAGTGAAACTAGATAAGAAATAACCCTGTTCACACCAACAACTACCTTGGGTGGATTCATTAGCTAGAAAGTGGGCAAAGAATTCACCCATATAGATTCAACTCCCTAAGATTTTACACAAAGCTTACTCATTCCTTCTATACCACTATTGCACATCCAAAATTATAGATTTATTTCAAGGCTTTAATTTTCCATGTCCTTTAATTTTCATAGTATTCATTTCTTGTCAAATCAATTCCAATATTACACATTTTTACTATTTTTAGTGCTTAAGGGATATCTAATATAATTTAGATTTCTATACTATAGATATATCGTTTATATCTTGTTTTACTATTATAAGAGTGTCTTGATTCCCTAGCATCACATTTTAGTATAACATTTTCTTGAACCCCTATGTTCTTTGAATGCCTATAGCTTTTAAAGTTTTCCCCTAAGGTTTCATTATTATTTTTATGATCTTGAGATGAATCTCATACATACATACATACATACATGTGTGTGTGTGTGTGTGTGTGTGTGTGTATTTACACACACACACACACACACACACACACGTGTGTGTGTGTTGTTTTACTATTCTAAAAGTGTCGTTATTCCCTAACTTGTCACATTTTAGTATAAAATTTTCTTGAACCTCCTATTATTCAAATGCCTATAACTTTTGGAGTTTACCCCTAGAGTTTCATTTTTATTTCTATGAGATTGAAATGAATCATTCATGTGTGTGTGTGTGTGTGTCTCAAACCATAATTTTTGATCTATATTCACTTTTACATGCACCCTTTTTATTCAATACAATCATAGTTTATATTAGTGAAATGAATACTATGTCTTTGATGAAATAAATATTGAATATGAATAATGCAAATGATGTTTCCAATTATAGAAAAATGATTAATAAATGCATTGTATAAATTTTTAGAAAGATCTTATAGATACTCCTAGGGTTCGTACTTGTAATCCTTCCTCTTCTATACTTTGTGGTCATTATTTATCATTTAAATCAACTTCTAATAGGGTACCCATGTTTATTTTCAATGACAAAATCCAACCCTTTTTTAAACGTCCTAGGAACCTTTATGCTCTTACACATGAGATAGTTTTCATGATGCATGCAATAGGTGATCTGTAACATCCCCACTGGGATCCACTTAGAAATACATGATTTTTTAAAATATAAATAACTTATTCTTTCATTAGACTTCACCATGATAATCTAATTAGTGATATAGATAAAAAAAATTCTATATATGTCAACTGTAAAATAAGCATGTGACATCTACTATTATTAATCACTATCATCATAAGAAATACATCATAAATAAATATAGAAAGTAATTACAAATATCTAGTCATAACTGGTACAAACATACAACCATTATTGTCATGGAATAATAAGTAAAAAATTACATCTCATCAAGTATAATGTTTCAGTAATAATAAATACAATATAGTGTACAAGATACAAGTCTCCACAGAGCATGAGTTCCCCAAAATCTAGTATATATGGCAATCTCAAGTGTCATCTCTAAATAAGTACTATTATGGGGAGGAGCAACATCATTCAAGCACTTTTCTGCACTAACCATGGACCATCAATCCCTCATACAATCCCCCATAAAAGAATGGCCCTCCCTTCATAGATGAGTAGATAGTGACGGTATGAGAATATAGAGAGACAAACTAGTACTCATGAGCTTATGATCCCTAAGAACATGTCGCACACCATAAAGAAATTTGTTCTAACATGATATTGCATAAACATGTAAATCATACATATGAAATGACAATGTCTAACTAACATTACTTTGGCCAAAGTTTTCAATTGTTATTGATCTTTAAGATCATTCAAAGTCACACATATCACTTGATTGAATTACCTTCATCTAGTATTGGTGATGCTAGCAAGCTAGTGAAGTCCATCTCACTTCTTACTCCATACCACTGATATGAGATTTGGTTAACATAATTATAACCAATAGATTCATACAGATTACTTTCTACTAGTAATCATAAAACATGCTAAGCACAAGAATAATAAAAATACACACATTCGGTCCTTCAAGCATATGAATGAATCTCCACAACATTATTTATCACATAAATAATAATAATAACAATTGTAGTTTATACCAACCAAGTATAACCTATATTTAGACTGCATATTCAAATTTTTGTAAGTAAATACAAATGCAATATATTCTATAGAAAGCACTAATGTCAGAGCTTACCAATTTATGCACACTCTACTCATTTTCGAATAGCCAGTCATAATAAATAAAGTCATATTTTTTTTGAAAACATAATCTTTCATTTAGACAACTAGATACATTTCTAGGAGACTATTTTCCATGCATTTATATAAATAGTTAAGAGATTTGATGTTTGCATAGTCCATGTGATTGACTAGTATGATTTTTGGATAAAATTGTGTGCTTATTTTTCATCAATGCATTTTGAATTACAATTTATGATTCATCATCAAAAAAATTCTTGAAACAATGTTTTATTCTTCGAGAAACTACAATTTTTTTTTAACAATCAATAGAGTTATAGATATAGGCATATGACCCAATACACCAATATTTATTACACTCTTATAAGTGTACCTAAACATTCAGATAGATATATTCCTTCTATAAATGTATTATTACATATTAATTATATTCATAACATGTATTGTATATAAATACTCAGATAATATATAAATACTATATGTAGATGTCATTAGTCATTTTACAATTCTAATCAGTGTAATCAGGATTTATACCCTAAATCTACAATAAATGCTCACCTATAATAAGTATCCTTAAAATTATTATAGATTTCAAAAAAATAAGTATATAATATACCTAAACTAGCTCTTCATGTTCATTACCAAGAACAAACAAGACTATTAAATATCAATAATCTACTCTCATAAATAAAATCAACATGTAATTCAATTTCATTATAAACTATATAAGACATTCACATAGTTCCTTTATGTGTTTGGACCTTAAAATATTCTATGAATATTATCATATATATTATAATAGGGTTGATCCCGTCTTATTTTATATGAGACTACTGTCCTTCAAAATACATTACTAGTCTCTACAAAGAGTTTGAAACATAGCCAAAACATAGGATTAGCTTTCACATAGCTTACACATATATTTCTTTTGAATGTCAAAATATACATAGTTCATATATATATATATATATATATATATATATATATATATATATATATATATATATATATATATATATTATTCATAGTCCACTCCTATAGGTATATTCTCATGAATTTGCAAAATACATTAAACTAATTTGTATATATTCTCATGGCTCAGTATTTTGAATGCTAATGAACTTAGTATCATAGTTTTATGAATATGCCAATGACTTCACACAATTCGCTATGTTTTAATAATATTATAAACATACAATCCAACTAATATTATTATAAATACTTGTTGGTTAAGCTCATTTGCATATGACTACCATGTAAAGAGTCATATAGACACCTGTGTGTGAAACTAAGATTAATCACACAAATCTTTTATCTCTGTCAAGAAATTATACTAATTGTAAAGTTCAACGTCTCCTTTGGAAAATCAAGGTACTCAGCCAATAGTGGTTTACCTACATACTTGCCACATCCATGTTAAATTCATAACACATTTTTACACGTGATCTTCACCCTCCCTTACATTTTACAATTATTAAAGTCAACAAAGGGTGATGAAGTTCCAAGAATCGTAATGGCTCATTACAGATAGGACATGTGGTATCATAAAGATTGAACTGAGTTAGTACGCCATTATAGAAAATTTAATAATGAAATAACTTAATATAATGATAGCTCTATCATAATGTTACATTTTAATTGAGTCAGTTCAATCTTTATATTTCTTCAAGAGGCTAAGTAAATTTGATAGTGAATTTAATAATGAATTTTTAAGAAAATAGAATTAAGATAAACATTTCAATTATGGAAGAAGACATTAAAAATCAATTTAGTTGAAACATGAAATATAAGATCAAGAACCAAAGATTGCCAAAAATGAGAAATTAAAACCAAAATCATAGGAAGAATAATATAAAATTGTAACTCAAACTTGAAGGAAATCTAACAATTTATTCAAAAATAGAAGTAGCCCCAAATTTACAATTTGAGTGTGTCGACGATAACATGTTCTTCATAAGCTATCTATATTATGTAATTGTTCTATCATGCAAAAGTAATATAGAAAAATTATAGCAAATAAGTTACACCTTACATACTAATAATGCATCTACCTTTGAAGATTCTAAATATAATGCAAAGCAGTCCTCATTTGGTTCTATTGACATCACAGTGCCTCGGTAAGACAATCCATCCCACAGCTGATAGAAAAGTACAGTCTTGACACCTCCTCTTAATCCTACTAGTAAAATGGTGTTTGCCTTCTTGATACTTAATGTCCTTAACAATGAAAAATATAAGAGAGGTTACAAGAAGAATGCCAATAGTGACATAAAAATCCAATCCTAATCCTAAGAACTATTGCATTAGTGCCTCTATTTTTATCTTCACTTTCATGCCTTCCTCTTCATAACTATCCTCAACCACCATTCCCTGGTACTTCACCCAAATGGTCAAATGTCGTAAAGTTTAACAAAAGCCTCTCGATGATTTAGTAAAACCCTTTTATTATTTGGGGAGATTGAAACCTTTGACCTCCATAGATAAATTATAGTGATGCAATTTGTAGTGTTTCTTATGAAACCTCCAAAAGTGAGTAATTGCCACACCCCCATTCAATGTTTTCAAGTTTCTCCAATCTGTTCTCCCCTATGACGTGACACCCTGCCTTCTTCTTTTTGTGTGTGTGTGTTTTACTATTTTTCTAAAAACTTGCCATTTCTTTAAAATTCCATAATCTTTGATTTATTCACTTTATGTCACAATTATCATACAATACCATTACTCTGTTTATTTTATTTGTTTTAAGAAGCTTTTCCTCCTTTTGGAAAGACTTTTATTTCCTAATTATAAAACAACTGCTTTGTTTATATTTTTCAAATAACTTAGTAATAATATCTCTTAATACACATAAATAATCATAATAACTTAACCTATATAAAGTCAATAATATTATTTTAAATTGAAATGGTAAATAACACATTATTATTGAAATCCAAATTATAAAAACGTATTCATTTTTATCAATACATTTTCTAGGCCATCTATGTCATTTTATCATCTGTTAAGTCACATAATGATATTCCTGATATCATAAAGATAACCAATTAATGTTTTCAACCATTACTAAAATAAGTTGGTTAGTCTACATATGGTAGGACCAACATAATTCATGTAATTTATGTTCATTCATGAAATCTATAACATGATATAAGCACATAACACCACAATGCAACCATATAAAATTAATTCCACATAATCATTAAAGTAAGCTAACACATAATTAGTATGCATAATCAATTATCTAAATGCAAACAATCATCAAAATGTACTAGAGTTAAGCATTCAACTATGCATATAACATTTACTAACTAATATAGTGTGTGTATGGTTCTATTCATTCGTCTGTCATCCCCCAACACCTCCATATATGTCACCCTCTTCGATGATGCTCTCTCTCCATCATGTTTTAAGGGATGAATCTCTCATGCATCCAAATTATGAAAAGCAGGTAGTTAGTCCATAACATCATGACATATATATCATAAAATACTACTAAAATAACAAGTCAACATGATCATAATGTAAAAAATATACACTAAACCTAACTCATAGTAATGCAATCATGTAATCTAAACAATATTCAACTATTTCATAATAGCAAATAACTCATATCTTAGTTACTAATAACCAAATAAAATTGACTACTATAAATATCGATGAATAATCAAGTAAGATTTCTTAGTGATAAAATGGGATGTAACATCCTTTCCCCCTAAAGTTGGTCATCATCTCAATGACACTTATTCAAACATAAGTTTTAAATTAAAAACATTATTCAGTAGAAAAATAACGTAGTATTAAGTATCAAATCAAGCAAATATGGAAATCATCTATAAAACTCATCATAGCCCTCTTAAGTAACACTATCCTCAAAATATTAGTCCCACAAGACCTTACACTATGATATATCCCTATTATGAAAACAAAATTTACGAGTGTCAATTACTTTGATTAGTTCTACCATGACCAC
This sequence comes from Torreya grandis, assembly GCA_037957365.1. Classification (NCBI taxonomy): domain Eukaryota; kingdom Viridiplantae; phylum Streptophyta; class Pinopsida; order Cupressales; family Taxaceae; genus Torreya; species Torreya grandis. Next base: position 1,075,646 of record JARHVA010000636.1, read on the forward strand.
CCTGGGATCTAGAACCTACAAAACATTCTAATCCAACACATGTGAAGGATCAACTACATATTTTTTAAGATAAGAAACATGAAGACATTATGCAATAGTGCTAGGGATGGTGATAATGCAAGCTCGTATGCTATAAAATTGACCTCTTCTAAAACCTCAAAGGGTCACACATATCTCGATGAAAGTTTCTTTGACTTCCTGAATTTAATCAAGCTCTTTTGTGATTTAACTCAAAAGAACACTTTATCACCTACAAAAAGTTATCTATGTGTTCTTTTCATATTAGTATAACTCTTCTACCTATCATTGGCATTGAGCAATCTCTATCTGATTGATCTAACTTGATCTTCTATTTCAAATAGTGTCTTAGGTTCAAAGACTAGCCTATCTTACAACCTATCCCAATTAATTGGTGTCCTGCACCTTCTTCCATACAATGCCTCAAATAGTGCCATCTTCAAAGCTGATTGGTGTGAGTTATTGTAATCAAACTTAACCAACAGAAGGTAATCTTCCCACTTATATTGCTTATCTATGCAATATGTAAGAAGAAGATCCTCTAACACCTAATTAACTCACTCAATCTGACCATCAGTCTTTAAGTGGTATGTAGTGCTAAAATTTAATTACATACCCAAAGTTGAATTCAAATTTATCCAAAATCTAGAAGTCATCTTCAAATCAAGATTTTAAATGATTTTCTCTGATAATCCATGCAATGGATACACTTCCTTTACAAACCTCTTTGCAAGAGTAGGTGCATCATCTGTCAAATTACCTGGTATAAAGTGAGATGCCTTGGTTAGTTTGTCAATTATAACCAAGATCATGTTATGTCTATTCTGTGATAATGTTAAACCTTGGACAAATTCCATACTGATCACATACCACTTCTATTCTAGTATATCAAGTTAATATAACAAACCAGTCAGAATCACATGTTCATCTTTCACTCGATGATATTTCAGACAATGTGACATAAAATCCACTACATCTTTCTTGATTCCCTTCCATAAATAAAGTGGTCTAAGCTCTACCATAGCTTGGTTACTCTTGGATGTCTTGAATATGGAGCATTCTATAGTTTCTGTAGCATTTTGCTTCATAGATTCTCTCGATCTAGCACATACATCCTTCAATTGTAATGTAAAATACCATCACTCTCTAATTTTAATCTTATATACCTAATATTCTGATCATTCTCAGATAATGCTTTCCTAACCTGATCATATACTTCATCTCCTAATGATAATTTGATCAGTTGATCCTTGAAAGTACTCTTGATAGTAGCCATAGATGATATGTAACTCCTATGATTAAGGGCATAAACTACTCTATTTTCCTTGCCTTTGATATAGTTGATATCTAAATCATAATTAGACAAGAAATCTATCCAACATCTCTAATGAGCATTCAGATTCAATTGGGTGAAGTGTACTTGATTCCCAAGTTATTATTCTTGATCTCAAACAATTTTCTCAACAAATAATGTTACCAAACTTTCAAAGCATGCACAATTGATTCACATTTTAGGTCATTAGGGTAATATTTCACCTCATAAGGCTTCAATTTCTTTGATTTATAAGCTACTATTGCAACATCTTGCATAAGGACTCCTCCAAGTCCATCCCTAGATGCATTTGTGATCAATGAAAATTGACCAATGGGGTTAGAAAATCTTAACACTAGTGTTGAAGTAAGCTTTTTTTTCAATTTCTAAAAAGCTACTTCACACTTGTCTGACCAATTAAAACTTTAGTTTTTCCATTTCAAAGAATTAATTGGATTGTTATCTTAGAAAAATTCGGAATGAACTTCTTGTAATAACTTGTTATTCCCATGAAACTCCTTATCTCATGCACATTATACGGTACTAGCCATTCTATAATGGCTCTCATCTTTTTTAGACCTTCTAAAATACCATTTTCAAACATAATATGTCCCAAATATTTTACTCTTTCTTGGAAAATGTGTACTTAGACAACTTTTTATATAACTTGTGCTTTCGCAATAGTTTCAGAACTAGTTCTATATGTTGAAGATGCTCTTCTTCATTCTTAGAGTATATAATAATGTCATCAAAAAAGACCAAAAATAAATGATCTAGATAATCTTTGAACACACTATTCATGAGATTCATGAATGTTGTTAGAGCATTTGTCAACCCAAATGGTATCACTGTGAACTCATAATGCCCATATCTAGTTCTAAACATTGTCTTCAAAATTTCCTCATCCCTTTTCCTTAGTTGATGATATCCTACTCTAATATCAATCGTGAAAAATACCATTGCTCCCCACATTTGATCAAAGATATCATCTATATGAGGTAGTAGATACTTATTTTTGATAGTTGCTTTGTTCAACATTCTATAATTTATTCATAGTCAAAAAGTATCATCCTTCTTCTTAACAAAGACAATTGGTGTACCCAATAGTGACACACTTGGCTTAATCAACCCCTTTGATAATAATTCCTAGAGTTGATCCTTCAATTCAACCAATTAAATGGTTGTCATCATATATGGTACCTTAGATTGAGGTTTCAATTTGGTCATGATATCGATAGAGAAATTAAACTCACATCTAAGAGTCAATCTTGATGATTGCTTCAAAAACACATCATGAAAATTCTTAAGGGATGGTTCATTAAATTCTTCCATCTCATTTATCTTGATGATAAATGCTTAGCACCCTTTTCCTTGGGCCATCTTGAGTTTCATAGAGTAAATATGCCTAAACCTCAACTCTCTCTTCTCACCTTGAATTTGTGTCTAATTTCTGAAGTATTTTAGACACTCAACCTTATTTAGATATCAGTCAAGATTAGATTTATGCTTTGCAATCCTATTTGACTCCTAAGATCACATCATTTGACCCTAACGATGCTACTTAAAGATCCATTACTATTGTGAGTTTGATCAACCTAATCTCTAGCCAATTTTGTAGCTACTAGTACTCTCACATCCTAAGAATTTTATTGCTCAATGAGATGATCTTCAGGGACATCCTGGTGTACTTCCTCTTCATGGCCATGAAATTCCTGCTCCATGGTTGAAATTAAGTCCCTAGTTTCATTCATGGTTTTGAGAATCTGATCTAACTTTGATTCTTGCTCAGTGGCAAATTAGTTAAAATCAAATGGAGGGTCATTATCATTTAGTTTGAAGGATCCTCTCTAGATACTCTATTTTTACCATTCTAGTTTTTGGTAAATATAAGGATATGAGAATGTTAGTGGACTCATTAAGTCCTAGAGTTCAATTTGTAGCTTTGATACCACATGTAACATCCCCACTGGGATCCACTTAGAAATATATGATTTTGTTAATATAAAAAACGTATTATTTCATTATAATTCACCACAAGAATATAATTAGTGATCCAAATAAAATATTATATGTATGCCAACTTTAAAATAATCATGTGATATCTATTATCACTGATCATTATCATCATATGAAATACATCATAACTGAATATAAAAAGTAATTACACATATCCAGTCATAACTTGTACAAACATATAGCCACTATTGTCATAGAACAATAAGTAAGTAATTACATCTCATTATTTATAATGTTTCAATAATAATAAATAAAATACAATGTATAAGATACAAGGCTCCATAGAGCATGAGTTCCTCAAGCTCCAGTATCTATGGCAATCTCAAGTGTCATCTCCAAATAAGTATTGTTGTGGGGAGGGAAAGCGTCATCCAAGTGATTTTCCACACTAACCACATACCATCAATCCCTTGAATAATCTCCCATAGTTAATTCCCCTCCTTTCATGGATGATTATATAGTGATGGTACAAAAATCTAGAGAGACAAGCTAGTACTTGTGTGCTCTATGATTTCTAAGAACATGTAGTGTACCATAAAGAAATATGTTATAACATGATATCACATAAACATATAAATCATAGATATGAAATGATAATGTATAACTAACATTAATTTAGCCAAATTTTTCAATAGTTATTGATCTCTAAGATCAGTTAAATTCACACACAGCACTTGATTAGATTACTTCTATCTGGTATTGGTGATGCTAGCAAGCTAGTGAAGTCTATCTCATTTCTTAATCTGTACCGTCAATACAAGATTTGGTTAACATAAGTATAACCAATAGATTCATAAATATTACTTCCTATTATACATCATAAAACATGCTAAGCATAGGAGTAATCAAAATACATACATTTAGTCCATCAAACATATGAATGAATCTCCACAACATTATTTAACACATAAATAATAAGAATAGCGATTCTAATTTATACCAACCCATTATAACTTGTATTTAGATTGCATATTCAAATTTTTTTAAGTAAATACAAATTCAATATATTCTATAGCAAGCACTAATATCACAACTCACCATTTTATGTACACTCTACTCATTTTTGAATAGCCAATCATAATAAAGAAAGTCATAATTCTCATGAAAACATAATATTTCATTTAGAAAACTAGATACATTTCTAGGAGACTTTTATTTATGCAGTTATATAAATAGTGTTCTATTCTTCAGGAAACTATAACTTAATTTTTTTTAACAATCAATAGAACTATAGATATAGGCATACGACCCAATACACCAATATTTATTACACTCTTATAGGTGTACCTAAATATTTAGATAGATATATTCCCTATATACATGTACTATTACATATTAATTATATTCATAACATGTACCATATATAAGTACTCAAACAATATATAAATATTATATGTAGATGTCAATAGTCATTTTAAAATTATAATCAGTGTAATCATGCTTTATACCCTGAAAATGTAATAAATGCTCACCTATAATAAGTATCTTTATAATTATTATATATTTTAGAAAAATAAGTATACAATATACCTAAACTTGCTCTTCATGTTCATTACCAAGAACAATCAAGACTATTAAATATCAATTATTTGCTCTCATTATAAATAAAATAAATATCTAATTCAATTTCATTATAAACTATATAAGACATTCACATAGTTCCTTTATGTGTTTGTACCCTACAATAGTCTATGAACATCATCATATATATATTGTTATGAGTTTGATTCCCTCTTATTTTATATGACCATCATGCTTCAAAATACCTTAGGGTTGACCTTTTCATCATTCGTGTGATCAATAATCTAAACTGATAATGAACATTCCTAAATTGATTTCTCATTTGAAGAATGTTCTACCACATCAAATAGTCCACTTGAGCTTGTAGATCGATCATTACTCAACTTTATTATCTTTGGTTTCCATACATTCATTTGTCTTCTCTCTTACACTCTATGAGCTTTAAACCTCTTGTTTTGACTTGACATCCTTTTACCTCTATTAAGATAGAATCTTGAAATGTGTCCCACATTCTAAAATTTTTATCAAACAACCTTATACAAACCTCTTGATTGATGATTCCTTTCATAATCCCATGCATATTCATTTTTAGAGGGTCTTCTACACTCTCTTGCTCTATGACTAAATTGATTACATGTATTATAGTAACCATTGAATGAATTAGCATACCTCATAGCATTAGGCTATCTAATTGGTATTTTCATGTTGACCTTCTTGTCTTCATTATCTTTCTTCTTGACTTGATCTACCTCCTTTTGGTCTTCTTTGAAACCAAGGCCTGTCTTATCACTTGTAGACTTTTGACTACTCAAGATGTCATCTAGAGCCTCAATTTTTTTTTCAAACTTCACAAAGGTCTCCAAATTGTTATATGCTTGATCCAACTCAGGGTTCAAGAATTCCATGTCATTTCCATACCTAGTGTATTCTTCCTCTTTAGCTTTTAATCTAGCAGTGATTATCTCCATATGTAATTCAATCTGATTGATGATCTCATCATACTCCTTAGATGTGTTACTTAGTCTTTCCTCAAACAAACCAATTTTATCTTTAAAGTCCTTGACTAATAATCTTAGTTTGTAATTATTCCTTCTTTAAAACTTCAACTCCTCTAGAGCACTCACCAATTCTACCTCAAGGGTTACTTTAACCTCTTCATCATTTGATTCTTCATTATCCATAAGGTATTTTCCTTTTGATCAACCCTCATTATCTATCTCTATAGCCATGAATAAGGTTTCATTATTGTCATGTTTATGTTCATGTTCATTACTATCATCATCACTATCAGATAAACTCATGTCACTTATATCAAATGAGTTATTATCTTCTTTGGTATATAAACTTATCTTATTCTTGAATGACCCTTTCCTACCTTCATACTTCCTAAAAAAAAAATTGTTTTTATCAAGCTTATAGACCTTATTGTCATCTCCATGATATTTATCATATTCTTCATCATTCTCTTCCTTATCTTTGTTACGACACTTAAATGCAAAGTGACCAATCTTACCATAGTTAAAACATTTGAAAGGCATCTTACCCTTGTATTTACTACATCCAAACCTCAATTTCCTAGCAAACATGGTTATTAGTTTATAATCATCAACACTTGAACATAATTCATCTTTGACCTTCTTGGATTTTGACTTCTTCTCAACTTTGAATGTTCATTCCTTCTTGGTAGGTCTTCCTTCATTTACTCTCATCTCATAGGCAGTCAATATGCCATGAAGCCCATCCATTTTTAGCTTGTCCAAATCTTGAATCTCTTCTACTATAGACACCTTAGAATAAAACTTAAGAGTTAGTGATATCTTTAAATTTTGAATAACTGTATACTCTTTCACTTCTTCTCTCAATCCTCTAATGGCATTGACAATTTCATCAACCTTCAATAGGTAGGATGCAATGGTTTCATAGTCATTCATCTTCAGACTTTCAAACTATCTCATATGGGTCTACAACTTGGCCATCTTCACCTTGGTGTCTCTTTCATAGACAGTATTTAATTTTTCCCATATCACCTTGGATAACTCATAGTGCATCACCTTCACAAACTCTACCTCTGATATGCCACATAGAATGGCAATCATCACCCTGAAATTGCTTTCACTTTCCTTCTTGCCTTTTGCATCAGTTGGGGGTGTAGGAGGTGGAGTGTATCCATCCACAACCAAATACCATATGTCATGGTCCATTGAAATTAGATATTTTATCATTTTTATGCTCTAAAATGAATAATTAGTCCCATTGAATAATGAATCCTTACCAGTAAATAAACCACCTTGTGTTTGTTGACTAACCATCCTTGCTTCTATGATCTCCTTTAGGATGTTAAGCCTACTTCAAAGGACCTACTTTGATGACAAATGTTTTAAGAAAAATTATTGAGATGGGGTGTGAATCATTCTTCAAAAATTTATTATCAATTTCATTTAAGCAAACATGAACCATTCAAGCAAGCATATAGTTCTAGTAATCATGAACACCTATCTACATAAGCATGAGATACATGAACACAACACATATATAGAAAAACTTCGAAGAAAAGAAAAATTATAGATATATAAAAATGGAATAAATTTATATAATATAAACACCAAATTTAGTGAATCACTAACTTCATATGGATCACCAACCTCAACTAGTTAAGCACCAACCCAGCTAGGCTTTAGAAAGCACCAACTTGCAAGGAGGCACCAGCGCCCTAGATGACTCAACACCAACTAAACCATCTGATTGATTTAATCACTTTAATAACACCTTTTGTCTCAACCAATTTATGATGACCACCTCTTCAACTCTTCACCCTCTTATTCCTCTCAAATTGCCTTCTAGGCTTTTTCGTTTAACTAGCCCTCTTCTTGACTTGATTGGGTTATATGACCTTGATATTCATACATATAACGTCTATAAAATCTTCATAAATTTTTATTTATTCTATTTATATGTTCTAAAATACCTCCTTCTACTTACCAATACACTATTTCATTTGCTTTCTCACTACACACACAAATAGGCTTAAAACTACCTTATATATATACAAGCCTCTTGCTTATATTTCCACTTGGTTGACCAAACAACCTTAACCCCTTAGGTCATCCATGGATATATATTTTTAAATTTCATAAAAATTAATAAAATTTTATTTCATCCCCTTTAGGTCTGACATATCTCAATTAGGCCTTATTTCATCTTTAGGTCTCATGGAGACCTAATCCCATTAGGTATACTTTAGGACATGTTACATTTTGCCTTCCTTGGAACACTTTTAAACTCTAAAAATTGTAATAATATATCCTATAAAAATAAAATATACCTATAATAATATTATATATGATCCATATCACCTTTTATGTCCAATCACCACTTGAAGCACACCATTTGTATTGTTCACAATTAGGCCTTCTCATATACAAAAAAATTGTCTTGAACTACTGAAGAGTAAACATAAATTAGTTTAAAAACCATGGTAATAAATCACATATAAAAAAACTTAATGAACTTGGGATCATCACCATATTATTTATACTTCATAATTCAATACAAAATAACTCAAACTCTTCTCTGCAAGTAGCCCACTCAGAACTGCCAGAACACTCTAAAACCTAGTCATGAACAACTTGATCTTTAACACCTAAAAAAACACTTTCCATGACCATTGATACTTTAAAAATATAATTTTACATCTCTGTACCATTATAAAATATGAAATCCATAAGTTCTAATGTCATATATTGATATTGCATACCAATCCTTTGGCCTTAGTACACATAGTCAAACTAGAACCAGACAAGCCATTTTCACTTCAACTTTTCAACCACTTTTAATCAATTAAAATATTTACAAAAGAATGAGCACTATTTTTAAGTCACAAAAATCAACACCATATATATATATAGTCTCAAACTCATCATTGTAAATAACTTACCCAAAACTACCAATTTACCTTAAAGTACAGTACTGATGACTTAGACCTTCAACACCTGTGTAGACATGTTAAATGAGTTATGATGCATGTAGATGATCCTATGAGTTAATTATACCACTATAAAATATAAATACAATATTTTCAAATATAAATACTGGTATTTTCAACCAATCTCATAACCTCACTATACACAGACCTCACTGAGATAGACAAGTCAACATCTGAGCAACTTTTTCACTATAACCACTAACCTCCAAAACTTTGACCAAACATTATCATGTCTAAAAATTATTTAAAAACATATTTAATCAATTGGTTTCATCCATATTTCATGATAGCACATCCCTAATCATCTTCTCACTACTACCTAGGTTTCTCATTGTTTCCACCATTAGGCCTGTTAGCGACTGACCAACTTGGATAATCAATTTAGCACACTTGAAAGATATAAAATTTCCATAAAAATTCATGGACATAAAATAAAATTCTCCACCTTCTCCATCTAATTATTTTAATACTTTGACTTGGTTAACTCTAATTGATACAACAAATCTCTGAGATACTAGTACTTTCCTTTAGGGTCTACTCACACACCTAAAAATTCAATCACACTGGAGATGCATAGGAGAGTTTAATACATGATCCAATAATTTTTATAGTAGTTTGAGACCATTTTGGGCTGTTTTGAATAAGATCTTTCATATCAGGTCATTTTTAGGATTTTAGAGAGGGTTAATATTATTTCTGGTATTAACGATTATTCATAAAGGACTGCCCCTCATTTATAAAAATAATGCCAGGAGATATTATATATAACCCTTCCACATATATATTTAATATATTAGGCTCCCATGTAGAGGTTACACATGCCAATGAACACCTGAAATTCCTTTTCGAGTTTGCATGCCCTCATTTTGTGTACTCGAGAGACCTTAAAACCACTTTTCATGCCTTTTATTGAAAACCATGACTTAAAAATTTGTTAACATACTTGAAAAAACATAAAATACCTCTTTCCATGCTCACATATGAAAAAATTTCTTGAAAATTGATCATGACCCTTCATTAGGCCACATTCTCTCTCTATACTTTAACCTACAAATTCGATTAAGCCTTAAAACTAGTCTTCACACCTCTTTCCATGTGATATCCACCTCAAAAACATACTCAAACAACCTCTATTATTCTTAAATAGTTCCATACGTCCTTTACATACCTTGACAATAGATCATGATGCCTTATTAGGCTAGGTAGGGTCTAGTAATGGTTTAGTTGTAGACTTTATCTATAGGTCCTACCCATGTAGGCTCATATTGAGAATATCATGAGCGTTCCAATTCTTCAAATACATTTTAATCAACCTCATATAATATATTATTTCTCTATGCATCCATCTCACCAAGCCACCATGCTCAAACCTTCTCACTAGGACTTTACATGCCATGACTAGTGTCATGACTAGGTTTCTCAAGCACTTGAAAGTTGACAAGTTATCTTAAAACACTATTTGATGCTTCTAAACATTTATCACATGAATAAAATGATCCTAAAACAATTTCATACCTCTGTACATGCCTCTTAATGCTCACCATGCACATGCTCATGATATGATTATGCTTGTTATGACTAGGCTTCTCAAGACACCTTGTACTCAAAGACTAGTACAAAAGCATGATTACCTCAATGATGCTATCAAATAATAACATTCATAAAACAACACTTTCACACTAATGTAAAAAAATTTACAACAAAAAATATAAGAATCATTAGGTTGCCTTCAAATTCTGTCTCAATAAAGAGACATTAGGTTGCCTTCAAATTCTCTCTTGTCACATGGCTTCCTTATCACATCAAGCACACAAGCTCATATATCAAAGACCACTCAGAATGCATCTTCACTAGATGTACCTTGACATCAATGATAACACTTCTCAAAAATCTCCCCCTTGGTCATTGATGCTAAAACAATCTTCAATTTGATCACTCTCATCTTCCCCAAACTGGTTAAACTTCTTTCTTGAACTTTCTCCTCCTTTAACATTAATGACAAAGGGTCATACACACTGTAACTTTTGGAACCACTCATTCTCCCTCTTTGTAAACTATTCTTAGAAAATTTAAAAAGAGATCAAAGCTACTAATCTCCCCCTTTATCTTCACAACTTGGGCTCACCAAAGGAAACAATATAGTTCTCAAACCATCTACAACATAAGTCATACTCAACTACCAACTATTATAAACATATGACTTTCTTTGCTTACCTCTTATATACTTGTAAATAATAAAATTTGGAGCTTATGAATAACCTAAATATCTCCCCTTCAAACAAAGCATCCACCATGTTTTTGTTAACTTGAAGTATGTCTCCATGAAACCTAATTAAGTCACCCTTTTAATAAGGCACTAGAACAACACAAAATTAGGGGATTCCTAGATCTCCATGCTCTCACAAGACTAAATATCTTTTAGGATTCTATTATGCTTATTTTTCACCTTACACTTGACCTTTTCATCATCTATGTGATCAACAATCTAAGCTAATAATGAACATTCTTGAATTGATTTCTCATCTGAACTATGTTCTACCATATCAAATAATCCACTTGAGCTCGTATATTAATCATTACTCCACTTTAGTGTATTTGGTTTCAATACATTCATTTTCCTTATCTCTTGTACTCTAGGAGCATCAAACCTCTTATTTTGACTTGATGACCTTCTAACTCTATTAAGACAAAATCTTGAAAGGTGTCCCAAATTATGACAACTGTAGTAAATAATGTTATGCATACCTCTTAACTGATGATTCCTTTCAAAATCCCATGCATATTCATTTTTAGAGGGTCTTCTACACTCTCTTGCTCTATGACCTAATTGATTGCATTTATAACAATAACCACTAAATTAATTAACATACCTTATAGAATTAGGCTATCTAATTGGTCTTTTCATGTTGACCTTATTTTTATTAGATTCTTTATTAACTTGAGTTGCCTCATTTTGGTCTTCTTTAAAACCAAGACCTATATTATTACTTGCAAATTTTTGAATACTCAAGATGTCATCTAGAGCCTTAATGATTTTTTCAAACTTTACAAAAGTATCCAACTTATTAGATGCTTGATCTAACTCAGATTTTAAAGATTCCATGTTAGTTCCATACCTGGTGAATTCTTCCTCTTTATTTTTTAAGCTAGGAGTGACTAGTTCCATCTATGCTTCAATCTTATTGATGATCTCATCATACTCCTTAGATGTGTTACTTGGTCTTTCATAAAAAAAATCAATTTTAGCTTCATAGTCCTTGACTAATTATCTTAGTTTATGATTCTTCCTTCTTTGAAACTTCAACTCTTCTAGAGCACTCACCAGTTTTCTTCGAGGTTTACTTCAGCTTCTTCATCTGATTCTTCATCATTCATAAGGTATTTTATTTTTGAGCAACCCTAATTTTCTATCTCTATGGCCATAAATAAGGTTTCATTGTTGTCATGTTCATGTTTATTATGATCGTCATCACTATCAGATGAACTTGTGTCACTTCTATTGGATGAGTTATTATCTTCTTTGGTATAGAATCCTCTCTTGTTCTTGAATGACCATTTCCTACCTTCATACTTTATGAAACTTTTCTTGTTTTTTTCAGTCTTATATACCTTCTTGTCATCTCCATGATGTTCATCATGTTATTCATCATACTCAACCTTATCCTTGTTAGGATACTTAGATGTAAAATGACCAATCATACCATAGTTGAAACATATAAAAGGTAGATTTCCCTTGTACTTAATAGATCCAAACCTCAATTGCCTAGAAAACATGGATATTAGTTCATCATCATCAACATCTAAACATACCTCATCCTCAACCTTTTTGGTTTTTGACTTCTTCTCAACTTTTAATGTTGCTTCCTTATTGGGAGGTCTCTCTTCATTTGTTCTCATCTCATAGGCAGTCAATATGCCATGAAGCCCATCCATTTCCAACTTGTCCAAATCTTACATCTCTTCTACTAAAGACACATTCAAATCAAGCTTAGGAGTTAGTGATATCAATACTTTTTGAACAAATATAGACTCTTTCACTTCTTCTGACAATATTCTAATGACATTAACAAATTCATCAAACTTTAATAGGATGGATGCAATGGTTTCATCTTCATTTATCTTTAGACTTTCAAACTATCTCTAGTGGGTTTACAACTTGGCCATCTTCACCTTGGTGTCTACTTCATAGATAGTCTTAAATGTTTCCCATATCACCTTGGTTGACTCATAGTGCATCACCTTCACAAACTCTACCTCTGATAGGCCAGATAGAATGGCATTTATTGCCTTGAAATTGCTCTAACTTTCCTTCTTTCCTACTACATTAGTTAGTGGTGTAGGAGGTGGAATGTATCCATCTAAAATTAATTACCATGTGTTATGACCCATTGATATTAGATATGTCCTCATTATAATTCTCTAAAAGGCATAATTAGTGCCATTAAATAAAAAAGCCTTACTGGTAGAGAAATCACCTTGTGCTTGTTGACTGGCCATCTATGCTTTTAGGATCTCCTTTAGGCTATTAGGCCTACTTCAAAAGACTTGATCTGATACCAAATGTTGAAATCAAAATTATTGAGAGGGGGTTTGAATTAGTCTTCAAAACTTTATTATCAATTTTAATTAATCAATCATAATTGATTCAAGTAAACATATAGATCTAGTAAGCATAAGCACCTATCCACATAAGCATGAAACACATGAACACATCACATATATGGGAAACCCTCAAAGGGAATAAAACCCACTAATATCTGTAAATGGATTATATTCCTATAATACAAACATCAAATTTAGTGAAGCACCAACTTCACATAGAGCACTAACCCCAACTAGCTAAGCACCAACCCAGCTAAGCTTTAATAAGCACCAACTTGCAAGGAGGCACCAACCCCCTAGATGACTCGGCACTAACCCCCTAGATGACTCAGCACCAAATCAACCACCTAATTAATTTGATAACCTTCATAACACATTATTTCTCAACCAACTAATTTTTGGAAAAAGTGTTGTCAATGATGTCAAAAGTAATGATAAAGTGGTGATGTCAATGATGAAGGATGATATCATGAAGTGACAAGAAGTCCTTGTGTGCTTGATAAGTGATCCATGTGGTTTTAGGTGTCTTGATCAATGGATAAAAATTTTATATGCTTGTGAGATGTTCTTAGGTGATGTAAGATTCTTTGGGAGTTACAGTAGCAAGGATTCATTGAGGGTTTGCATCTAGGATTATCCTTATGACCCTAGGTGGCCTAATGAAGTAGTTTGAGAAGGATTGATGATTTGAGATCTAATGTTAGTTTTTTTTCATGATATAAATTTTTTTATCTAGTGTATCTATGTAATTACAAGTAAAGTAATAAAGACAAAGGTGTATGAATAGTGTCTTGGTGATCTCAAGGGTATGTAAGCCTAGGTAGGCTTGACAAAATGAGATAGGTTGATCAATTATAAGTAAAAGATGGAAAATGTGGGTGTTTAAATAGATATAATATGTTTTATTGGAGGTGTATACCAATTTTGAAGTCATAAGTTTGCACCAAAATGCCTAAGAGTGGTTTTGAAGTTTCTTGAGTGCTTAGAAAGAAAAGATGAGAGATCGAGAAGAAATTTTTGATGCTCGTTGACACGTGTAGACTTTTCATGGTGACCTAATAATTTATAGAGATATGGTATATGGTTATAATAATGGTTTCCAAGCTTTTTTTAGTGGTTTTAGGTACAAAGCTTTATGAGCATTCGTTAAGAATGTAAATTGGTCAAAACCCTTCTATAAACACTCTTAATGACCCAATTGGATAAATATTATTGGATATTTCCCTTAATGGATTGGAAATTCAAGTTTAATTATTATATTTTGTATAATATTTTTCCATGCATCCCCAGGTGGTCTTAGTTTATCAAGGTAGTGAGCAAAAGGTGCAAAATTTTGATTATTTCTAAAGAAATTGATGTTATATGAAGGGTTGACTGAGTCAACACAAGAAAATAATTAGAGTTTGAAGGCCAATAATTTTTATTAAGGTAAATTTATTTATTTTTTAAATATGTTTTCTCTAGTTCAATCATTTTTATCATGGAAATTATCCTATTGTTAATCTGCGAAAGAGTGAAAATAGTGAAAGAAACTAGACTTGAGTGAGAACCTATTTAAGGATGAGTTGTAGGTGATTAGGGATGGATATAATTATTTGAGGTATTTTTTTAATACCTATGCCTCATTTTACCATGGTTTTTAATTGTTTATGGTGATTATACATAGGCTAAAAGGTTCTCCCAAAGTGATTTGTTTGAGTAAGATGAACTGTGAAGGTATGTCTTCCAAAAGTTGATCCATATGTTCCATATTTTATATTAAAAATATATGTATTACTATTTGTATATTTTATAATGGCATTTAATGAAATTTTAAATAAATTTTTATTCCAATGAATTTATCCTACAAGTGTTAGGAGTCATGTTCACTATGACTGTGTTTTTGAGCCAAGTTGACAGTTCCAAGTGTGCTAAAGTAAGTGATGTGTTTGAGTACTTATAGAAATTTATGATGCATAAGATGGACATATTGTTTTTTTTTATATCTAAATGTATGATAAAATATTTTTTAAAGTTATAGAAATAGTTTTAGGAGTTGAATTATCAAATCCAAAAAGGCTTGTCTAGTTATGTATGCATAGTGTGAGAGTGGTCTAAGAGATTGGTATGTTAGACCAATGATTTATGACAAGAAAAGAGATATAAATTATGGTTAATTATATATATACCTCATATTAACCATTTATTTTTATTATATTTCATGAAATTGTTCTTTCAATTCCAAATAACAATTTGATTCATGACTATACTTTTGGAGGCTATAGGCAGTCTAAGTGGTCAGTTTGAAGAAATGAATTTGAAGTTGTTTGACCTAAGTTAAAGGAAAAAATGAGTATCTGTATGTTTTATAAGTATAAAATTCTCATAATAAGTCATTTTAAGTATATTTTTTCCCTTATCAAGTGTGAAATGTCAAAGTTTCTTGATTGTACTTTGACTATGTTTGAATAGTCTAAGTGGTCCTGTTGCAGAGGTGGTTTTGAATGTTAGGAACCTAAGTGGTGATGTCAAATGGACATGGATAAGTTTATAAATTCACTAATTATATATTCATGTATTTTTTTTTAAAAAAAATTATAAAATTGATTGTATGCTTCAGTTCTTAGAGACAGACTTTTCTATGTGTGAAGGCCTAAAAGGCGAGTAGACCTAATTGATAGGTTCAAGGTGTGAAATGGAGTTAAAGGTAGTAAGGATACAAGGTGAGATTATAATTTGTATATTAAATTAATATTTTAATTTTTTTAATCACTTTTGGAAGATAAAAATGGTCCAAGGAGTTCAAGGGTAACTTGTGCCTTGAAGAAGGGCTAATTCTATTAAGTCTCAATTAGGCCTAATTGAGTCTTAGCCTCTATGGGTTATAACAGACATATAGAGTGTATTTTTATCATATGTAACATGTTTATGAACCTATTTTAAGTTTAATAAAAGTGGGTTAAGTATCTTTTCTGACCAAGATGGGTTGAATGAAGAGTATGGTATAAAGGTAATGCCTAATTGGCCTATTTGGACTAGTTGAGAAGGAGAAGAGTTAAGAGAAGAAAAGAGCCCAATCAAGGAGAAGAGGAAGGTTATTGAGTACCTTAAAATGTTTAATAGGATAATTCATGAATATATAATCAATTTTATTTAGGTAGATAACCAGGTCATTGTATCTAATGAGCCTAGAATAGGCATATTAAGTGAGTGAGCCCTAGAGGCTATTTGAGTGAAAGTGAAGAGGAAAGAGTGAAAACAAAGGAGGTCATCATCAATTGAAGATTTAATAATAGGTGTTAAATATTATAATATATTTAATGTATCTAATTTTTTTCTTGGTTACCTATGGGGTTGGAGCCTCCTTGCAAGTTGGAGCTTGGAGAAGACTAGTTGGGTGGGTGCTCAACTAGATAGGGATTGGAGCTCTTTGTGAAGTGGTTGTTTCACTAAAGGTTGAATATTGGCATTATATAAAATTATTCCATGTGCATGGTTTAGTTTTTTTTATCCCTTAAGAGGTTTTCCCACATAATATCTTGTGTTATCTTGTGATGTACTTGTGTGATTGTTTGTTTATGCATTGATCTCTTATATATGCTTCATGGAATGGTGTTTGGAATTGAATATTCATTGTTGTTGTGAAACTAATTCACCCCCATATCATTATATACTTACATAAATTGGTATCAAATATATAACTTTGGAGGAGGCTTGATATCCTACAGGTGATCCTAAGTAGCTTAAAGTATGATGAGGACAATGTTCATCTTATTTGCAGTGATGGATAAGTTTGTGAAGATCATGGTTGAGGTCTCCATAGAATCCTACATGATGGTGTCATCAAGGTTGAATAATAAGGATTATTTTTTAATATAATTAAAATATCAAACCTAATTTTATAGATAAAAGGACCTTGAAGACATGTTGAAAGATAAGTCCTAATTGCATTATGTCTTCATGAGATCTAATGAGCGTATGAGAGCTAATGGAGCTTTCTAAGTAAAATTAAATGGTTTGTGGATATCTATGCATGGAGAAGACTCATATAAAATTTAAATAAATTACATGAAAATGTTTGATTCATTAATAGAGATATGAAAATGTGCATTTGTGCAATAAAAGCTCCATAAAAGTTGACTATATCTCAATGTCTTTATGAAATGATAGACTATTGTGACTTGCTAAGTTGAATGGTTATCTTAGGCGCTCAAGAAGTTTGATCAAGGTGATTAAATATATTATCAATGTAATTTATCTCCTGAATATGCTTTGTGCAAGGTTTAATTTGTTCTTTGATATGAATAATAGACCTTATTCTTGAAAGATAGTGATATGAGGGTTTGATGTCTTCAGACCCTAACAGGAATGTTCATGATGATAATAACTTAGTTATGACATATGTATCTATTTTATCATTAGGTGGATGTTATGTAATGTTTCCTTCAGATATTATCATGCTTGTGATGTAGGTTTGAGTGCAAGATAGTGTTTAAAATGACAAAGTTCAGGATAAGGGTTTGTGAACTAAAGATTGGTCTTCAAGACCAATGTCATTATGGTAGAAATTTGTTGCCTATGGTGTTCTAAGAATGAGATGAAAAGTTTTGTATGTCATATAGATAAAAAATGGTTTGAAGGTGATTGATGTTTTGATTTTCTCATTTAGAATCTTGACTATGTATAGATAAAGTTTGAAGAATGTTTTATATAGTCTAGCTTATTTTTCTTTGCCATAAAGATGAGATGATCAGTGAGAATAAGGATGATCTTAAGATCATGTATTGATTTTGATCATGTTATGTATGCCATGAAGGTGAGTAATAAAGTCCTAAAGATGTGTATTTATCCTGTAGCTTCACAAAGTATCCAATGACTTTGAAGGAGAGTGAAATAATGTTCCTAAAGGCTGCATTGAAAGATGACCTTTAGGTCATAGTTGATCAAGACACTTGTTTATTGGTTCTTATTTATGTATCATGAAGGAATCAAAAGAGTATCAGAATATTTCCAAATAAAATGAGGTCTCATAGACCTATTTTTGACTATGTGTTTCTACAAAGTGCTTTAAATAATTTCTAAGACATGATGGCTTCTGGAGGTTAAAGGGTAGTTGTTTGTTGCTATGATATCCATATGAGAGTTATCCATGCCTACTTCAGATGTTTGAGTTGATCTAAAAATAAATAAGAGTATTCAAGAACAAAGGGGGAGTTATGTGATCTTAGGAGATCTTTAGGTTCTAGTTTCATTCAAAGAGATCTGATAAAGACATGAAATCAAGAGACAAGTCACCAAAATTTGATATGATTACTTGATCAAACCTAGTCATAGCTTTGAAAATATATTGAATATTCATGCATGGACAAAGGGAGGTTGATTTTTTAGTAAGTGTTTAGGTCTTAGGATCAAAGGACTATATGTGGATAGTGTTAAAAGATTGCTTGCAGACCTAGTTGGTTGAGATGACCTATTGAATATGTCATGATCAAGGTGAAGCTTGTATTTAGGGAGAGCTAACTCAGATAGTTTAAGAAGCTTGAGGAAAAGTACACAAACACAAGGGGATATTATGAGCTCTATAAGTAAACATGTTCAAGGATCAGGTAAGTAAGAGTGAGTAAGAATCCAAAGACAAGCTACCAAATAAAAGAACAAGAATGTATAGGTTTGATACATGAAGAAGATGATCAAGATGTGTATATCAAAGGGGGATCAATTGTTCATCCATGTGCATGAAAGTTAGGTGAGTATATTGATCACCTAAAGTATATTTTAATGCATGCATGATGTTAGGGGGAGCTTAATTTCTTTTTAGTAAACTTTGTCATTAATGGCAAAGGGGGAGAAGGAGAAATATAGGTTTTCATCAATGATAAAGGGGGATATTGTTGGAAAAAGTGTTATCATTGATGTCAAAGGTAATGATAAATTGGTGATGTCATTGATGAAGGATGATATCAAGAAGTGACAAGAAGGTATTGTGTACTTGATAAGTGATCCATGTGGTTTGAGGTGTCTTGATCAATGGAGAATGTTGTGACAGGCTTGTGAGATGTTCTCAGGTGTTGTAAGATGCTTTATGAGCTACAGTAACAAGAATTCATTGAGGGTTTGCATCTAGGCTTAGCCTTATGACCTTAGGTGTCCTAATGAAGTATTTTGAGCAATATTGATGAATTGAGAGATAATGTGAGTTATTTTCATGATATAATAATTTTTATCTAGTGTATCTATGTAATTACAAGTCAAGGAATGAAGACAAAGGTGCATGAATAGTGTCTTGGTGATCTCAAGGGTATGTAAGCCTAGGTAGGCCTAACCAAATGAGATAGGTTGATCAGTTCTAAGTGCAATATGTAAAATGTGAGTGTTGACAAATATCTAGTATGTTCTCTTGGAGGTGGATACCAAGTTTGAAGTCATCAGTTTACAGCAAAATACCTAAGAGTGGTTTTAAAGTTTCTTGAGTGCTTAGAATGAAGAGATGAGAGATCCTAAATAAATTTTTGATGTTCATTGACACATGTAGACTTTTCATTGTTCTAATAAGGCTTTCCAATATTTTTTATTGGTTTTAGGTACAGAGATTTATGAACATTCATTAATAATATAAACTGGTCAAAACCCTCCTATAAACCCTTTTAATGACCTAATTGGATAAATATTACTGGATAGTGCCCAGAATGGATTGGAAGTCAAGTTTTATGATTAGATATTATAGATGATTCCTCCATGTATCCCTCAGTGGTCTTAGTTTATGAAGGAAATGAGCAGAAGTTATAGAAAAGTGATTATTTTTGAAGAATTTGATGCTATAGAAAGGGTTGAATAAGTCAATGCATGAAAATAATTAGAGGTTGAAATAAAATAATTTTTATTAAGGTAAATGGATTTATTTTTGAAATATATTTTCTCTGGGTCTATCATTTTGATCATGGAAATTATCCTATCTCTAATCTACCAAATAGTGAAAGAAGCCGTACTTGAGTGAGAAACTATTTAGGGATGAGTTACAGGTGACTAAGGATAGATAAAATGATTTTGGGTCTTTTTTTAAGACCTATTGGGTGGTAATTATTGATGGTGCTCATACACAATCTAAAAGGTGCTCTCAACGTGACTTGTCTAAGTAAGATGAATGTGAAAGTGTGTGTTTTATAAGTTAATCCTCCATATTTGCTATTAGACATATATGTATTAGTGTTTGTATATTTTATAAGGGTTATTAAGTACATTTTAAATACATTTTTAGGTTAATTAAGTGATCCTACAAGTGTTAGCAGTCATGTTCACTATGACTATGTTCTTGAGCCAAGTTGACAGTTATAGGTGTGCTAATGTAAGTGATGTGTTTGAGTCCTTATAGAAAGATATGATGCATAAAATAGACATATTATTTTTGTTTTATATCTGAATATACCATAAAATATTTTTGTAAGTTATATAAATAGTTTGAGGAGTTGAATTGTCAAAGCCAAAAGAGCTTGTCTAGTTGTGTATGCACAGTGTGAGAGTGGTCTGAGAGATTAATCTATTAAACTAATGACTGATGCCAAGAAAAGAGATATAAATGATGGATAATAAAATAGAGACCTCATAGGAACCATGTATGTGGATTATATTTCATTAAAGTGTTCTTTCAATTACAAATAACAAGTTGACTCATGACTATACTTTTGGAGGCTATAGGCAGTCTAAGTGGTCAGTTTGAAAAAGTGAGTTTAAAGTTGTTTGACCTGAGTTAAAGGATCAAATGAGTATGGAGATGTTTTATAAGTCTCAAATTCTCATAATAAGGCATTTTAATTCATATTTTATCCTTGATCAAGTTTTAAATGTCAAAGTTGATTGATAGTACTTTGACTATGTTTGACCAATTTGAGTGGTCCTATTGCAGAGGTGGTTTTAGATGCTTGGAGCCTAAGTGGTGATGTCCAATGGACATGGATAAAATTGGGTGGTCATGGTGATTATTTGAGACTAATCGGTTATGATTGTATGATTTAAGTCATGAATGATCTATTCATGTGTTTTTTCAAGTGGGTTATTTGAGAAAAGCGGTTGTATGCTTCAGTTTTAAGAGATAGACTTTTCTATGTGTGAAGGCCTAAAAGGCGAGTAGACCTAATTGATAGATTTAAGGTTAAATGGAGTTAAAGTTAGTAAGGATACAATTTTAACTTATAATGTTTCTATTCAAGTAATATGAAGTGTTTGAGTCATTGGTGGAAGCTAAAGATGGTCCAAGGAGTTCAAGGGTAACGTGTGCCTTGAAGAAGGGCTAATTCCATTAGGTCTCTATTAGGCCTAATTGAGTTTTAGCCTCTATGGGTTATAAATGACCTATGGAGTGTTTTTATATCATATGTAACATGTTTATGAACCTATTTTAAGTGTGATCTAAGTGGGTTAAGGATCTTGGCCAACCAAGATGGGTTAGATGAAGAGTATGGTATAAAGGCAAGGCCTAATTGGCCTATTTGGACTAGTTAGGAAGGAAAGGACTTAAGTGGAGAAAAGAGATAAATCAAGGAGTAGAGGAAGGTCATTGAGGACCATCAGAGGGTGAAAATTATCAGTCATTCATATATAATCAATTTGATGCATGTGGATAACCAGGTCATTGGACCTAATGAGCCTAGAAGAGGCATATTGAGAAAGTGAGCCCTAGAGGTTGTTTGAGTGAGAGTGAAGAGGAAAAAGTGAAAAAAAAAGAGGTCATCATTAGTTGAAAATTTATAAATAAGTGTTCAAGATGATCTTATATTCAAGATATCTAAGTTGGTGCTTGGTTTCCTAGTGGATTGGAGCCTCCTTATAAGTCGGAGCTTGCAGAAGACTAGTTGGGTGGGTGCTCAAATAGATAGGGGTTGGAGATCCTTGTGAAGTGGGTGTTGTTGGTGTTTTAGATTGCACCCTAGCTTAGTATAACATTTTTCAAGTATTTTACTCAAACCTATTCCAACATGGGACTGACCCTAGGCTGTGGGTATCCTAATAATGGATCAGACCTTCAAAGAAGGTTGGATTCCTTCTGGATCTATCACCTAAACTAAATTATAATTGGGGAAAGGGAGAGAGAAATGGGTAAAAACATGTAAAGGAGGTGATGCACCATAAATTTGATTATTTTACCACATATGTAAATTAATCTAACATTGACACACTATACTAGAATAATAAGATCTAAAAAAAAGTCCTTTATTTATCTCAAGAGGTTACAAAGATCAAATCTAAGTAGAGTCTATTCATGCCCAAGAGAGGGATTCCCAAGCTATTTTCAAGACTTAGAAGCTTGTATTTATAGGGAAAAAAGATGAGAGAGATAAGGAAGTGAGTAGGTAGAAAACATTGAATGAAGTCCAACTACTCTTGATGGATTAGCATTCTTAATGATGTTGAGTCATGATTTTATCAAAGAGGAACAAACTTTAAAGCTTTTCAAAATAATTTAATGCTCCATAATTTTTATCTGACCACCAAGTCATTATCTTGGGACTCCATGCCACCTCTACTTGATCTATCATGAGAATAAATCCTTTATGCCTTGAAATTGATAGAGATGTTTGGTCTATTTTGAGTGGTTTGATGTACCTATTAGTATCATAATATCTGAGCATAAATCTCTTTATAGATTTAAAACCAATCATATTATTGTTTTTCCTGTAGCTCAATGCCTAGTCTCATTTCAAAAAATAAATGTCAACCTTTGACTGTAGTAGGTCTAAAATATCAATCCTATCTTCAAGGAATTTTGTTGATGATGCTTGGTCTTGAAATATTCACCCTAACTTGACCCAGATCTTGCTCGAGCTCTGTTTCCTTTTTATTAGCTTACCCAAGTCAAAAAAACTATCTCCTCAACCTCCATTGAAAGTCCCTTGGGTTCAATCTTACTTGTTGGTTGTTGAATGATGACTCAGGATATTGACCTCTTGACTCACCTCACTCCATTGATTTATCCTGTATGAATGCACATGCTTTGTCAATCTTCTACTAGGACCCATGCACCTTTAACACTTGTCCACTTTATATTCATCATCAAGATCTTTTGACCCCTTTTTGACTTATCTCACTCCATCGATCTTGATGTATGATTAAATGCACTCCATTGATCTTATGGGGACCCACTAACACTATCAAGATACCTTCCTCCATTATATTTGGTTTTATGTTCGAACATTTAACATCAGATATGCTTGCCTTTTGAAATCCAATGGCTCTTTATTGTGTCTTAAAATTGATGTTTATGCGAACATCATTTGACATTTGCATAGATGTATTTGATGTCCCACATATCATCAAATTTAAGAACATATTAATTTATGCCTGAGTTTAAACTTGACTTCTGCACAAACATCTTCATCTATTGGGTCAACTTCGAAGGCTTGGATCTTGAAGCAAAAAATTCATGGAGGCACCAAAATTACAGGATATGTTCTTGATATTATAAGGGATGAACCCATTTGATCTGTTGGTTTCAGGAGCTTTCTAATTTTACTTATAAAATGTTAAAGTGAGCTAACTTGTGTGTTTTACATGGCATTTGTGTGCCTATCACAAAAAATAGTCTCAAATTGCTTGGGAGGTCAACTTTGCACTCTCATATCTTCTTTTTCACTTCATTAGATGACGTGAAACGTAGCACGTATAAACTAGGGACTAAGTTGAACAAACCCATGTGATCACTTTTTATTTAAACTACCATACATGTGAGATATGACCTCATCAATATGCTCACTTGGCTCTATTTGAGCTCTTTTGTAAATTGGCTAAGTATGAAAACTTAGTGAATTTTGTCTGAGAGGCCAACTTTGAGTCTTCATATCTTTTAATGTATTTAGACGGATGACCTAAAACTTGGCACATATATTCTTGGGGCTAATATAAATAGAATCATGTGACCAATTCTCCTTGACTCATTCACACATGGTAATGATAACATAATCAAACTACCTACTCAAAAATTTTGCCACTATATCCAAAATGTCTAGATGAACACAATGAAGAACCAAATGAATATAATGCACTTCCATACTCATTTCAAGCACTTTTGACATCACATAGGGTCTCTACAAACATCCTATCTTTTAGAAATTAGCAATTTACACTTTAAGTTAATTTAAAGTGTTTCAAAAGCTTTGCAATCAATATTATCTTCCTCTTTTATCATTTGATCCTTCTCTCAATCAGGAACATTGCTTAATTATTAAAAGCTCTATATGTAGGCCAAAAAATAGCCAAAATCTTTAGCGACTTAGCTAGGAAGCATATGTACTATGTGATGGGTGTCATCATTCCCTTCATTTAATCAACTTCTTGTTGATGTCATATTGAACTAGGGTTGTGTCTAAAGCTATATACAATAAGAAGAATCGTAGTGATTTAGTAATTGATTGTAGGTATATGTATTTTTTTATTTTTGTTTTGGGGGTTTTTATAATGTCTTAAGGACTTATTGGTTAAAACCTTATTGGAATCAATCTATGCAAATTTGCTGGAAGTAGACACACGTTGTAGAAATGAAATAGATCATTGGAAATAAACACACTTTTGCAGAATGAAATAGATTGCTGGAAATAAACACACTTTTGCAGAATAAAATAGATTGCTAGAAATAAACACACTTTTGCAGAATAAAATAGATTGCTAGAAATAAACACACTTTTGCAGAATAAAATAGATTGTTAAAAAATGATTGCAAAGAAATGAGAATTTAATCTAAAACCCCTGCAGGAACAAATTTATAAAAAAAATTAACTTTAAGGAGTTGGAAGAATTTATAAATTTAACAGAGTTACCTATTTGCTTTTGAGAATAAAATATAAATATTGACCAAAAATGAAGATCCTAGTTCTTTGGAGGAGTGGGCCCTTGCTCCGCCTAGAAACAAGATTGAACAATTTAATTTTCTTTCAAAATAGAAATGGCTTATTTTATTGATAAAATGTTATGTATTACAAAAATGTACTAGTCTATCCTTTTTTCTCTATTCTTCAATGATCTTCTATTTTTTCCTAAATTCTCAAGTCTATATATATAGATGCTTTGATGGCTATAACTGTTTCATAGATACGATGGAACTAAATCATACCCAGAATAGATGCTGAATCAAGATGTGGCTGGATGTCCAGCTGTGTGATAAATGTCTTGGATCTACAAATACAAAAATTGGGAATCTACTCTTGATTTAATGGGATCATTGACCTAACAGATCACTGATCATTTTGGAATAGATCCTTATCAGTTCCATATCTAGCTGTGAAAGTTTTGGAGCTTATCTATAAGAGTACCGGAGCTAATTCAGATAATTTTGGAGCTTAAATATAGAGTTATAGAGCTAAGTCAAAAAATATGACAACTTAAAATAGTATGATGGAGTTTTAGAACTAAGCTGAATTGATTCCAATGTTTCCAAAAACATGCAATACACTTCATATTTGTTCTTTAGCCTGATGATGACCTATTTTATTGCAAAAATTGAATTTTCTAACACACTTGTTAGGAATTACAAGTTTTTAAATGTTAGAATCATAATCAACAAAAGATGGATAATTACATCCTAACTCATCTCAGATCAAAATAAAAGTAACAAAATGCAATCAAACTTAATAGAAAGAAAGAGTAAGATAAGGTCATTTATTATACATTTATCAGGCATATCCTGGCCTCATCATTTCCCCCATACTTACTTGTTTGTAAGTCCCTTTACAAACTTCACTCTTCGAATTTGGAATTGTATATCCTGCATTCCATTTGATTGCTCAGATCAAATGGCTGGAACTGAATATCCCAATGCTTTGATCTAGAGGTACTATACCCAACTCTTGCTTCTACTTTTCTTTTCCATTCTGCAAATTGAGTGGGATTTTGAAGTTCTCTATTTTTCCAAGGAGATATGGGAATGAGAAGTAGAGGTGGCCTTGTCCACATGCCTATCCATATGCACCAAGGAGTTTCATTAATCCGAGGAATTATTATACATAAAGCTTTTGCCCTTTCTAGACTCCAAATCAAATTTGAAGGGGATATTACTTCCCTTCTTTTTAATGCCACCAGAAGAAATTCCCATCTTTTTAAACATGCATCATAGATATTATCAAAATTTTCCTTCTCATAAGAGGTGAAGACATCCATGCTTTGCTGTAAATTGAAAAGATAAGGTCCCCTAAATTTGTCATTAAATGCATGGGATTGGAAATGTGTAGCAAATGTGAGTGGGTTACCATAATGAATTCTCATATAGAGACCAGATGAACTAGCCTTTGACCAATGCTCTGACTCCCTTTCCTACCATGAAATCTGATTTTGAAGAACAGAGACAAATGTGTTAAGTTGGCTTTCCCCTACATACAAATTGATCATAAAACTTGTATTTCTTTCTAGCATAAAATTGCAGACGTAAAATTCATAAAGAAGGTTTTTCTGTTCTGTATTGGCTAAGGAGTAGGTGGCTGAGAAATCAGCTTCATCTTTTATTTCATGTGGAAGGCCACATGTTATCCTTGCCAACTGCCAATGAATGAATTGTTCCTCTAAAAACATGCTATAAATAGGAGAAAGTCTTCTACATGCAAGTAATTTCTCACTCATCATAAAAACTATTTGTATTTTCACAAGACATTTATACTTATCATTTTCCTCCTTGTAAAATTTGTCTTCCCTTTCCTTCCTTGCTTTCTCTTCTTCTACCAATTTGCCTTTCAAGTCTATATTGGATTCCTTGATTACACTGAGTTCTCTACATGTATCATCCCATAACTGCTTGAGTGGCAAATAAGTCAATTCAGTCTGTGCAAAGACTATTGACATAGAGTTTGTATTGTACATTTTTCCTCGTTCTCCATCAGTTACCTTTTAATCTCTGCTAATTCCTCATTCTTGGCTATGAACTAGTTTATTAATTCTTCAAGGAGCATTTCTTTCTATTCTAATTTGAGTTTGAGGAAGTTCAATTCCTCATCCTTTTCCTTGATAATGAGTTCTACTTTAGACAAAAATAGAGCTTGTTTAATCTATTGGTTTTGTTCTTTTTCTAAAATTTCTTGGGGAGTTAAGCATTCTTCTTCCACCATAGGGGATTTCCATTTCCCTCTCTAAGATGCATGTTCATCTTCTACATGTGATGGTGCTGTTGTCTCACCCATTTCTTGGAAAACTGGCTCCTCAAATCTTTCATCTCTTTTTTCCTTTTCTATTTGGCTTGGTCCAGGAGGAGTCATGGCCATGCTGCCCAAAATATTAGCAGCTTCAGTTTCCAGCCTTTCTTATTCTTCCATCTCCTCTAAACTTTCTTTAGACTTTTTATGACATTTTCTTTCTTGAGGAGCCTTAAAATGTGCAGACATAGGTTTCCTTTTAGAACTTCTTCTGATGTTCACCTTTTGCTCAGGCCTAGGTGAACTGTAACTGTCAGAGACAGGTATCAGTTCTTCTGTAGCTTTAGCAGAAGAAATTTCTTGAGAAGGCATAGTAGGGTCTATAATTTTAACTTTTCTTCTAGATTTTCTTCTTTTTAGTATTTCCTCTTCCCCTAATCTTTTCTTTTCCTGAGTAATAGTATCACTTTTCAAATGAACTGAAGGAGCAGGAGGAGTTGTTATTGTTCTTCTAGAAATACCAGGGTTTTGCCCAAATTTGCCAAGAAATTTGTCCCACATTTCTTCCCCATTTTTATTTAAAAGGAAATGGTGCTGACATACTAAATGCACTAACCCATGATGTCTGATTGTTCCTACACCCCAAGAATACCTCTGGGCCATGGTATGGATGGAGTCAAAAATAAACCCTAGAAGGTTTACTATATATTTTGGTTTTTTGGCTCCATATCTAAGGTGTATAAGGATTTTTAGGACTTATTTTCCTACTATCCCAAATGGTCCATCACAAGTTAAATATTTAACTATCCAAAATGTTACTCTGTCAAAGGGTTTGGGCAAGCTGGCCCTTTTGACTCCTTTGATGATTTTATTTGTATTATAAATATACTGTGGTTTAGCTTCCCCTTCTTTCAACATGGTTTCAGCTAGGTCTTTTAATGTCCCTTTGACAGGGTTTGGGACATGCACTATTGGTATTTCAGACATCTCACTTATTACTTTCATATAAAAATGAATAAAAACCTTCTGAATTTTTGTTCTATTTTGTTCTAAATTGATAACAAATTCTCTTACTAGTTCATCATTATATTTGGGAAATTTCATCAAAAACTCCAGCCATCCTGCCTTTTGAAAGATGGTTGATACTTATTCATCTGCAAGGAGTTGGGTATCATTTTCTGGTTCTGACTTCTTTTTTATTTTCATAATTCATTCTTCTTGAATCTTACATAGGTAAGCTAAAGATTTCTTCTCTTATTGGTGGAACTGATGATTTTGGTTGCAAAACTAGCGGATTCGGTTGTTGATCTAGTGAATTCAGTAGTAAAATTACTATACTCATATGTGGAACTTAGTGATTTTGACTATGGAACTACTGTACTCAGTTGTGGAACTGACGGAGGTAATTCATTGTATCTCTTTAGAAATTTCTCTGTAGCTAGCTTTTACTTTGTTGATGCAATAATAAGAATGATTCTTTATGACTATCTGCCAACTTATTCCATCATCAATATCCTTCTCATGATTTTGCACATTTAACCATGATGTATAATAGATGACTCATCATACTAATCTTTTAAATAAAGTCTAATCACACATGCAAACTTTCAATTTAACCTTTAATAAGTTAAAAACATAATTACCATCCTTGATGATGTAATCCCTCCATCATGATGACTCATCATACCTGAAAAATGGTTAGAAAAAAAAATAGCTAGAATAAAAAAAAAATTGAAGTAGCCATTTATTTGAGAAGATCAACTGCCATCACTGGTTTTCAATTGATCCTTTTTTTTTAAGAAGAGAATGCCATTTACTAGTTTTCATCCTCTTCCCTTTATTCTAGATCTTTTCATCTGATTATTTGATCATTATGAAAGAACTGGGTTCTTCCATATGATCAAATTCTTTGTTTTCTTCAATCTGCTTCAAGAATTCATCCTTAGTAGGAGACTTCCTATAAAGTTTTAGCCTATGTCTATTGACCAAGAGTATTCTTCTACTGCCATCAATGGGAAGTAACTGGATATAACCATTGTCAAATATCTGCTTGATTTGATAAGGTCCCAACCATCTGGTTCTTAATTTGCCTTTGAATTTTTGGTACTTAAAATCAAATAGTAATGCCTAGTCTCCTACTTTGAATTATCTTTCCTTGATATGTGAATCATGCCATTACTTCCTTTGACCTTGGATTATCTCTATATGGTGAAGTGCTTCCATTCTGAATTCATCCAATTCATTGAGTTGAAGGATTCACTCCTTTTGAGCTACATCCAATTCAATTCCCACCTTAGCTATTGTCCTCAATGTCTGTAGTTCAAACTCAATAGGCAACAAGGGTTTTTTCCCATAGACTAACTCATATGGTGAAAACCCTATTGTGGTTTTCCAAGTTGTAAGCCCAAACAGCTTCAGGTAGTCTTTTTACCCAATCTCTTCTTTTAGCTTCAACTATTTTAGTGAAGATGTTTTCTAATTCTCTATTTGTTACTTCAACTTGTCCATTTTCTTGTGGGTGATAGGGAGATGACTTCCTATGATTGATCTGATAATACATTGTGAAGGCCTAGATCATATTGGACATAAATTTTGGTCCCTGGTCTGAAACTAAGCTTCTTGGTGCTCCAAACTTTACCATAATTCTATGTCAAAGGAAATCAGCAACTACTTCTTTAGTGGCATTTGTTAAAGCTTGCACTTCCACCCATTTTGTTACATAATCAGTACACACAATAATGTGCTCTTTTCCCTGTGAAGGAGGATTAAAGGGTCCAACAAAATCCAATCCCCATCTCTCAAATAGTTCAATCACTACTTGTGGTTGCAGAGACATTTCATTGGTAATGGTTGGCTATCCCATCCTTTGACAAGGATCACACCCCCTGATATATCTCTTCACATCTTTGTACAAAGATGGCCAATAATAACCAGTGCCAAGTATCTTGTGAGCTGTTCTTTTCACTAAATAGTGTCTTCCACTTGGTTCATCATGACATGCCTGGAGGATGTCAAAGATTTCATCTTCTCTCACACACCTGCGTAAAACCAAATCAAGACCACATTTAAATAGAATTATTTTTAACTATTTGAATTGTGCACTAGTTTTGATTAATTTATTTATTTAATTTTTAGTGAAAGGAGGAAAATTCTCTATTACAAGATAATTTGCCATGTTAGCAAACCATGGTGTATTAGCTAAAATAAAAAACAATTGTTCATCTGGAAAGTTATCCTTGACTGGATTTTTCTCCCCTGTAGTGGTCAATCTTGACAAGAAATCAACTACCACATTAGATTTGCTTGGATTATCTACAATGGTAATATCAAATTCGTGTAGAAGTAATAACCATCTAATTATTCTACCTCTAACCAGTAGTTTGTTCATTAAATATTTAATTGCTGAGTGATTTGTATGTATAAATATTTTGTACCCTATAATGTAATGTCTAAATTTATTAATTGCATAAATCACAGCTAGAAATTCTTTTTTAGTGGTAGTGTAATTTCTTTCAGTGAGAGTAAGATTTTTACTGAGATAGTAAATAGCATACATTCTTCCTTCTTCATCTTTCTGTCCCAAAACTACACCAATTGAGGTATTTGAGGCATCAATTTGGATGTGAAAAAAAAATTCCCAATTAAGTCCTTGAAATATTGGGGTAGTTACTAATTTCTTCAAAAGCATGTTGACACTGTTCATCCCAAAGAAATTCACAGTCCTTGGTAAGCAATTTAAACATGGGGGGCAGCAATTTTACTAAAATCCTTGATAAACAGCCTATAGTATCCAGCATGTCCTAAAAATGATTTGATATTTGTGGGAGTTTGAGGAATAGGCAAGTCTGAAATAATCTTGATTTTGTTTTGGTCAACATGAATTCCTCTTTTTAAAATATGGTGCCCTAATACAATCCCTTCATCAACCATCATCAAATATTTCTCATGACTAAGAGACAAGTGATGTTGTTCACATCTTGTTAATACTTTGTCCAAATTTTTTAAGGCATCATCAAATGTATCTCAATACATAGTAAAGTCATCCATGTATACCTCCACATAGTCATTTGTTAGGTCTACAAAAATTGGTAATACAACTCTTTGAAAGGTTGCTGGAGCATTACATAGTCCAAATGGCAATACCCTGTAAGCAAAGGTACCCCATGGACAAGTAAATGTAATTTTGTCCTGATCCTCAACAACAACTCTGATTTGATTGTACCCACTAAATCCATCTAAGAAGGAAAAGTATTGTTTACCTGAAAGGTTTCTAAGACTTGATCTATGAATGGTAAGGGAAAATAATCTCTTAGGGTGGCTTTGTTCAGTTCCCTATAGTCAACACAAATTCTCTATTTTCAATTCTTTTTAGGGACAATTACAAGAAGAGACATCCACTAGCTATCTGAGATAGGGTAGATAAAACCTACTTGTAATAGTTTTTCAATTTCTTGCTTGACTATATCCCTTAAGGCTAGATTAATCCTTCTCTGAGGTTGCCTAACTAGTCTAATGTTTTCAGTATAAATGTGATGGGTGCAAATACTTGTATGAATTCCCTTCATATCTCTATGGTCCCAAGCAAAAGCTTTAATCTGATCCTTCAGAACATCAACAGTTTGACTTCTTCATTATTCTTTAACTAGCTATTAATATTCAAAAAACATCTTGGTTGAATCTACATGTTTGGTTCTAGGATATGATGAACTTATTTGTTGAAAGGGTTACATTAAGGTATTTAGTGGACTGGCATGTGGTAACAAAATATGATATGTAGCAACATCTTCAAAAGCTCCCAGAGGTAGAATGTTGGACAAGGGACCATAGGAAGAGTTATGATACTTATCTTGTTGTAGGTCAAACTTCTCATTACTACTATTTCCAAAAATTCTTCATCATCTCCTAATATCTATAAAGCTAAAGCTAGAGATCATTCCTCTCGCCAAGATAAATTGCATTCCTTTGGAGAAAAATTATCTTCATTTGCAGAGAATTGGTGTGGTTCCAGAACTAATTGTGATGGTTCCAAAATAGATTTTGCATGTTTTAAAACTAATCCCAACTGCTCCAATAATGATTGATGTTCATTTAATGAAGGATTAACCATATCGTCTATTTCCCATACATGATCTTGCAATGTTATCATAGCCAAAGAAGATAGATTTTTCTCATTAATATCAGGATTATTAACCCATAATTTTGCTTGATTGTCAATAAAAGGACGTGTAGATAGATATAATGAAATTTGCTTAGAATTCTTACCATTTGAAATAGTCATATCACCTGACCTGCAATCAATTAAGGTAGCAACTGTAGCTAACCATGGTCTCCCCAAAATAAAGGGATAACCAAGTGTTTTACCTTTTGGTTGTAAGATAAGGAAGTTGATTGGATATTCCCATGATTCCACCATTACTGCCACATCTTCAATAACTCCTAGTTTTGCTACAGACTGATCTGCCATCTATAATATGGTATTAGTAGGTTATATGCCTATTAAGGGTAATGTTTTCAAAGTGTCCACTGTCATTACATTGATAATTGTGCCCAAATCAATCAAAATGTTATGTATATCCTTATTCCCTATAGAAATAGAAATAATAGGGCTTCCAGGATCTCCATATTTGGGTAGTAGGAGTTTTCCTGCTAATAAATCAACAAGTTTCCCATCTACCTGAATAGTCCTGGGGTACTGCTTATTTCTTCCAAGTTTTTAAAAACATAATAGTTTGATTAACTTGTTCAACTTTGGAATATCATTAATTATGTGTAACAATGGTATTTCAATATTCAATCTTCTTAGTTCC
Source organism: Torreya grandis (assembly GCA_037957365.1). Classification (NCBI taxonomy): domain Eukaryota; kingdom Viridiplantae; phylum Streptophyta; class Pinopsida; order Cupressales; family Taxaceae; genus Torreya; species Torreya grandis. Next base: position 1,108,985 of record JARHVA010000636.1, read on the forward strand.
TACACCAATTCAGATTCCTTAAGTTTTATGATTTCTTTTAGTCTTTCTAGAAATGGAATCTCAGTAGAATTCTTTCTGGTTCCTTATCTTTTTCTTTGTCATCTTCCTTAAGTGTAATTGTGTTAGGGGTTTTAGCTTCTTATGTTATCTTAGTGATTATAATAGGTGGACTGCTAACTATTTTTTCAGATCTAGTTTGAATGTTTTTACAATCCATTGTATTTAAATCAACTAATTTTGTTCATTCTATTTCATATCCAGGAGTTGTTTGTTTTTTTCTTGGGTTTGCTACTAGTTTTGGTGGCATTTGTGTTTGGATTATGTTTTTAACCTATGGATTTTGTGCTGGAGGTCCCATTATGGCTTGTTGGTTCTGATTTGGATATGTCTTCCCTTACACATAATTATTAGGGCCCCATCTAGGTTGTGGCCAAGCATAAGGATTTCCTTGACCAGCCCAAGGTTGTTGATGTCCTTGAGTATACCAAGATTGACTTGCCCAATCCTAAGGATGCCATGTGGGTTAAGGGGCCCAAGGTGGTTTTCCCCAACTTTGTGGTACTGTTTGAGCTACACATGGCATCATCCAGGGATTAGGAGCTGGTCTTGGCATAAACTATCCTTGGTTAGGTTGTCTCTGAACAAAATTTAATTATTCTGTGGTGGATGATGTATTGGTTTGTTTGAGATATTTTTTTATGAGTGGAAAAGGAGAACAAGCATGAGTATCATTTTCTTTAGACTCACAAACAAGACATACTTCTATTTTATCCAAAGGACATTCCCTTATTGCATGCTTCTTCTTGCATTTAGGACAATACATGGCTAATGGTTCAAGTTGGGCATTGCTTTAGCTTGCAATCCATCCATGGTGGAGGTTAATTGAACTAATATATCTATTTTAAAGTTTACTCATTCATCAATCAATTTGTTCATATTTGGATTCAAATTTTTAACCAGTTTCCCCTTTCCTTGTCCACCCCTTGTCCTTGAATAGTTTTTACAAATTTCTATGACTTCATCCATTCTTAATTGAGCAATGTTTCTTCCACCAATTAAATCAAGGGTTTCCCTAGATTCATCATTTAGACCTTTGATAAAAATGGTTTTACTTAAATCTTCTTGAAGTACCAATCCACATCTTTTACTCACAAAGAGGAATCTGTCTAAATAATATTCCATATTTTCATCTTCTTCTTGTTTGATTTTGAAAAATTCTTCCTTTCAATTTCTTCCTTTACAATAATCTTGATATTTGTCTAGGAAAATAGTTTCCATTTGTTTCCAATTGGTAATAGAATTATATGTTAATCCCATAAACCACCTCATTAATGCATCCTTCAGCGTCGATGGAAACAACTTTAGTTTTTGATTATCTATCTTGTAATCATAAGTCTAACATAGTACTTTAAACTCAAATAGAAATTGGTCAGGATCCTCATATGACATTCCTCTAAATGTGGGCAAGTGCGTAGGTGAGATGTTTTTCATAGTGGTTTCATCATCCTCGATATGAATGGAATAGGTAAAGGTTCTCTCAGGTTCTCTTCCAGCTTCTCATGCCATCTCTTCGGTATTTTCTAGTCCCTTCTCCCAGTCAATGTGGTATGTGGTCTATTTTGGGGATGGTGAAAATTCAGGAGTAGGAGGTTGACTACTCAATTGAGAATCAAAACTTTCCCTCAATGGATCTTAAGAAATAATCTTCCTCCCTAAGTTTCTACTTGGTTCTAGTGACTGATCCAAAAATTCCAAAAATGGCAATTTTGCTTCTTGTCTTATAGGAGATAATGGTGCCTCCAATTCTTGCTCAGCGTCCCTTCTTAAACTAGAGGATGATGGAAATTCTTGTTCAGATATTTTGGGGAGAAATCTACCCTTGGAGTCTCGTGGTCTACTCATAAATTATGGAAAATTTCTTTAATTACTAGATGAATGATTATTGCTCTTGTTGACACGTAATTATAAAATTCCAACTAGTGAGTCCCCGGCAATGGCACCAAAAATGATGGGTATCGTCATTCCCTTCATTTAATCAACTTCTTGTTGATGTAATATTTAACTAGGGATGTGTCTAAAGCTATATGCAACAAGAAGAATTGTAGCGATTTAGTAATTGATTGTAGGTATCTATATTTTTTTCTTTTTGTTTTGGGGATTTTGTTAATGTTTTGAAGACTTCTTGGTTAAAACCTTATTGGAATCAATCTATGCAAATTTTCCAAAAGTAGACACACATTGCAGAAATGAAATAGATCGCTAGAAATAAACACACTTTTGCAGAATGAAATAGATTGCTGAAAATAAACACACTTTTGTAGAATAAAATAGATTGCTGGAAATAAACACACTTTTGCAGAATGAAATAAATTGCTAGAAAATGATTGCAAAGAAATGAGAATTTAATCTAAAATGCCTGCAAGAACAAATTTACAACAAATTTTAACTTTAAGGAGTTGGAAGAATTTATAAATTTAACAGACTTACCTATTTGCTTTTGCAAATAAAATATAAATACTGACCAAAAATGAAGATCCTAGTTCTTTGGAGGAGTGGGCCCTTGCTCCGCCTAGAAACAGGATTGAACAATTTAATTTACTTTCAAAACAAAAATGGCTTATTTCATTGATAAAATGTTTTGTATTACAAAAATGTACTAGTCTATCCTTTTCTCTCTATTCTTCAATGATCTTCTATTTTTTCCTAAATTCCCAGGTCTTTATATATAGATGCTTTGATGGATGTAACTATTTCATATATACAATGGAACTGAATCGTACCCAGAATAGATGTTGAATCAAGATGTGGCTATATGTCACGCTATGTGATAAATGTCTTGGATCTAAAAATACAAAAATCAGGAATCTACTCCTAATTTAATGGGATCATTGACCTAACAGATCACCAGCCATTTTTGAATAGATCCTTATCAGTTCCATATCTATCCACAAAAGCTATGGAGCTTATCTATAGGAGTACCAGAGCTAATTCAAATAATTCTGGAGCTTAAATATAGAGTTCCAGAGCTAAGTCTAAAAATGTGACAACTTGAAATAGTATGGTGGAGTTCTGGAACTAAGCTGAATTGATTTCAATGCTTCCAAAAACATGCAATCCACTTCATATTTATTCTTTAGCCTGATGATGACATATTTTATTGCAAAACTTGAATTTTCCAACACACTTGTTAGGAATTACAAGTTTTTAAATGTTAGAATCACAATCAACAAAAGATGGATAATTACATCCTAACTCATCTCAAATCAAAATAAAAGTTACAAAATGCAATCAAACTTAATAGAAAGAAAGAGTAAGATGAGGTCATTTATTATACATTTAGCAGGCATATCCTAGCCTTATCGCTATGATCAAACTCAGACCATGCACATGACTCTTAGACTCATAACAGATGACTACAAGAGACCTCTTGATTTACAAAGATAAAAAAAACTCCAACAAAATAGGGAAGGAAACAAAATAAAGTAGGGAAACTATCCTAACAAAGAAAATGTACAAATAAACTACTTATATAGGATAAAATAGAAACAAACTAATCTAATTAACCATGACAAAACATGATCCAACTGGATCAAAAGGGAAATTCATGAATTCATTCATTATAGAAGATGGTACAAGTTGTAAAGTAGGGGGTTTATTGAACATAACCTTTGAAGAGGCACTCTTTTTTCCAATTATTTATCTTAACATCTCCTAAAATGATCCATCAATAGCAAACTAGTCACCAACAAATACAAATTCATCTTGCAATTCTAGATCCTTTTTATGTTGTTTGTCAACTATAATCTTGTCAAGTGACATCTCATTTATTCCTTGTCCTTGAGTGACCTTATCCTTATTATCAACTGCTAAAAGTTCATCAAGATACTCAAGGAGCTCTGAATAATCAACCCAATACATATCATGATCTTATATAGATGATTCTTGATCAAACTTATCAATAACAAGCTCTGCAATGGGAAACATATCTCTACAAAGATATTCAATATCTTGTAGAAATTTAAGATATAGTTGTCATTCATTATTTTTTCCTTAACTTTAATCAATCTAAATAAGATTAGCTTAAAATGTATCTTGATCCTTCTCAAGTGGAGATATATCAACCTCATTTATGATTTCATCTTGTACCGATTCTTCATGGAGTTCTTTCATATCAAGATCAGCTTTTTCCTACATACCTGAGATAACTTCTTCAATATCAGCGATAATCTCATTTTTAACTTGTACCTCAAGAGAGGAATCAATGAATAGCTATTCATCATACACACTTGAAGCATCATCTTCACATTCCCCAAGAATTTAGCATGGAACAGGCTCATCTTGAAGAAGGGAGATGGTGGGAGGGTGATGAAATTCATTTGTTTGAGAGAGAGTATGAAGCATGGAATTTTGATCAAGATCATATTTTGGGATCTTGAGGGGAATATAAAAATTTAGGGAATCTTGAAGAGGAGGGAAAGAAAAACTTTTGAAAACTTTTATATTATAACCCTTCCACTTGGCCATTACTTCATCAAAGCTTGAAATCTCTTTATCCTAAGCTTGAGGGATGAGTGGTGAGTAAAGATAACTACAAGAATGTTTAGTTTCTTGAATAGGCTCTTAAATCCAACTAAGAATATTTATTGGCACACACTAAGTATGGTTAAGAACTTCATGAGAATAAGTAATACAAGAAGATTGGTAAGGAACACATGGGGTCTTTGAGACAATTGATTCAACTCAATTTTGTGTCTCTCATAAGCCTTGGATTTTTCTAATACAAAGGTACAAAACTCAAGCCTCTCTTCTAGATCATTAGACACATTTTAAAACTACTCATTCACTTCTTCATACTGGGAATCTTAACATACTTTTCTTGCATATGCTAGAAGTTTGAGCTTTATCTCATCCATATTTTCTTGTAAATAAGATTGTTCATATGCAACATCATAGTCACATGGGAAAGGTAAAATATGGTCATGAGATTGATATGGTTTATAATAGCTTTGATAAAACTCCTGGTAAGGCTGATTGGGCTCATAAAAAGGCTCATATGGATCATGAAAAGGCTTGTATGATCCACCATAGCACTGATAAAGAGGTATTACATAGGGATTTTCCTCATACATAGCCATGAAAATGACATCAAGATAGTGTAATGAAAAAGACTTACTTGTAAACTACTTGGACTATTAAAAGTAATTACTTGAGCTTGGAATCACCAAATCTTCATGAATAACACTATTATAAATATAATTTCACCAAGACCAGCTCCAATTATCCCACCCTAGCTGAGCAAAATATTTTTCAAGTCTTTTACTCAAATCTAGTCTAACATGGGACTGACCCTAGGCTGTGGGTATCCTAATAATGGATCAAACCTCTAGACAAGGTCAGATTCCTTATGGACATATCACCTACACTAAATTATGATTGGATAAAGGGAAAGAGAAATGGGTAGCAACATATAAAAACATGTAAAGGAGGTGATGCACTAGAATTGTGATTGTTCATCCACTCTATCTGAACTTCTAACAAACACTAATGAGATCAGATCTGCAACTTTAAATGGTTGTTTATACAATATTAGTTCATGTAGAGGTTCACCAAATGATCAAAACCTAACGAAAGTGATAAAGAGGCATGATTGAAGGCACTAACTAGTCAAATTATCCACTTATTAGCTCTAATCAAATGACATTTTACACTAAACATGACCTACAAAATAATATAATCTAGTAGCCAGGTGAGATTGAGATTTGACAAGGGAGAGATTTCTACCACATATGCAAATAAATTTCACATTAACACACTATACCATAATAATAAGACCTAAAAAAGAGTCCTTTGTTTATCTCAAGAGGTTACAAAGATCAAATCTACACAGAGTCTAGTCATGCCCAAGAGAGAGATTCCCACATTATTTTCAAGGCTTAAAAGCTTGTATTTATAAAAAATGGGATGAGAGAGAGAAGAAACTAAGTAGGTAGAAAAAATTTAATGAGGTCTAACTGATCTTGATGGATTAGCATTCTTGAGGATGTTGAGTCATGATCTTATTAAAGAAGAATGAACTTTAAATCTTTATAAAAGAATTTAATACTCCATGATCTTTATCTGGCCACTAAGTTATTATCTCATGACTCTATGCCACTCCATGCCACCTCTACATGATCTATCAAGAGATAAAATCCTTTATGCCTTAAAACTAAAAGAGATGCTTAGTTTATTTTGAGTGGTTAGATGTACCTGTTCATATCACAATATCTGATCATAGATCTCTTTGTAGATTTAAAACCAATCATATTATTGGTTTTCTTGTAGCTCAATGTCTGGTCTCATTTCAAAAACCAGATGTCAACCTTCAACTATAATAGGTCTAAAATACTAGTCATGTCTTCAAGGAGCTCTGTTGATGATGCTTGGTCTTGAAATATTTAACCCGACTTGACCTGGATCATGCTCAAGCTTTATTTCCTTTGTATTAGCTTACCTAGGTCAAAAAAACTCTCTTTGACTTCTATCAAAAGTACACTAGGCTTGATCCTACTTATTTGCTATCAAATGTTGAATTGAGATTTTGACCTTTTAACTCACCTCACTCTGTTGATCTATCTTTTGCTAATGCATGTACTTTGTCAATCTTTTACCAAGACCCATGTGCTTTTGACACTTGTCCTCTTTGTATTCATCATTAAGATCCTTTGACCCCTTTTTGACTTATCTCACTCCATCAATCTTGATGTATATGATTAAATTCACTCCATTGATCTTTTAGTAACCCACTGATATTGTTAGGTTGCTTCATTCCATTGGATCCGGTTGTACATTCAAATGCTAATCATTAGATCTACTTGCCTTTTAAAATCTAATAGCTCTTTACTATGTCTTAAAATTGACATTTATGTGAATGTAATTTGATGTCTGAAAAGATGTATTTGACATCCCACAAACCATCAAATTTAATAACATATGAATTTTTTCTTGAGTTTAAACTTGACTTCTATGCAAACATCTTCATATGTTGGTTCAACTTTGAATGCTTGGATCTCAAAGTAAAAAATTCATGGAGGCACCAAAATTTAAAGAGATGTTCTTGATATTACAAGGGTTGAACCCATTTGATCCATTAGTTCTAAGAGAATTCTAAGTTTACTTTAAAAATTTTGAATTGACTTGGTCTGTATTTTTTGCATGACGTCTACATGCATGTCACAAAAAATAGTCTCAAACTACTTGGGAGGTCAACTTTGCACTCTCATATCTTCTTTTGCACTTCATTAGATGACCTAAAACTTAGCGCATATAAACTAGGGACTAAGATAAACAAACCCATGTGATCAATTTTTATTGAGACTACCATATATGTGAGATATGGCCTTGTAAATATGCTCACTCGACTCTATTTGAGCTCCTTTGCAAATTGGCTACGTATGGAAACTTAGCAAATTTTGTCTGAGAGGCCAAATTTGAGTCTTCAAATCTTATAATGTGTTTAGATGGATGAATTGAGACTTTTTGCATATATTTTTTGGCCTAATATGTAAAAACACATGTGACCAATTCTCCCTAACTCATTCACATGTGGCAATGATTACATATCATCAAATTGCCTACTCAAAATTTTTGCCACTAGATCCTAAATCTCTATATGAAGACAATGAAGAACTAGATGAATACCATACACTTCCATACTTATTCCAAGAACTTTTGACATCACATAGGGTATCTTTAACCATCTTATCCTTTATAAATTGACAATTTACACTTTAAGTTAACTTAAAGTGTTTCAAAAACTTTGCGAGCAATATGATCTTCCTTTTGTATCATTGGATCCTTATCTCAAATATGAGCATTGCTTAATCCTTGAAATATCTATATGTAGGCCAAAAAATGGCCAATAGGTGCCTCACTAAATCTTGAATCTTTTCATTATAGGATAGTAGTCCATGTGCATGGTTCAGTGAGTTTTATGCCCCAAGAGGGTTTCCCACATAATAGCTTGTGTTATCTTATGATGTACTTGTGTGATTGTTTGATTATGCACTAATATCTTATATATGTTCATGGAATGGTGTTTGAAGTTGAATATTTATTATTATTGTGCAACTGATTTACCCCCCCCCCCTCTCAAACTACCTTCTAGGATTTTTTGCTTAACTAGCCCTCTTCTTGACTTGATTATATCATATGACCTTGATTTTAATACATAACCAGTATTCATAATAGTTTTTTTATGCTCTTTATATGGTTTAAAAGACCTATTTATTCTTACAAATACACTATTTCATTCGCTTGTTCACTATACACAAATATGCCTAAAATTGCCTTGTATATATACAAGCCTCTTAATCATATGCCACTTAGTCAGAAAAACACCCTTAAACACTTAGGTTGGGCATGTAATATATCTTATGGCATCTCATAAACATTAATAAAATGTGGTTTGAGTCCCTTTAAGTCTGACATATCTCAATTAGGCTTTATTTCATCTTTAGGTCTCATGAAGACCTAATCCCATTAGGTCTACTTTAGGACACATTACATTTTGCCTTCTTTGGAACACTTTTAAAATCCAAATACGTAAGGAAAATATCATATAAAAATACTATATACCTATAATAATCTCATATAGGATCCATGACACCTTTTAGGTCCAATCACCACTTGAAGCACACCATTTGTATTGTTCACAATTAGGTCTTCTCATACACAGACAGTCTATCTTGAACTACTGAAGAGTAAACACAAATTAGTTAAACAACAATAGAAATAAATAATAGATAGAAAAAATTCATGACCTCTGGGTCATCACCATATTCTTTATACTTCACAACTTAGGACAAAAGAACTCAAACTCTTCTCTGCAAATAGCCCACTCATAACTGTCAAAACACTCCAAAACCCAGTCATGAATAACTTGATCTTCAATACCTAAAATAAAACTTCCCATGAACAATGATACTTTAAAAATATAATTTTAAATCTCTATAAAATTCTAAAATATAAAATCCACAATTTCTAATGTCAAATATTGATCTTGAAGACCAATCTTTTGGCCTTAGTACACATAGTCAAACCATAACCAGACAAGCCATTTTAGCTTCAACTTTTCAACCACTTTTACTAACTTTCAATGTTTCCAAAAGCATGATAATTATTTTTAAGTCAAATAAATCAACACTATATACATTATATGTATCAAATCATATTATAGAGCTTCAAACTCATCACTGCAACTAGTTTACCTAGAACTCCCAATTTACCTTAAAGTACAATACTAATGACTCAAGCCATCAACACCTATGTAGACATATAAAATTACTTATAATGTGTATGATCCTATTATTTCATTATACCATTATAATATATAAATAAAATATGGTCAAATGGAAATATTGGTCTTACAGACCAATCTCATAACCTCACTGTACAAAGACATCACTTAACCAGACAAGTCAACTTGTGAGCAAATTTTTCACTATAACCAATGACCTCAAAAACTTATAAAAAAATTATAATGTATTAAAAGTATTTAAAAATATCTCCATGCATTTTTTTCATCCCTATTTCATGATAACACATCCCTACTCATCTTCTTACTGTTGCATGGGTTTTTGACTGTTTCCACCATTAGGCCTGCTAATGACTGGCCAACTTGGATGACTAGTTCACCAAACTTAGGGTATATAACCTATCAAAAAACCTTAATTGACATAAAACAAAAGTATCAACCTTATCCATTCAATTATTTTTATACTTTGGCTTGGTCAAATCTGACTGATACAACAAATCTTTGAGAAACTAGCACTTTATTGTAGGGTCTACTCACACACCTGACAACTCAATCACAGCTAGAAGTGCCTGGAAAATTTTTAAAAATGATACAATAGTTTTTATATTATTTTGAAACCATTATGGGCTGTTTTTTAACAATATATTTCACATTGGGTCATTGTTAGGGTTTTAGAGAGGGTTAACATTATTTCTGGTGTAAACAATTGTTCATAAAAGACTGACCCTCATTTCCAAAACTAATACCTGGAGATATTATCTATGACCCTTCCCCATCATTCATTAACAAATAAAGTTCCCATGGAAAGGTTACACATTCCAATGAACACCTAAAATTCCTTCTCAGGTTTGCATGCCTTCATTATATGTACTCGAGAGACCTCAAAACCACTTTTCATGGATTTTATTACAAACCATGACCTAAAATTTTGTGAACATTATTGAAACAACATATCATACCTATTTCCATATTCACATATTAAAAAATTTCTTAAAAAATGATCATGACCCCTCATTAAGCCACATTTTCTCTCTTTATTCTCTATACTTTGACCTGTAAATCACATTAGGCCTTAAAATTGATCTTCATGCCTCTTTCCATGTGCTCTCCACCTCACTCACATAATCAATCAACCTATCTTATTCTTAAATAGTTTCATACATCATTTATATTCCTTGACAATAGATCATGATGCCTTATTAGGCCAGATAGAGTTTAGTAATGGTCTAGTTACAAACTTGATTTGTAGCTCCTACCCCTGTAGTCTCACCTTGAGACTCTCATAAGTGCTCCAATGCATCACATACATGTTAAATCAAACTCATATAGTCTCTTATGCCTTTGTGTATCCATTTCACCAAGCCACCATGCTCAAAACCTTCTCACTAAGACTTTACATGCTATGATTAGTGCCATGACTAGGCTTCTCAATCACTTGAAACTTGAAAACTGATATTGAAACACTATTTGATGCTTATACACATTAATCACATGCCTTACATTATATTCAAACAATTTCATACCTTTGAACATACCTCTTCATGCTCACCATCCACATGTTCATGATATGACTAAGTTTATTATGACTAGGCTTCTCAATAAGCTTTATACTTAAGGACTAGTACAAAAACATGTTTATCTCAATGATTATATCAAACAAGAACATTTATCAGATAACACTTTCACATGACTACAACAAACTTGATAATAACCAATAGAATAATCATTAAGTTTCCTTCAAATTCTCTCTCAACAAAGAGATATTAGGTTGCCTTAAAATTTTCTCTTGTCACATGGCTTCCTTATCACATCAAGCACACAAGCTCATACCTCAAGTACCACTCACCATGCATATTCACCGAATTTACCTTGACATCAATGACATCAATTAAAACACTTCTCAATAGAATTATTTTCCTTTTAACAATGAAAACTAGAAGAGAGGTCACAAGAAGAATTACAATAGTGACATAAAAGTCCAATCCTAATCCTAAGAATTGTTGCATCAGTGCCTCAATTTTCCTCTTCACTTTCATGCCTTCCTCTCTTTGACTACCCTCAACCACCATTTTCTAGTACTCTACCCAAATGTTTGAATGTCATAAATCTTTAAAAAATTCTATCGGTGATTTAGTAGAACCCTTTTATTATTTTGGGGGATTTGAACCTTTGACCTCCACAACAAAATTATAGTGATGCAATTTACACTGTTTCTTATGAAACCTCCAAAAATGATCAATTATCATACCCCCATTCAATGTTTTCAAGCTTCTCCAATCTATTCTCCCTTATGTTGTACCACCATGCCTTTTTTTTTTTGTGTTTTACAATTTTTCTTAAAATTTGTAATTTTTTCTAAAATTCCATAATCTTTGATTTATTTGCTTTATGTCATAATTATAATATAATACCATTACTCTATTTATTTTATGAAGCTTTTCCCCCTTTTGGAAAGACCTTTACTTCCTAATTATAAAATAATTACTTTATTTATATTTTTCAAGTAACTTAGTAATAATATGTCTTAATATACATAAATAATCATAATGACTTGACCAATATAAAGTCAATAAAGTCAATAATATTCTTTTAAATTGAAATGGTAAATAACACATTATTATTCAAATTCAAATCATAACAATGTATTCATTTTTATCAATACGTTATCTAGGTTATCAATGTCCTTTTGTCATCTATTAAGTCACATAATGATATGCTCTATATCGTAAATATAACTGGCTAATGTTCTCAACCATTACTAAGACAAGTTGGTTAATCTACATATGGTAGTACCAACACAGTTCACATAAATCTATATTCAATCACAAATTCCATAACATGACATAAGCACACAGCACCATAATGCAACCATATGAAATTAATTCCACACAATCAATAAAATAAGCTAACACATAATTAGTATGCATAATCAATTATCTAAATGTAGACAATCATCAAAATATACTAATGTTAACCATTCAACTATGCATATAACATGTACTAACTAATATGGTGTGTGTATGTTTCTAACCATTCCTCAGTCATCCCCCAACACATCCATCTATGTTACCATCTCTGATGATGTTCTTCCTCCATCATGCTATGAGGGATGAATCTATCTTAGCATGCAACTCATGACAAGCAAGTAGTTATTCTATATCATCATGACATGTATATCATAAATATTGCTAAAATAACAAGTCAACATGATCAAAATATAAAGAATATACACTACAGCTAACTCATAGAAATGTAATCATGTAATCTACATAATATTCAACTATCCCATCATAACATATAACTCATATCTTAGTTATTAATAACCAAATCAAATTCCCTACTATAAATATCCATGGATAATCAAGTAAATTTGCTTAGCGAGGAATTAGGATGTAACATGATCTATAAAGACAAGTATACACTTTATTTCTTATTTGTTAGACATCCCATGTTATTCTTGATGATAATTTTATATCAAATAATCTTATTCCTCATGATGTGATTGATACTTTTTTTTTCATATTTTTTTCATACCTACATTTTAGATATTTGATGGACATTCAGTTTTTACATTTGAAGGATTTTTCCTCTTCTATTGTAAACTATGATTATCAAAGTAAATTAATGCTTAAGTAGTTCATATATTAGATTGGTTTCTTAAGTTTCCTAGTGGATCCTTATATACCCATCCCATGTTAGAAGATGATTTTTTAGAATGATTTATCATTAATAGTGGACCTTGTTCAACTTATTAGTGTATTCTATCTATCAAATAGGGTCTAACTAAAATCATTGGTAATTACATTTTTAAATAAAATTATTACAATCATTCTCTAATCTATTAACCCTTAGATCTAGGACAATAATAAATCTTTTGTTATGGCCTTTTACCAACATTTAAAGATTAATTTTTTTTAAATGTTGGTCCATTTTTTTTATAATATTTGTTATGATTTCATGAAACTAGAGGAAAGATATGTACCACCACATGATATTTATGTTTCACCTTATCATATTGGTCCAAGTCATATTAAAATCCACATGCCTAAAAAGAATAAATTTACACCATTGGCTAAGAAAATAGTGACCCCTACAACAAGTCATATACCATCCCTTAGTCGATCATACTATCTTCCTAAATTTTAATATTCTCCAATTGAAATATTGAGAATAATGCTTGATTCAAAATTTATTACACTTATACCTATTAGAGATTATGGAAAATATTATTCATTAAACTCAGTTAGAGCTAGAGAATATTATGTTTATCATATAAATAATGGAAATTAAGCTAATAGATGTTATATATTGAAAGAATAATATTCAGAGGGCTATGTGCACTGGACCTTCTGATGACGATGACACTGATGGTTCAGAAGGCTTAAATATTATTCTTATGAGTGATGAGTTTTTGGAATGCATATTTGTTGTGTAGACATCAGCTACTACATAGATGCAGGTATATTTTATATAAATGTCATGTTAAATATAATCTATATTTGAAAATTTAATTTAGCTAATACTTAATTTACATAGAAATTAAATAATATATATATGTCAATTTTTATGTCCTAGGAGGTATCGGTGCCTTTATCATCACAGTCAACATTTTCAACATTTGATTTGAAGCAACCATTATTTACATTTTTAGATCCAATTGCTAGCCCATCCACTACTACATCTGTCTCTGTTAGGATGACACCTTTTATTTATACAAAGGTAAATTTTCTAATTAATCTTATGCTCTATGTACATTTAGTATATGTATATTTGCCTTGTAAGTTTAAGTTAGATTTATCTATCAAGGATCTTGATGTAGAGGTTCTACAATATTCACTAATATGGATGAAAACACACACTTACCTCTGCGAAATACCTATTTTTGATCTTTCTTGTCCTTCTTTATCTTTTATCTTCATCCTCTTTATCTCTTTGATCATTTTACATTTATTACATCTTCTTTGTTCACTCTTACCTACTCAATGGATCTTAATCATCCTTGTATTCACTTAATATTCCTTCTCTGCTTGAATTCATTTTACTAATCAACTACCTCTACAATATTTCCTTTTAACATCAACCTCCTTAGTTCATACTATATTTTCATGTTCTCTCTCTTTATCTTTGCTCTGTTCTTTACAATATTCTTATGTGTTTTCATAGATCTACATGTTACTTTGATTTTGTCCTTCCACAATACTCATAATACCATCTATCTAATTAATTAAATCTCATTTCATGCATCCAACCATTCCACATAACCCCCAAGCTTCAACTCTTCACTTAACTCTTCTTTCCTCTTTGACACCTTCCTTATACTAGCCATTTTTTTAGGCAAACCTCCTTGTTCTGAGTAAAATACAAAGATCCAAACCAAACCAAAACCACATTTAGATACACCTTTACATCACATATCTCTAAACAAAATTTCATAAATAAACTCTCTTTAGAGGACACCTAACTCAACACCCCTCAAGATAATTAGGTCTCATAATCCTAATTCAAGGCTCTTGACTATGAAACCATACCATACATACTTAAATTTACTTAAAACCTTCAAAATCATCTTCCTCCTATATAAATACACCTATCTAAAAAATTTAATGACTTTTCATTGGTTAAATTACTTGTTATCTCATTTTCCAGTTTCAAACCCTAATTTGTGTTGTCTCAATCCTGCACTTACCCAAGAGGATAATAAATGAGATAAAATGACCTTTTTACACTTATAAAAGCTTATAAGGATTTAAATGGATATAACATTACCCCACTCATATTATTAAACTATTAATTTTCCTTTTTCAATACTTAATCACTCCCAACATGTAGTTATATAGAATTATATACCCCTCCAACATGACTATGTCAACAAATAGGATAGAAGAAACCTTTAATACCCATTACCTTAATTTGAGATAATTTCAAATAATTAAACACATAAAAAAATATATCCCACAACATTCACAATTCCTTAAATCCTCAACTCTATTTCCAAGAACTCTATATGGTCTTTCTTTATGACTATGCAAACTCAGAATTGTTACTAATGGGACTGTATATAGTCTTCCCATGTATTTTGAATTTTCTCAATAGTATTAAGAATTTTAATTTGTTTAAATTCATTTCATATATATCCTCTATCCCTTACTCATCTTTAAATTTTTTATAATGATACTTTAAAATGACTATATTATCCTCTTTCTAACTATTCCTAAAGGCAGAGTATTGAAACTTAGGTTTCACCACATTGAACATGTAGACTATTAGCTTGAATATTATCTAAATAGAGATATTAATATCATACTATTAATCATAAACCACTAGACACTTATTTATATTTTACTCTATCCAAATAAGCTTTACAAGTAAGGATAGAGTTCTTAATATGTCTCTTATTCCTTTTCTCTCCCTAACTCTGCCTTCTCAAAGTGATACTATTCTTTCCACCTCCTACTCTTCCACTCACACTTCCTACATGTATTACAATTTTTATATTACCTTCAACATTCAAAATAGTTTCTATTCTTGGCCATTTCACATTGCATGGTTGTTACACTTCATGATTTTTGGTTTACATTGTCTTTTCATGATATGCATGTTAAAATACCTTACCATATATATTTTGGTTTACATTGAGCAAAAATTATCATATATATATTTGATACTTTATATAAAATTAAGTGAGACATTGTTTAAATTAACAATTGATGACTCAAATACACACTCCTCCATCACTAGGAGTTGAGACAGACATAGGCATTGTTGTTGCAATGTCATCTGCACAGGCATTGACAGATGTATATATTAACTTGTAATTTTGAATTTTAAAAATAAACTTATTTTTATAATTTTACTACATACTTGGGGCAAATATAGCTTATGTTAATTTATTGTGTATGTAAAGTTATTCTCTGACATATGATAATATCAGTCAGATGATTAATAGGGCAACTTCTCATGTTTCTTCCCTATTTCAGATGCCTATTCAAATAGCTAAGCCTGCCATTGACTTGTTTGATCATCAAAAATAGATTGAGTAGGATTGAAAATAAGTTCATGTTTAAATGATTTTTTTATTAAAATTTAAAATTAATTTCTTAATAACTAGTTGAATGTATTGTATTTTAATTTTGTAATAATAATTATATTTGAACATGTTCAACTACAAGCAAGCTATGAGCATAGGACTCTCAGTCAGACTTTGGAGCAATCCAAGGTATTAAAAGGGTCTCCATCTACCAGTAAGGCATCCCAGTGAGAGTCTTATTCAAAGTAGGCAAAGAGAGTGAGGTTATTTGAAGAATAGGGTGTCTTACATGAGATGTGCTTTTTTGTATGCCTATATGTCAATTTACACATTTTTGGTATTGTATATGCATATATGGGATTCACCTAACATTAAATACTATGTTGGTAGATGTGAATTTTTGTGTGCCTATTATGGCAATCTATGTATTATTAACATTGTACACATGTGCCTATATTGTATCCCTCTCATGGTAATCTATCTAATTTATATTCAATTTTAATTTAAAATGTTATTGTATAATGTTATTTTGATCTTCCAAATTATTATCTATAGGCTATCATATTTGATGTTGTACATAAATGAGGATTAAAAAATTATTCTTTTCAATGATTTAAATCTCGGATCTCCCATATTTTTTTAAATTAAAGTTTTTATTTGATTGTGTATAGTAGAAATGACTAATGACACTCTTATCTATTTTGTATTTTTCATCACCCATTTATAAATTATAAATTGATCATTAACGCAATTTCATTTATTTTAAAACCCATACCCAATCATGTTTAAACTTGTATAATGCAAAGACATAAAATCATTAATAAATCCCTGCAAATTTCTCACTCAAATACCTATACCTATAAGTTACCTGATCTTTCACCTTCACCAAGCTCTAATGCCTTTTTTACTAGCTTTTCCTAAAACTAAGACTATTACTTTTATTCCTTATATGATTCTTGTTCCTTTATATTTTCCCTCACCTCTCGAGTAATCTCTATCAATACCTCTTCTACACTCAGCTCTTTTTGGTGACCATGTACATGGTCTACTTCTTCATCTTTGCAGATTTATCTTTGATAAACTCGCAAGATGAAATTGTACCTAACCTTAACTATAATGTATTTAGTTTTATAAAATTCAACCTTACTGAATTTAAATATAATATTCACTCATGAGACAATGATCCATCTTTGGCCAAAACCCTTTATCATCCCCTAATACCACCTAATGCACATTTTATTCTTCTATGTGTAATAAGGATATGAAAGTCCTATCCATATGCTCTAATATCATGAATAATTCCAACCTCACTTATCCACTCTTTTTCTCAACTCAGTTCAAAATACACTCTCAAACGATCTTCTTTTAAACTAGTCAATTACTCATTAGGTCTGCTCTTAACTAGTCACCAATATCTCAAATCTACTCTCCTTTTTTTGAAAAATATTCTTTAAGACACTTTGGATAGGTCTTAGGAAAACTAAAGGATTTATGTAGGTTTCAAAACTTATAATAAATAAACCAAATATAGGTCTCTAAGAGATTGAGCTCTCATTCTCAAATTCTATCTTTTTAAGTTTCTAGGTCTCTAAACCTAGTTGTTGTTCCAATAGGTCAATTTCTCAATTTGGGTTAAAAATATATGTTAAAAAGTGAGATTAGTATATAATAATAATAACATTATCACATTAAATAACATCATCATGTTATTCAATAACATGATTGTGTTATTCAATAATGTGATCGCGTTATTCTTGATACTAGATTTTACTTTCAACATACACATTGAGAAGCAAGTTTTGTGTATATTAAGAATAATGTAATCATGTTATGTAATAATGAACTCATGCTATTATTAATACTTTATTGGGGTTAAACATATACATTGATAAGTGAGTTTTATTTATATTAAGAATAACGTGATCACATTATTTAATAACGTGATTGCATTATACTTAATATAGATTAGGGATTAGGGATTAAGGCATTAGTGCATAAGGTTTAGGTATTAAGGATTTGGGATTATAATTTATGTTTTAGGGTTTATGGATTAGGTATTAGGGCATGTATGGTTTAGGTTTAAGGGTGTATATAAGGTCTAATATCTCTATGCCATGTGAACCTAATTTTTACTACAAATGATGTTAATTGGGACTAAATCGATTGGTAAATGGGGAAAGTTTATGGTTCACAATTTCAGGTACAATGTTTTGGGTTTAAGATATATGGCTTAGGTTTAGGGTAAATAGGGTCAATCACAAATATAATTATTATTCTAAATGATGTTAATTTGAGCTAAAATGATTAGTTCAGGGTTTAAAGAGTTTATATTTATAGTTTAGAGTTTAGGGATTAGGAACTTTAAGGATTAGGGATTAGTATATAGGTTTTAGGATATATAAGGTATAATTTTCAAGGTTATTTGGGTAAATTTTACCTCCTTTAATCTATATTTGTGAGTAAAGAATGTGATTTTAAACTCAATTATCCCCCACATCATCATAGATTAAGCCAATTAAGTCAAATATGGTTTAATGAGTGATGCAATTTTGACCAAGTTCATCCCTATGAACCTAATTCTTACTATATATAAAGGATTTTAATTAGGTCTAAATTCATTGGTTTAGGGTTTAGGGTCTACAATTTAAAGGGTTTGGGGTTTAGGGCTTATGGCTTAGGGTTTAAGGTAAACGGTACAAGGTTTAGGGTTAAAGTTAAATGGTACAAGGTTTAGGGTTTAAGATATTAGATATAGGGTCCAATCACTAAGGTAATTAAAGAATATTTGAGATGCTTATGAAAATTACCTTCATGTTTTCATTTATAATAAAAGTAGGTTCAGTAAAGCCATGTAAATATTGCATACATGTTATATAATTGATTGAGCCCTAAATTTTGTTTAGGGGCTCAATTTTACCCAAATCATGCCCCTAATTAAAAAATTGACTAATTAAATCAATGCATGATAGAATCAAAATTTTAATTTTACACCAAATCATATCTTGATCTTTAAGGGGTTCAAATTGGCCTCAAATACCTCGTCAATTAAATGAATCAATTCTTTGGTTAATTATATATGACATGAAATTAGGGTTAATTTCACTCCAAATCACATCATATATAATTTAAAATAGGTTCATGTGGATCATTTTGACCTTAATAACCTCCA
Organism: Torreya grandis; assembly: GCA_037957365.1. NCBI lineage: Eukaryota > Viridiplantae > Streptophyta > Pinopsida > Cupressales > Taxaceae > Torreya > Torreya grandis. Next base: position 1,128,476 of record JARHVA010000636.1, read on the forward strand.
CAATTTAACTAATCAACATTTCCATTTATTAGTTGATGACTTCAAGATTATTGATCTCAAAACCATATTCTATACATGTAGAACTTGCATATAAGTAAATAATGTTTCTTTGCTTTAATCGAGCTAATGAAATTGGAGATGATCAACCCCAAAATCACATTTTATAGTCATGTAATTAGGTTTAAGGGACTCAAAATATCCTTGATTTACTTCACATGCACAGCAAGATCGGTACTCCAAAGGCTAAGTTTTCGCCATAGGTTGAAAAAATGAATTTTCTGGCATCTCATGATAAGATTAGTTATATCATAAGGCATGTATGTTTGCATCATGTAGTGGGAATTAGGGAATAGGGATTATAATTTATGTTTTATGGATTAGGGATTAAGGCATAGGGTTTAGGTTTAAGGACCTGTATATAAATTTTAATTGATCTATGTAATGTGATCCTAATTCTCACTACAAAGGATGTAATTGAGAATAAATTGATTGGTAAATAGGGAAAGTTTATGGTTTATAATTTAGATTATAGTTTTTAGGGTTTAGGGCTTATGTTTTAATGTATATATGATTTAGGGTACACAGTGTCGATCGTAAAGATAATTAAGGACAATTTGAATCACTTAGACCCATTTATGACTACAGAATGTATTTTTGGGTTGTCATTATATCCCATGTCATCATTAAAATTGACTAAATTAGTCAAATGGGGCAATCAATCATGTGATTTAGGCCAAACTAAGTCCTGTGAACTTAACTCTTAGTATAAATTATGTTAATTTAGGATAAAATAATTGGTTCAAGGTTTAAAGAGTTTATATTTATGGTTTAGAGTTTAGGGCTTAGGGTATAGGTTTTAGGGTATATAAGGTACAATTGTGATGGTGATTAGGGAAATTTGAGCTCCTTAAACCTAGATGTGTGAGTAAAGAATGTGATTTTGGGCTCAATTACCCCCCACATCATCATAGATTGAGCTAATTAAGTCAATTATGGTAATGAGTGATTTGATTTTGACCAAGTTCATCCCTTTGAACCTAATTCTTACTATATATAAAGGATGTTAATTGGGGCTAAATTTATTGGTTTAGGTTCTATAATTTAAAGGGTTTGGGGTTTAGGGTTTATGGCTTAGGTTTTAAGGTAAATGGTATAGGGTTTGAGGTTTAAGTTAAATGGTACAGGGTTTAAGGTTTAAGTTAAATGGTATTGGGTTTAGGGTTTAAGATATTGGACATAGGATCCAATCACTAAGTTAATTGAAGAAAAATTGAGCTGCTTGTTTATCTATTTATGACAATTATCTTCATTTTTGCATTTCTAATAAAAGTAGGGTTAGTTAGGCCATACATGTTACATATATATGTTATACAATTGATTGATCCATAAATTTGGTTTAGAGGCCTAATTTTGCCCAAATCATGCCCCTAATTATATAATTTAATTAATTGGATCAATTCATGATAAAATCAAACTTAATTTTGCCCCAAATCATATCTTGCTCTTAAATGGGTTCAAATTGGACTCAAATGCCTCCTAGATTAAATGAATCAACTCTTTGGTTAATTATATATGACATGACATTACAATTAATTTCACTCCAAATCACATTTAATATATAATTTAAAATGCATTCATGTGGCTCTTTTTAACCCTAATTACCTTCACTATTGAACTAATCAACATTTGCATTCATTAGCTGATGATTTCAAGTTTACTGAGCTCAAAACCACATTCTATACATGTAGAACTTGCATATAAATAAATTGTGTTTTTTGGCTTCAATTGAGCTAATGAAATTGGAGCTAATCAACCCCCAAATCATATTTTATATTTATGCAATTAGGTTGAAGGGGCTCAAAATATCCCTAATTAACTTCAGAAACACAATTAGATTGGTACTCCAAAGGTTAAGTTTTAGCCATAGGTTTAAAAAATGCATTTTATGACATCTCATGATAAAATAAGTTATATCATAAAATGTATAATGAGTTACACCTTAAAACCAAGTTATTATAAGTAGTCAGATCAACATATTAAAATGCCTATAATTTTTTTGAAATCTAATGTGATACCACGACACCTTAATTCACTATCTAAGGTTAGTGACCTTTCTCGTATTACATGAAATAACACCACTATTAGGGAGCTCAAGATCATATAATATCATATATAAAATTTGAGATAAAGAGCAAATTTGGGTTTTTGGGTGTTATGAAGATATAACATGATTATGTTATTAACATGATTATGTTATTAACATGATCACATTACTAATGTGGTTAATAATGCGATCATGTAAATACCGAAGTCACATTATTTATGTGATCATGCTATTTGAATTTGAATTAAAATCTCATGCCTTTTGGCTTGGGAATGGCTTGGATTCTCGAGCCAAAGGATTGGACCTATCAATCTACAGTCGAGTCCTAAATTTATAATAAATAATAATAAAATTCAATTTTGATCACCAAATACACTACGAATTTTACTATAAAAATTTAAAAACTCAATACCATTGTAATGAAAATTCTCTCCTCTTTCTAAAAATATTATTTTTATAATTTTTAAACTAATTTAAGGTTTTAAACTATGTTGATTTCTAACTATACCTTTTTTAAGCCACTACATGCTACAAACATACATGCCTATATATGTTCATGTAATTTATCTTTCATTGATCCAAGTGAAAAACAAGTTATATGGTCACAAACTAGACCTAATTATATACACATTCAAAAAAAGAAACTAATTATCATATTTTTAAGTAGTTAGGTGCGTCACATGGATGTCTATCCATTTTTTTGTCAATTTTTAAGATCTATTTACTTACAAAATTCATAAATATTCATTGAAAAAATATAAAAAAATATAGATCACAAACTATATTATCTTATCTAATTTTTTTCCAAAGGGTTTTAAATAATATTAAACACTTCTCAAAAAATGGTGCACCACACAGTCATCTATCTACTTTTTTTTTTTTAAATAGGAGTTTCTCTTTAACTTTTAGATATTTTACCTAGTTATACTTAATCATTTTTTTTTTAAATAGTGTTTTGAAAACTAGAATCGAAATGATACATTTCATGTTCTTACACCATCTTCAAATTTAGAGTGTAGATATCTCAAATTATCTATAAAAATTCAAATTTCTAAAATTTCATGAAAATCATGTCTATGGATAAGCTACTTTTTGTCCCCTAACTTTGTGCACTTATCCACATGTATAGGTTAGTCTAAAAGCATCAGGTGTGTGTGTGTGTGTGTGTGTGTGTGTGTGTGTGTGTGTGTGTCTATATAATAAGGACCATCTAGGACACAATAAGTTTAAGATCATAATTATATTTTATTCTACGAAAATGTTTTGAATATTCTTTGGCATCACATGCTCTTCCTTATATATTATTTTAATAACTAAAAAATTTAATAATAAATAATTTTCAAATCTAATGTTTATTTTATTTATAGCATTGAATATGATGCAAGTGGAATTAAATCTATGGGGATTGAGGTTCAGATTTTGCCCTATTTTTTAATGAATTGGTGCCGGCATATTGAGGGGTCCAAGGTAAAATTTAATGTTAGTCCAACATGTCATCCGCAGAATTAATGTAAGTTGCTTGAATATATATGTGATGGTTTTTCAAATTTTTTTGTCATTTATGCAACCTATTAGCAGAAGTGAAGCTTTGGTAATCGAAAGATTAGGACGAGAGGTTACAAATGAAGGTATATAAAATTTCTAAGTTGGTTTCCTTATGATTGCAACTACAAGGTATGGATTATGTTTCTTTTATTCTAAAGACTAAGAGAAGTTATTTGTATACACAGTCATCTATTTTGAAATGAATAAATATAATGATAAGTTTCTTGAAAAGAATTTTTTTAAATATATTTGCTCATAGTTTCTTATTTTTTATAGTCATTGATGCAACCTATTGGCAGAAGTGAAGCTTTGGTAGTCAAAATATTGGGACGAAAGGTTAGAAACAAAGGTACAAATAATTTCTAAGTTGGTTTCCTTATTATTGCAACTTCAAGGTATGGATTTGTGTTTCCTTTGTTCTGAAGACTGGGAGCAGTTGTTTGCATGCACAATCATTTATCTTGAAATGAATAAATATAATAATAAGTTACTTGAAAAATATTTTTTTAAGATATTTGTTGACAGTTTCTCATTTTTTCTAGTCATTGATGCAAATTATTCACAGAAGCAAAGCTTTGATAGTTGAAAGATTTGGATGAGGTGCAAACAATTTCTAAGTTGATTTCCTTGTGATTACAACTGCAAGGTATGGATTTGTGTTTCTCTTATTCTAAAGACTAAGATTAGTTGTTTGCATGCACAGTCGTCTACCTTGAAATGAACAAATATAATGATAATATCTTAATTATATCCATAATCAATAATGGTAAGGTATGCTAAAATATTTTAAACATATTCATAGTCAATAATTACCTTTCACATATTTTATTTTATTTTAATTAACAAACCATGCCAACCAAAATATAATTATTACCTTAAGATTATTATAACCTGAGTCACAAGTGGTCCTTAACACATTTATAAAATCGAATAAAACAAACATGCTCTCCCTTCTATATATTTTTAATGACATAAACTTAATAATAAATAATATTCAAACATAATATTTAATTTACGTCTAGCATTGAATATGGTGAAAGTAGAATTAAAGCTACAGGGATTTAGGTTTAGATTTTTCTCCATTTTTTAGTGAATTGATGCTGATATATTGAGGGGCCCCAAGGCAAAATTTAATGTAGGTTCAACACATCACACATGAGATTAATGGAAGTTGATCGAATACATATGTGATGATTTTCTCAATTTTTCTAATCATTTATGCAAGTTATTGGTGAAGGTGAAGTTGTTGGTCTAATATAGATACTTGCAGTGCATTACACTATAGATACCTCAAATAAGTTTGGTATAAAATAACAAGAAAACACCACAATATACTTATGCATTTTTATAATAGAGTTTACAACTGTTATAGACATGTTCTCTTAATTAAATAAAAATACACAATTTACCTCTTAATCATTTAGATACTTTACATTATCTTCAACAAGCTTTCTCAAAATTTTGATAAAATATTTATCTCAAAATCGATCACAAAATTTACTGTCCTTCCTCGATCAACCTCAGATTTCAGATGCATAAATTTTAAATTTCAACACGCCAATTTTCTTCCTTTTGTTCTTGATAATTGTTATTCGCATTCTCTTCAAAATTTATTGGACTCAGATCTAATATTATAGAACTATAGTGTTTTTGAATATTTATTATTCAATCCTCTCCTTTCAGATGTTGACTAACAAATTGCCAGAACTCTATTAAATAAAAATTCAAGAACATTGTATCTAGTTGTATAGAGCCTTAAGCAAGTCTCCAATTTTTGTCAAGTTTATTTCTTAACTTTGACTTTAAAAATGATAATGCACTAAAAATTATTCATCCTTCATTGAAAATTCTATGAGCTAACATCTTTCCAATATTGAGGGTACATCACAGCCATGGATTCTAGTAGTTCATCCCAAGAAAAATGATATCTAATCTCTAAAGAGAAACATTTTGCAATTTACTTCAAGGTGTAACTTATGGATGATATAATCTTAAATAATCAATCCCTTATAATAAAAACTTCTTTCAGTTAATTAGATCAACCAAATATGTCAAAAGTGTGAGTTGTGGTATGTACTCAATTTATACTAAGTAATGCACATGATCTTACCATATGTACTACACAGAAAGAGTCATAGAGCCTCATGATCAAACTCTATTTTTTTTTAAATGTTTAAGGTAATAATTATATTCTGGTTAGTATGGTTTGTTAATTGAAATAAAAAAAATATTTAAAAGGCCAATATGGATTTGGTTAAGATATTTTGGCAAACCTTATTATATGGTTTATAATTTTAAAACTATGAAAATGGTTTGAATTTTTTTAGTAATATCATCCTCACTTTTCATAGTTGTTTTGCCCTATGGCCCCATAGTTGGTTTATACTCTATACTATGATTTTTTGTCACTATTTTTGATATACTCAAATTATTCTATTATCTAGTTGATCTTTACCACATAATTTAAACAAATAAAAAATTGATTTCTTATAATAAATAATGACATGCATGATACTTCTTATAGATAATGTACAAAGAACAAACTGAATAAATGCAACAAAGCCTCACGATTATATTGTATTTTATTTTTAAATATTTAAGGTAATAATTATATTCTGATTTGCATGATTTGTTAATTGAAATAAAAAAGATTTGAAAGGCCATTATTGATTATGGATATAGTTAAGATATTTTGGTAAACCTTATCATTATTGATTACGAATATGGTTAAGACATTTGAAAGATAGTGTTTAAAAAAAAAAAATTAAAGAAATACTTTTCAGGGAACTTATCATTATATTTATTCATTTATTTATTATATTTTTGTTATACTCAATTTATTATATTATATAGTTGGTTTTTATCACATACTTTTTTAAATAAAAAAGAAATCGATTTCTTATGATAAATAATAGCATGCAAAATATCTTTTTTAAACAATACACAAAGAACAAACTGAATAAATGCAACATAACCTCATGATTTGTTAATAATTATATTCTGAGTAACATGGTCTGTTAATTAAAACAAATAAATATTTAAAAGGCTAATATGGATGTGGTTAAGACATTTTGGTGGACTTTATTATATAGTTTATAATTTTAAAACTATAAAAATATTTTAAATATTTTTTTAAGTTATGTCATCCTCACTTTTCATAGTTGTCTTACCCTATGGTCCCATAGTCAGTTTATACTCTATACTCTGAATTTTTAGAGAGAAGATCGTGACTTTAATCTTACTAATGTTCACTTGCATCCCAACATCTTATAAAAATATCTCTAAATCCTTCAAATGACCCCTCAAACCATGGGCAGTTGTTGTTATAAGAATAAGATCATCTGCATATAAAAGTAACTTTACTACAAAACTGGCCAACTGGATGCCACTCCCTTTGGTTTTATTTATCCATTCCTCAAGTTTGTCAATGTAAAGACCAAACAAAGTGGGGGAGAGTAGGCACCCCTGCTTGACCCCGATGTTGTTGCCAAAGCATTCAGACATACCTTCTCTTAGTCTAATTTTTGCTCTAACACGCTCATAAATTTTGTGAACAGCTGCTCTAAATTGTTTTCCACCTTCTAGAAGGTTTTCCCAAATCAAAAAAAATTGTTACAGTTTATTTTTAAAATTGTATTATATTTTAATTTATTAATAAGTAATATTATATTATACTTTATTTTATCAATAAAAGTGTTTTTTCAATTAAATTTAATAATAAATAAAGAATTAAAATTAAACAAAATTATATAATCATTCCTTTCAAAACAAGGGTACTATACACCAAGTCCTTGCACTCTTCACAATAAAATTAAATTTGTTTCATTAAAACATTACATTTGATAAGTAGAAACAGTTTTCTTAAAAAATTCTATATGTTGCTTTAAATATCTTTAAAAAAATCATCTTTAATTATAATATCTTATCTTTTAAATATAAATTTTATAAAACAAAGAAAATAAATTGTATTGTATCTTTAAATATTTACCAAATATCTAAATTGTAAATATACAAAATTTTATTAGTTACAAATTTCTTTGAACCAAAGAAGGCTCCTATTTTTATTCTAGAGTTTAGAGATACAATCTTGATTTGAATTATGGAACAAATTAAGTATTTGTAAATTTGTTCTTTCAACAACTACCAAACTATGTGTAGATTTGTTTTTCTAAGCAACTATCAAAGTATTTGTAGATATGCCCACCTAATACATTAAAGTAATGGTTTTAAGCATAACAACCTATAAAAAATAATAATGTTAAATGAATATTAGTATTAAAGATGAAAGTGGAGATAACATTTATAGAGGGCAAAACAAATTTAACTCTAAATGTTTACACTTGAGCAAAGAAAAATATTGACTTCATTCTCATTAATATAGAATGCATCATTAACAAAAGGTATAGTTATCAGTGTTCATTATTATTTTACTTCCAACAAAAAAGATTGGGCAAACCCAAAAAAAGTTTATACTACATTTAAGTACGCATGCATCTAACCAATAATTTATGAAATTATTTTAACATATTTTTTATTTCTAAAAAATTAAGATCTATTTCACATAATTGTTTAGCCTTAAGATTTAGATGTGGGGATCTAAGATTAAAGAATTAGAGATAGCGTAGGGCACAAAGATGGTAGACTATCTTTAAAGTAGACTAATTATTTGTGAAACTTAAATAGGACATATATTATGTTGAAATATCAGAGATAGAAAGTATAATTATGCTAGATATTGCAATGATAATAAAAACAATATACTTATCTAGCTCTGATGCTAATACAAATCTCAACCTAAAACAAATAGAAAGTAGTCTAGATCTAAAATTTAGATCAGTCACCTGATTATGGAAATTATACCTCTGTAGTTGTAAACACTTACATTGACTTGAGATGGTTGCGTCAACATTATTGTTTGACTTGGACGTAAGTATTCAATATGAAATTCCTATTGAAACTAGATGCAACCACCTACATGCTTATGAGTTTTGTGTCGCATTCATTCTAGTGCATTCATATCTGGGTCATGCACTATCGCTCTTTATCAAATGAGAAAACCCTATTTATTCATCTTCATAGTGGCTATGGGAAAAATAGGTTAATGGACACATGATATTGAGTTACCCCAAAGATGCTCTTTCAATGAGCATTATCTACATAACCAATACTCCAAAGAGGGCCTTAGAATTATGTTATTCACCCCTACATGTTGGCTTGTGTGTGAATCATACATTGTGTGATAAGCAAGTACAATAGTGACCAAACTTATAACTTGGTAAATATGACTCATATAGTGATCATTCAGTGCGTTAGACTTGTGTGTGTGTGTGCACAAGCGCGTTCGCGTGCGTGTGTGTGTGTTGTCCCTATGACTGATATGGAAATGTGATAAAATATTGAAGTTTTTGCTCACTTAAGTGCTTGATTGAGTGCTTTTGGTAAGTTACCTTGGTCTTTTCTAGGTCTATCTAGGTCAGGAATGAATGAAGGTTGATCTTCTATTTATACCAATCCCTTTGGATAATATCTCATATTAAAGCACTTAGGCCAATCATATGAATACTTTTTATTTGTACTTTAGCACTAGACACTTGCATTAGAATAGGACACTTGTGTCAATGTAGGTATCTAATTGGGGCATAACTGTTTGGGCAAGTGAAAAACAAGTATAGATCTAGAACTTGTATAGATGGAAGATAAACATGTTTTTAGCATTATGGGTAAGATAGAAGGTTTGAGTCATTAGAATAACATTGGTCAGTCTAAAATATAAGCAATTAGGAACAAAAAGATAATGTATGTGAGCCTTTTAGTCACAGAAAAGGTTTAAAACTGAAGGTACATCTATGATATATATTTTTTAAGTGTACAAGATTGAGGTACTATATAATTCATAAATAGTGTCAATATTTTCCCTCTTTGATCTAATAATTAAATTGTTGGTTTAAAGGAGAAAATATACATACTTGAGTGTGTATAACACACATTACATTTACTTGGGTCTAACTTGAATGTTTTGCTAGTGACTACCCTGCAACTAGGAACATGTTACAATATATAATTGGTGTATATAATCTAAAATTGAAAGAATTGAAATAATTGAAATTGAAAGAGAGCAAGGTTTAAGATTACATCTATGTATCGATACAAGCATTGTATATTTTGGATAAAAGCAAAAAATTGGGGGACAAAAAGAGGCCTAATTGTGGACATGTTTTTCTTAAAATTTGAAAAAAAATGAACTTTTGCAGATAATTTAAGATGGTGACACTCAAATTTTGAAGGTTGTGTAAGAACATGAATTTTAGAATTTTGAGTCTAGTTTCTAAAACCCTAAGTTTTTTCAAAAATGGTTAAGTATAAGTAGGTCAAACATCTAAATTTGATTAGGAACTCTTTTTTAAGGAACATAGAGTAAATAATTAGTTGTGCAACCATTCATTTTTTTAGCATCATTTAATATTGTTTAAAGCCATTTAGTAAATATTTAGATAAGATCATTTAGTTTGTAACCTATATTTTTTAATACATTTTTAAGAAATAATTTTTTTTATTAATTTTAAAATTAAATAGATCTTGAAATCTAACAAAAAAATGGATAGTCAGTTGTGTAGCCCCCTAACTACTTTTTTTTTTTTTTTTAAATTAATGCGTGTATAATTAGGCCTACTTTGTAACCATATTTTTTTTCTTTTGGATCAATGAAAAAAGATACATAAACATATATATGCATATATATTTATAGAATGTAGTGGTATAAAAAAACTATAACTAGAAATCAATATAGATTGAAACCTTAAAATAGTCTAAAAACTATAAAAATCATATATTTAGAAAGAGGAGAGCATGCTTGTCATCATGGTAATAACTTTATGAATTTTATCATTAAAATTCATAGTGTGTTTGATGATGGATGATGAATTTTTTTATTTTCATCAAACTTCTCAGATTCAATTGTGTGTTGATAGGTCCAAGCCTATGGCATGGGAATCCAAGCCATTTACGAGCCAAAAGGCTTGGGTTTGAATTCAAACTGACAATAGCATGTATGTGTTACATAGCATGTACATGTTATGGAATGTGTACACATTACATTATCATAACATCATGGAGTGCTTATGAATCAAGTTCAATTTGTTAATGTCAAATTTGTTCATTGTGAATATCATTCAATTTGTCAATTTGTTCGATTTGTGCTATCTCCATAAGAGGCCTTGCCAACACATTGGAATTAATTGAGGTACTATAATAAAATGTATATTATGACTTTACTTATTATAAAAAGGCTATTTGATTTGTATCAAAATAGTTGATAAGCAAATATTGTAGAGGAATTTTGGTATAATGTTTCTCCAAAGAGTGAGTGCCACTTATGGAAAACAAGATATGATGAGAATATCATTTGTTTTTCAATTCATGCACTCATATTAATTTGTAGACCATATAAATTTTAGGATCAAAATTGATAGTCTTTTATATCATAAAAATATATCCAAACAAAGATTTGCCTCTTTCACTCATTTGTTACCCCTACTTTTCAATATGAGTATGAGATATGGAGGCTTCACTATAGGAAAACTAATCAAATTGGAATTGAAAGAGTGTTTATCTCCATGTTATACAAGCATCTCCATGCTAAAATATCAGTTCCTAGAGATGACATATTTGATTAATTTAGTACTGACCCACTCATTATTATTATAATTACTCAAGTGATGATTGTGATATATAGGTTTAGATGAATGACCAACTTTTTAATTGATTTCTTTAGTTTCCTATCTCAAATTTTCAAATCCTCTTATGTAGCTGGCATAATGTGGGATCAGATCCTCTTATGTAGCAATCAATGAACTAAGTATAAATAATGTGGGTGAGGCAATCCAATGATGATAGAGTGTACTTTACATGACTTTTCATGTTAGACTGAGTGCTTGTTTCACTAATAAATTCTCTATATTTCCTTAAATGATTAAGTCACTACTCTAAATTCTTGAATTGATTACTTTCACACTTTCATTATATATCTCTTCAATGCCCTATATTCTAATACATTTATTATATTTATAGACTTCTTAAATTCAAATTAAGGCTCTATTAACACATAACAAGCAATAAAGGTGACTAAAGAAGATCACACGACATAAGAGGCCCAAAACAAGGGTCAAAAAGGCCCACCCCCAGAATCATACATGATACGCTTCTAGGGCCAAAACCACAAAGTGTAAATTTTTGGAGAAAATCTTATAAATCCAAGGAAACATGAGGGAAGGAGAGAGGAAAGAGAGAGGTAATTAGGGTTAAAATGGAATCAACAAACACCTTTGACACCAAACCTCACAAGATGCAACATATATGATAACTATCATGACCACATTCTTCTCAATGCATCTTGTCTCATCACATAGTCAATCTTGACATGGTACACCTTGACATCAAATTTGACATCAATACCATGTACTTTCATGCAACCATAATACATTAGTTGCCTTCAAATTCTCTCTTGCCTTTAAATTCTCTCATGAAAACACTCTTCTCAATGCATCTTTGTCTCATCACAAACCACCAACTAGGATTAGTCACCTTTGACATCATCATGCTGCCAACTAAGAATGAATTTTCAACACACTCAGTGATCAACACTATCTTACTACCATGCTCAAGCACTTGACCAAAAATACCTTTGACATCAATTGCCATTATCCCTTTACATTATGCACCCTTTTGACATCAATGACAACAACATGCCAACAAACTCCCCCTTTATCATTGATGGCAAACACACTACAATTTGAAATCACTTCAAAATGGTACTTTTGACATATGCTTCTTCTCCCCCTTTTGACATTAATGACAAATATATAGTTATAAATTTATCCCTCATGATGTAAATTATTGAATCACACCTCTTGCACCAAACAAGATCTTCAACATTTCTTGAGTCTATAAAGCATTCTGAACTTTCTCCCTTTTTGAGCTCTTTCTCCTTTTTGGTAACAGGGTCATAGAGTCTATGAAGCACCATAAAAACATGCTCCCCCTAACTCCATGAATACCTTCTTCAAATGAATTTAGATACATAGGAAGACTCACCTTGTCCTTGATATGACTAATATAGATCAAATTATTGATCACTCATTAGGCCATCACATTTATTCTTATCTAACATAAATCTTCAAATCAACTCAAATACACAAGATTACTCACTTTTCATTATGCACCTTTATTCCATAAAGATGGATAATATCCCTCTTCATTTCCCTATTATAGCTTCACAAACATCCATCATGATATTAATCTTGGCCACATTCTTCAACCTATCTTCATGTTTTATGTATAGCTTATTTGACATAGACCATTTTCAACACCCCTCAATAATATTAATACCAATACCACTTATCAACACAAATAAATCTATCAACTATTATAAATACAGAACAAATTTTTGCTTACCTCTCATATACCAATCATCTACATAGGCTTTCATCATGCTCTCAGTTATGTCAATAACATTCAAATTGTCTCTATGACCATATTTTTCCAGTAGACCAATACATATTCCATGTATCTCTAGACACAATCCTATGGTTAGACTTGTATTACATACCTTGACTCCTCATGAACTGATCTCTAGAATCAATGATCATACTAACCAAAAACTCCTTTTACCTTGTCATATACATACAAGCTATAAAGAAAACAACTCATACCTTGAAACATAAACAACTTGGAATTCTCTCAAGATGAATCCTTCTTTGACTATAGCCTCATGCTCTTACTGATATAAGAGTGTCTCCATGAATCCTAATGGAGTCACCCCTTTCCATAGGGCTCTCAAAACTCCATGAACTTAGGAGATTCTTAGTTTTTCAAACCACTCTGCTTAGCTATCTTGCAATCAAAAGATTGATAGTTCCTCCATAGAATCCACTTAGGTTTGAATGAAGCATTTGACTCATCTACCTTAACATCCTTCTTCTTCTTTTTGATTGCCTTGTCAATACATGAAAATAATAAGTGTTCTTGACAGTCCTTCACTTTTGATCCTTGCTTTATCTTATAAAATAATCCATTTTGACTCGTAGCCTCAATATGATCGATCCATAATTTCTTTGGCTTCCATACCAATGTTTGACTTTTCTCATGCATTTTAGAAGCTCAATATACCTTGTTAAGTCTTGAGGGACTTCTAACTCTACTAATACAAAATCTTGTAATATGTCCCATATTGTGAAAACTATATAAAAAAACATTACTATACTTACCTCTTGATTGATTACTCCTTCTCCCATGGTCCCATGATAACTCATCCCTTGATACCATTCCATAATCACTTGTTCTATGACCAAAGATATGACAAGCAAAACAATAACCATTGAAATATTTAGAATACCTCATTGCATTGGGCTACCTAATTGATCTCTTCATGTTGGTATTCTTGAATTTCTTCATGTTGGTATTCTTGAATTATTCTAATTTCTCACACTTTTTATCATACTTGCTCATCTTGTCTATGATCTGATCATGCTCATCCTTCAAGGAATCTATCTCTATCTTCAACTGATCATACTCAACTTTTTTTAGTCTCAACTTTGTATTGACACCTTCTAATGTATTCCTAAAATATTTGATGGTTTTCTCATCCCTTTTGGCTTCTTTGACCATGCCATTCTTCAAAGTACATATTTGCTCCTTAAGATCCTTGACCATAGATCTCAACTCATGCTTCCTCTTATTTTGATGCTTCAAATCATCTAAGGAAATTATGAGCTTAGCTTCAAGATCTACTTTAGCTTCTCTTTCTTCACTATCATAGTAGACTTCTTCATCATACATGATGTATTTTTCTTGATCACTACATATCTTGTGCTTCTTAGGATCACCTTTAAGTTGTTAGGTGTACTTCAAAGGACCATGCTCTAATACTGATTGCTAAAAGCATAATTAATGATAGGGGTGAATCAATCTTCATAAACTTTCAATCAATTACATCCACTCATTTATGAACTATAAAAGCAACACATTGATCTAGAAATGCATTAAGAACCAATCACATTAGCATGAAATAAGATAACACATCACATATGTGGTAAACCCTCATGGATAATAAAACCCAATAAAACAAATCTTGGAAAAACTATCCTATAAGACTATGTATCAAATTTAGTTAAGCATCAACCCAACATGGATCACCAACCCCAAATTTATCAAACACCCACTTGTTAAGAGGCTACAACCTCTATGACTAAGAACCAAATTAGTCAAAGGACACTTTTGAAAGCACTAACATATGAGGTAAATCCAACTCCCCCTTGACAAAACACCAACTCAATCAAGACCAATTTTTCAAGCTCTAACTTGCAAGGAAGCTCAACTCCCTCAAGCACCAATTCAATCAATCACACTTTTTTATTCTAATCTTCCACTCAAATATCTATCTTATCTATTCATTATCATAGATCAAGAGCACATCTCTAATGTATCTCTAATAATCTCTCAATATATAATGATAGCTTATTCAACTTAGCTCCATGTGATCTCTCTCAAAACTGCCTCTAGGCTTCTTCTCTCAACGAGCTCTCATCAAGACTAAATAGTTCATATGACCTTGATATTTAACTATAAAATACATGTATGATCTTCATGAAATTATTATCTTCTCTCTCCTTAGTTTTTACAACATATTACCCAACCTCCTTAGGCTCATTGATTTATCAATTCATTTGCTTTCTCTAAGCTTACTTCAATAGGCCTAAAACTAACTTGTATATATACCATTCCTTGTCCATCTACCACTTAGTCAACCACACACCCTTAACCTCTTAGGTTGGACATAAAATAGGTATTAGGACATCTCATAAACATGATTCAAATAAACTTTGAATTATTTTTTGTTTGTCATAACTCTATTAGACTTCATTTCACTTTTAGGTCTCATGGAGACCTAATTGCATTAGGCCTTCTTATCAACACATTACCATTTGATCTTTTGGAAAGAATTACACCTATATACATGGCACCATAATTTAACACAACATCTAAAAATACCTTATCCAACATCCTTTTATCTCCATAACACCTTTTAGGTCCAACCACTTCATGAAACCCCTCAATAGTACTCAATCTTATTAGGCCTGTATACACCAACAAGTCTATATTTAAATATTGAAGCTCAAACACACGTAAGCCACTCAAATATGATAAACCAATTACATATAAAAATTATAAATGAGCTCAGGTTCATTAATAAATGAATTAGACACTTTCACTTAGATCTTAAGGCTTCAAGATCATCTCTGTAACTTACTCAAAACTACCAATTTTCTTGAAAGACCAATCATGTTGACTAGGAACTCCAACACCTATATAGACACTTTAGAAGACTTACAATGCATGTAAATGATCTTATTACATATTCATAACATCCCCAAACATAAAACTCATGTGGTCTAATATCAAAATATTAGTCTTTAGACCAATCTCATGACCTTATATCTCACAAACCAAACTGAACCAGACAGGTCATTTTGTGAACAACTTTTCACCATATTCACTGACCTCCAGAACTTATCACAAGCATAGACATGACTTATAAGTCCTAAAATATATATATATATATATATATATGTACTTGGTTTCATAATTCTACCATGAAAACATGTTCAAATTTATCTTCTCATCTTTGCTTGGGTTTTTCACTGTTCACACCATTAGATTTGTCAATGACTGGCTAGCTTGGATGACCAATTTAGCACACTTAAAAGATGAAACTTATCCATAAACCATCATGGTCATGAATTATGATTCTCTATATTCTTTTTCCATCCTTTTGATTTCCTTAGATAATGCAACTTTTAAGACCTACAATAACTTCTTAATAAATAAGCCTATATTTATGCGTTTTCTCTCTCATTTGACTAATCACCATCACTTGGAGGTATCTGGGAGAGTTGAATACATGATCCAATAGTTTTTATAGGAATTTGAGACCACTCTAGGATATTATTAAATATAGTTTCCACATCAAATCCTTATTAGGGTTTTAGGGAGGTTTAACATAGGTTTTGGTGTTAATAATTGTTCATAAAGGATTGCCCCTTAAATCCAAAACTAATGCCTAAAAATCTTAGCTAATACCATTTCCCATATCTCTTTAAAATATTAGGTATCCCATGCAAAGGTTGCACATGTCATGGAACATATGAAAGTGCTTATCGGGTCTTGATACCTCATTCTATGAACTTGAGAAGGCCTAAAATAGTGTTTCATGCAATTTCCTTTAAACTATGGCCTCAAAATTCATGAACATGCTTAAAAAAACATATTTTACCTCTTTTAATGCTCATATATGCATAATTTCCTTGAAATATGATCTTCATACCTCATTAGGCCAGATAAGGTCTAGGAGTGGTCTAGGTGTAGACTTGATCCAAAAGTCCTACCCCTATAGGCTCACCTTGAGATTATAATGGATGCTTCTACACCTTACTCACATTCTCAAACAATTCCATACAATCTCTCACATGTTTGATTTTTACTCACCTCATCATGCCACCAACTCATACCTTCACTATGCCATGATTTGGTTCAAGATTTCAATGCACTTGACACCTTGACCTGTTCCTTCCATGTCATGACCTTAACAAAACATAAGACATCACAACACACGCATATCACTACACCATTCTCTTTCTAATGACAACAAATTTCCATAATCTCATACATACCTAAATCCATATGACCAAGCTTCATATGACTTGACATATCTCTTTCGTGCACCTAAACACCTTTGACACCAAACCTCACAAGATGCAACATTAATGACAAATATCATGAACACATTATTCTCAATGTATCTGATCTCATCACACAATCAATCTTGACATGGTACACCTTTGACATAAAACTTGACATCAATGACCTATACTTTTATGCAACCATAATACATTAGTTGCCTTTAAATTCTCTCTTGCCTTCAAATTATCTCATGAAAACACTCTTCTCAATGCATTTTTTCTCATCACACACTGCCAACTAGGATTAGTCACCTTTGACATCATCATGCTACCAATTGAGAATAAATTTTCAACACACTCAGTGATCAACACCCTCTTACTACCATGCTCAATCACTTGACCAAAAATACCTTTGACATAAATGACCATTATCCATTTACATGATGCACCCTTTTGACATTAATGACAATATGTCAGTAAACTCCCCTTTTATCATTGATGTCAAACATATTCATGGAAAACACATTAAAATATGAAATCACTTAAAAATGGTAATTTTGACATTTAATCCTTCTCCCCCTTTTGGCATTAATGATAGAGAGACACCTACAACTTTTTCCCTCATGATGTAACTTTTTGGATCGCACGTCTTGCACCAAACAAGATCTTCAACATTTCTTGAGTCTATAAAGCATTCTGAACTTTCTCCCTTTCTAAGCTCTTTTTTCCTTTTGGTAATAAGATCATAGAGTCTATGAAGCATCATGAAACCATGCTCCCCCTAACTCCATGCATACCTTCTTTAAATTATTTTTGATACACAATAACACTCACCTTGTCCTTGATAAGACTGATATAAGTCAAATTCTTGATCACTCACTAGACCATCACATCTATTCTTATCTGACATAAATCTTCAAATTGACTCAAATACACAAGATCACTCACTTTCCTTTATGCGCCTTAATGACATAGATATGGATAATATCCATCTTCATTTCCCTGTTCCAGGTTCACAAACATCCATCATGCTCTTAATATTGGCCACATTCTTCAACCTGTCTTCATGTTTTCTATATGCCTTATTTGGCATAGACCGTTCTCAACATCCCTCAAGAATCTTGATACCAATACCAATTCTTAACACAAATCAAGCTATCAATTATTAGAAACACAACTTTTTTCTTATCTCTCATATACCAATCAACTACACAAACTTTCATCATGCTTCCAGCTCTGTCAACAGCATTTAACTTGTCTCTATGACCATATTGGTCTAGAAAACCAATCTATATTCCATATGTATCTAGACATAATCCTATGCTCTGACTTACATTCCATACCATGACTCCTCATGAATTGATCTCTATAATCAATGCTCATACTAACCAAAAACTCCTTTCACCTTATCATATACATGCAAGCTACAAAGAAAATAACTCATACCTTGCAATATAGACAACCTAGAATCCTCTCAAGATGAATCCTTCTTTGACTGTAGCCTCATGCTTTTACTAATAGAAGATTGTCTCCATGAATCCTAATGGAGTCACCCCTTTCCATAAGGCTTTCAAAACTCCATGAACTTAGGAGATTCCTAAATCTCCAGACCACTCTACTCAACTATTTTGCAATCAAGAGACTGATAGTTCCTCCTTAGAATCCACTTAGGTTTTACTGAAGCATTTGACTCATCCACCTTTTCATCTTTATTCTTTTCTTTGACTACCTTGTCAATACATGTAGATAACAAGTGTTCTTGACACTCCTTCACTTTTGATCCTTGCTCTATCTTAGCAAATAATTCATTTGGACTCTTAGGCTCAATATGATCAGTCCAAACTTTTTTTGGCTTCCATACCAATGTTTTACCCTTATCATACATTCTAGGAGCTTCATATACCTTGTTAAGTATTGAGGGCCTTCTAATTCTATTAGGACAAAATCTTTTAATATGTCCCATATTGTGACAATTGTAGCAAACAACATTATTATACTTACCTCTTGACTGATTACTCCTTCTCCCATGGTCCCATGATAACTCATCCCTTGAGACTATTCTACAATCACTTGCTCTATGACCAAATATATGACAAGAAAAACAATAACCATTGAAAGATTTGAAATATCTCATTGTATTAGGTTGCCTGATTGGTCTCTTAATGTTAATATTCTTGAATTGTTTTGACTTCTCACACTCTTTCTCATACTTTCTCATCTTGTATATGAGCTTTTCATGCTCATCCTTAAAGGAAACTACTTCTACCTTTAACTGATTATACTTAACTTCTTTTGATTTAGACTTTGTATTGACACCTTCTAATTGATTCCTGAGATCCTTGATGGTTTTCTCATCCCTTTTGGCTTCTTTTACCATGTCTCTCTTTAAAGTACATATCTATTCCTTAATATCCTTGACCATATATCTCAACTTATGCTTCCTCTTATTTTGATGTTTCAAATCATCTAGGTCACTTATGATCTCATCTTCAAGGTCTACTTCAACTTCTCCTTCATTATCAGAGTAGACATCTTCACCATACATGTTATCTTCTTCTTCTTAATCACTAAACATCTTGTGCTTCTTAGGATCACCTTCAAGCTGTTAGGCCTACTTCAAAGGGCCATGCTCTGATATTAATTGTTAGAAGCACAATGATTAAGAGGGTGGGGGTTGAATTAGTATTCAAAAACTTTTAATCAATTACATCCACTCATATATGAACTATGTAAGCACTACAATGATCTAGCAATGCATTAAGAACCAATCACATGAGTATGAAACAAGATAACACATCACATATATGGGAAACCCTCATGGGGAATAAAACCCACTTAAAAAAATATTGTAAAAATTGTCCTATGATACTATGTATCAAATTTAGTTGACCATTAACTCAACATGGAGCACCAACCCCAAATTTATCAAGCACCCACTTGTTAGGAGGATAGAACCCCTATGAATAAGCACCAACTTAGTTATAGGAAAATTATACAAGTACCAACCTACAAGGTAAATCCAACTCCCTCTTGACCAAGCACCAATTTAAACAAGACCAATTCTATGAGCTCCAACCTACAAGGAAGCTTCAACTCCCTGAAGCACCAACTTAGTCAATCATACTTATTTCTTCTAATCTACCACTCAGATCTCTATCTACTCTATCCACTTTCATAAATTAGGAACGCATCTCTAATTTATAACTAATAGTTTTTTAATATATAATGACAACTTCTTCAACTCAGCTTCTCTTGATCTCTCTCAAAACTGCATCTAGGCTTCTTCACTCAACTAGCCCTCATCAAGACTAAATAGGTCATATAACCTTGATGTTCAACTACAAGACACTTATATGATCTTAATTAAATGCTTCTCTAATCTCTCCTTAGGTTTTAAAACATGTTACCCAACCTCCTTAATCTCATTGATTTATCAATTCATTTGATTTCTCTAATCTTACTTCAATAGGCCTAAAACTACCTTGTATATATATCATTCCTTGTTCATATACCACTTAGTTGGCCACACACCCTTAACCTCTTAGGATGGCCATATAATAGGTCTTATTAAATATCATAAACATGATTCAAATTAACTTTTATTTCCTTTTGGTTTTTCATAACTCTATTAGACCTCATTTCATTTTTAGGTCTCATGGAGACCTAATCGCATTAGGCCTTCTTATCAACACGTTACCATTTGATCCCTTGGAAAGATTTAAAACTATAGACATAGCACAATAATTTCACACAAAATCCAAAAATATTTTATCCAACATATTTTTATCTCCATAACATCTTTTAGATCCAACCATTCCATGAAACCCCTCAATAGTACTTAGTCATATTAGGCTTGTGTACACTAAAAAGTTTATCTTTCAATATTGAAGCTTAAAAACACTTAAGCCACTCAAATATGATAAACCAATTACATATATAAAGTATAAATGACCTCAATTTCATTACAAAATGGATTAAACACTTTCACTCAAAGCTTAAGGCTTCAAGATCATCTCTGTAACTTACTCACTTAGAATTGTCGATTTTTCTTAAAGACCAGTCATCGTGACTTGGAACTCCAACACCTATGTAGATACTTTAAAATACTATATATGCATGTAAATTATCCTATGACATATTAATAACATCCCCAAAAACAAAATTCACGTGGTTGAATAGAAAAATATTGGTATTTTAGACCAATCTCATGACCTTATATCTCACAGACCAAACTAAACCAGATAGGTCATTTTGTGAACAATTTTTCACCATATTCATTAAACTCAAAAACTTATTTAAAGAATAGACATGACTTAAAAGTAATAAAAAATATATCCATGCACTTTTTTTCATCATTCTACCATGAAAACACATTCAAATTCATCTTCTCATCTATACTTGGGTTTTTCATTATTCACACCATTAGGTTTAACTACGACTGGCTAACTTGGATGACCAGTTTAGCACACTTGAAGGATGAAACATATCTATAAACCATAATGTTCATGATTTATGAGTCTCTATATTATTCTTCCATTTATTTTCTTTCCTTGGCCAATGCAAATTTTGAGAGCTATAATAATTTATTGATAAATAAGCCTGTATCTATGTATTTTCTCTCTCATCTAACTAACCACCACCACCTGAAGGTATCTAAGAGATTTGAATACATGATACAATAGTTTTTATAGTCATTTGAGACCATTATAGGCTATTTTAAATAAGATCTTCCACATCAGGTCCTTATTAGGGTTTTAGGGAGGTTTAACACAGGTTTTGGTGTTAATGATTGTTCATAGAGGACTACCCCTTAAATCCAAAACCAATGCCTAGAGATATTATCTATGACCTTACCAATCTCTAATTAACATCACAAGTTCCCATGCAGAGGTTACACATGCCAATGAACATCTAAAAGTGCTTTTTAGGTGTTGATAGCTCATTCTATGAACTCGAGAAGGCATAAAATAGTGTTTCATGAAATTTTATTCAAACCATGGCCTCAAAATTTTTGAACATGATTAAAATAACATATCTTACCTCTATCCATTCTCACATGTGCATACTTTCCTTGAAATCTGATCTCCATACCTCATTAATCCAGGTAGGGTCTAAGAGTGGTCTAGGTATAGACTTGGTCTAAAGGTCCTACCCCTATAGGCTCACCTTGAGACTCTCATGGATGCTTCTAAACCTTACTAACATGCTCAAAAAATTCCATAAAATCTCTCATATCTATGATTTTACTCACCTCATCATGCCACCAACTCATACCTTCACCATGCCATGACTGGGCTCAAGCTTTCAATGCACTTGACACCTTGACCTATTCCTTCCATGTCATGACCATAAAAAAACATCAAAAAAGTAGACATAAGACATCACAACACACTCATATCACTATACCATTCTCTTTCAGATGAAAACAAACTTCCACAAGCTCATACGTACCTAAAACTACATGACCAAGCTTCATATGACTTGACATCTCTCTTTCATGCACATGAACACCTTTGACACCAAACCTCACATGCTGCAACATTAATGACAACTCTCATGACCACATTATTCTCAATTTATCTTATCTCATCAATAGTCAATCTTGACATGGTACACCTTTGACATCAAACTTGACATCAATAACCTGTATTTTCATGCAACCATATTATATTAGTTGCCTTCAAATTCTCTCATGATAATACTCTTCTCAATGCATCTTGTCTCATCACACACTGCCAATTAGGCTTAGTCACCTTTGACATCATCAGGATTCCAACTAAGAATAAGTTTTCAACACACTCAGTGATCAACACTCTCTTACTACCATGCTCAAACACTTGACCAAATAGACCTTTGACATCAATGACCATTATCCTTTTACATGATGCACCCTTTTGACATCAATGACAACAACATGCCAAAAAAATCTATGCACGATTATTTACCCCCTATCAATGAAGACAATTTCATTGAAACACATAATGATGAAAGTAACAATGAAGAAATTTTCATCCCACAACTAAACAATGAAACTAAAAATGAATAAATTAGTAGTGAGCATAATGATTTTCAAACACCCTCTCAAAAAATTCCACTATTAACAACACATTCAAGGATTATGTGTAGAAAAGGCAAGTACTTAATTGAAGTTGATAAAAATATTTTGAAACCAATGCATAACAAAATGTCTAACCACCATTCAATAATATTATTTGAAAAAAATTAGGATGATATATTTGATAAATTATTTTTGATAGTCAAAAATGTCAAATGTTTGTTTCACTAATGAAATTGATTAAGATGTGACCTAAATGTGTACCCTAGGATTAAGAATCTAACATGGATGATGAAAATAATGAAATTTTTGAAAATATACATGACACATATCATATTATAGGCTTAAAATCACATAACAAATATTGTAATGCTACCTAACGTATAATTATAACTTGTGCAGTAACAAGGAAAAAATATTGATTTCAAAAACTAGTTGAGCACTAGACATAAATAAAAGAACATTAATGAAAGAAATTGGAAGATGTCAAAGACTTAATGTTGCCAATACCATTTAGCTATGGGCATTCTCTATTAGACTTCTAAGAAAGGACAAGGCTATAATTGTTGCTCTCAAAGATTTACTTTCACAAACCTAGAAAGATAATATAAGAGTTTCACCCAATACAAGAGATGCATTGAAAAGAAGAGTTGGTTTCTATAACCATGAACCACATTCAAAACATTTATTAGATATGACCCAAACACAATTATACTCTAAGTTCTTGGAAAAATATCCACAAATTTCTACTAGTCAAATATATCTTGAGAGGGCCAAACTATTTAATATAAAAATAAATCACAATGCACCACTTGTTGTAGGCAACATGTTGAATTTTTTATGTGCTATGATGTTTTTTGCCATATACATTATTCTTTGCATACTGGCAACATTTTGTAGGAGTGTGGTAGAAAAGTTTCACCAAAATCAGCCAGGAAATTTATTCCGACCATTTTTTACGAAAGACCAGATGGATAGTTCATTATAGCAAAGCATGTTTGGATGAAAATTAAAACATTTGTGGTGGATTTCAAAATTAACAAATTGTATACATGAGGAGATTAAAAGAGCGATTGGATAGGAATTAATTAATTTGAGAAAATACAAATTTGTGGCTTATCAATTAAAATATGGAAAAGAATCTAAAAGGTGTGTTCTTGTTACAAAATAGATACATGTTTTAGAATTTATGGTTAAATTCAATCAGAATAGTTAATGAGTATGTAAGACACACACATAGGGATAAATGGTTGGATGAACATTTTAAGCTAAGCAAGGACACATTTTCACTTGGTTCTTTTATTTCGGTAGTCGACTTGGCTAAGAATTACACATTAAAACCACAAATGGAAGTTCAATCACAATATGACAACTCAATACAAGTTGTCATATTTATGCATATAACATTCATGCATTCACTTGATAGTAATGAAAAAGATCAAAAAATATTAAGGAAGTACCATTTTTATGTCAATGATGATCGATCACATTGTATAGAGTACTTTCAAGGTTGTTTTGAGATGTTATATGGATAAATGACTAAGAGGAACATTAATTTCAATCAGCATTACATTAGGTCAGACAATTACATGTCACAATTCAAAAATGCATGAATGTTATTGGTTTCGTAGGATGCACATTACCACTGGCATATAACATATTTAGATTTTCATTGAGGCTAGCCATGGAAGAAAGAGAGTATGATGGTGTTGGAACATGTGTAAAAAGAGGCATATCAATAAAGGACATAAATTTTGAATATGATGTTGTTTTGACTGATGCAACAACCATTATTGAATGGTATAATGAGCAAAAGGGCCATGGTGCGAAACAAAATTATACTATTTATATATATCTCTAGTTGATGGAGGAATAAAACTTGGAAAAGCATGAGTATTGTATGATTGTAATGGGATCAAGTGAACTCCACTCATTTTTTATCTCAAATGTAAGTTATTGGACTATTCATATGACACAATTGGCATGTTTTTGTTGTAGATGCATGGACTCTATTTGGATTGAGTGAGTTAGAAGAGTGGGTGAATGAATAGAGTTGAAAATATCTAATTATAATAAATATATATTAGGTTCCCTCAACATTACAACTTATAGATATGACATCATCACTTGAATTTGACTATGTATATGATATGAATGCAACTAGGCAAAAAATTAATCATTATGTACCATTTATTCTCATTATTTACCTTGACAATGTTATTAAAAAAAAATTGTGATATAAGGCATGTTTTGATAGTTATTGTTGATGAGGATAATGAAGAGGGAACAAATTACTAAAATGTCAGTATGTAGAGGAAAATAAAAAATTGACTTCCCTAGTCATAGATAAAGAAAACATTGACTATCCCACTATGTCTTTCATTGTCACTGGAACTTGGCTTCAATGATATCCTATAAAAAATTTAGATGTATGGTTGTTTGAAGACTTTGAAACACATAGGAAGATACTAAACTATTCAAATTTGGTTATTGTGGAAAATATTCAATTGGTCAAATATCGTGGGAGGCCATCAAACAAGAATACATGAAAAGTTCGTGAGTCAGACCATGAAGTTGTTCTTATTATTATCAAGATTAGAGAAGATCCTATTGGTTTGTTAGATTGAAATTCCAAGGTGTATTGACTTGTAAAATGTAAATGTATTTAATTTTTACCAAATTTTATTGATTTTTTAGGTAGTACATGTAAATTTCATTTTTAATTACTTACTAACAAAAAAAATTTAGGTTAGTGATGCCAAATAAGCTTCCACCTTCATGTGGTTTGTATTTTTAGTAAATAATTACATATTATTGAAGCTAAGAGAAGCTTAATATAAGTACGCAGGACCCATCACTACAACTTATACCACATTTTTTTATGGAAGGTTCTATCGGCATGATCTAGGGTGTAATTAGATGGCTTTGATATGCATGGGAGGGTTCTTTGGGTTCATGGCAATGACTTATGGTTTCCATTTTATGCAAACCTGAAGTTAGGGTAAAAATTGCATTTTCTTGTTTTGGGAAGGGCATTATTGAGGTCAAAATGGGTAGTGGGTCTCTCAACTATATGTGATGGGAGGATGAAAACCTAGTTTTAGACATTATCTGCCACCCTGGATGTGTTGGTAGTGCCAGATTTGATCCATGAAGCACTAGAGGTAGGGTTCCCCAATTACAACTTCAACTTTGACAACATTAATTATTAGTGTTTCCATGTTCCTGAATAGTAGTGAAAACACATATCCAGGTGGATTTGGACATGTTCATGGGAGAATGTGTCAATTTCCTATTTATACATGCTTGGAGTGATGTATTTTCATTTGGAATTCCTAGAGGTGAAAATGTCAGTTGGAGGATAAAAACTTGTCTCTTCACTATAATAAAGTTGCATTTATGGACCCATCACTGTAACCTATGCCACTAATTGGTCTGTAAGTTTATATTAACATTATATAGTATATAATTAGAGGGATTCAAAATTCATGGTATGTTTCTTTAAATTCATTCCAATGACTTATAGTTTTCATTTTACACATGCCTAAAATCATGCTAAAAATTGAATTTTTATTGTTTCGGGAAGGGCATTCTTGAGACTATAATGGGTGGTAGGAATCTCAATTGGGTGTGATGGGAGGCCAATAAATTAGTCTTGGATGTAATCCAACACTCCATACATGTTGGTAGTGCCAGTTTCAAACCATGAACCACTAGAAATAGAGTTATCCAACTGCAACTTTAACTTGGACAATATTAGTTGTAGTATTTCCATGCTCCTGAACAATAGTGAAAACATGCAATCAGGTGTATTTTGATGTTATGTTCATGGTATAACATGTAATTTTCCTATCTATATGTTCTCTAAGTGTTTTATTTTCACGTGGAGGTCCTCGAGGTAAAAATGCTAGTTGGAGGTTAAACACTTGTCTCTCCACTGCAATAAAGTTACATTTTAGGACCTATCACTACAACTTGTGCCAAAAATTGGTCAAAAAGTTTTAGTTGATTTAATCTAGGGTGTAATTATAGGTATTTAACACATAAAATATGGATCTTTTGGTTTGTACCAATGACTTATGGTTTCCATTTTATGCATTCCTAAAGTCAGGCTTAAAAATTATATTTTTCTTGTTTTGGGAAGGGCATTCTTGAGGCCAGAATGGGTGGAGGATATCTTGATCGGGCATGATGGGAGGATAAGAACCTGGTATTAGATGCTATATTCCACCCCATATGTGTTTTTAGTGCTAATTTTGAGCCATGAAGCACTATAAGTAGAGTTCTCTAACTGTAAATTCAACTTTAGCAATGTTTATTGTCACTATTTCCATGTTCTTGAACAATAGTGAAAACATGCATCTAGGTGGATTTGGACATCATGGTTGTGGAAAAACTTTTCATTTGCCTATATATATGTTTTTTAAGTGGTTTATCTTCACCTATAGGTCCTGGAGGTGGAAATACCAGTTAGAGGATAAGCACTTGTCTCTTTACTATAATAAAATTGCATTTTAGGAAACGTCACTACAACTTGTCCCATGGATTGGTATGAAAGATTATGTAAATATGTTTTAGGGTGAAATTATATGGTTTAGACACATATGGGGTGGTTTTTTTTGGTTTATACTAATGACTTAGATTTTTATTTTACACATGCCTAAAATTAGGCTTAAAAACTACATTTTTCTTGTTTTGGGAAGGGCATTATTGAGGTTGGAATGGGTGGTGGGTCTCTCAACCAGGAATGATGGAAGGACATGAACGTGGTATTGTATTTTATCTACCACCCTAGACATATTGGTAAAACTAGTTTCAATCCATGAAGCACCAAACATAGAGTTATCTAACTACAACTTCAACTTTGATAACATTTATTGTCAGCGTTTCCACATTCCTAAACAATAGTGAAAACACACATCTAGGTGGATTTAGACATCGTGCTAATGGTAAAGTGATTTATTTTCCTACCTACATGTTCTTGAATTGATTTATTTTCACCTAGAGGTCCCAGAGACAAAAATGCTAGTTAGAGGACAAACAATTATCTCTTAATTATAATAGAGTTGCATTTCAAGACTCATCACTACAACTTGTGCCATAGATTGGTATGGAAGGTTTTATTTATTTTACCTAAGGTGAAATTATATTTATTTGACATGAATGAGATGGTTTTTCCAATTTTTTTCAATGACTTGCAATTTTCATTTCACGCAGGCCTAAAGTCAGGCTAAAATTTTTCATTTTTCTTATTTTGGTAAGGGAATTCTTGAAGCCAAAATGGGTAGTGGGTCTCTCAACTGGGTGTGATGTGAGGTAAAGAACCTAGTCCTATATGTTATCCACCACCTTGGACATGCTTGCAATACTAGTTAATGGTAATGAGAGCAAATGTCATTTGCCTATCTATATGTGCTTTAAGTGATGGATTTTAACCTAGAGGTCCTAGAGGTGGAAATGCTAGTTGGAGGACAAACACTTATCTCTTCACTATAATAAAGTTACATTTCAAGACCCATCATTACAAATTATGCCACAGATTAACTCTAAATGTTTAGTTGACATGATAGAGATCAAAATTAGAGGAATTGACATGCACGTGAGGGTTCTTTCAGTTCATGCCAAAAAATTACAATTTATATTTTATGCATGCCTAACTTTAGGATTAAAAACTACAGTTTTATTTTTTGGGAAGGGCATTCTTGAGGCCAAAAGGGGTGATGGGTCTCTTGATCAAGAATTATGGGAGGCCAATAACTTGGTCCAAGATGTTATTCACCACCTCATACATGTTGGAAATTCTAATTTCAATCCATAAATAACTAGAAGTAGAGTTATTAATTATAGCTTCAATAATGTTTAAAGTGACAACATGTCCTATGAGGTAGAGGCAGAGATAAACATGGTTACTACGAGTGACCATTAATCTAGTAAGTATGGATATATACATGACATGAATTGCTTCATCAAGGTCTCAACCACCCTATATTATTATTTTCTTACAAATACTCAATGATAATAACCCAAATTATATTAATTTTTATGATATGAAAATATCTGAGGCTGTTTGAACCCATTTTTTTAAACTTTAGATAAGGAACTTGCCATAAAATTAGTAGCCTTTAATAGAGGTAACAAAAATAAGCCAAATTGATGCAAGATCATCATAACACAAATCATTTTAATCATGTAAATATGTTAGATTGTGGTTTGGTAGGTCTTATAGGAGTATGGAATAATGTGATTAGGTGTTTGAAGCTTTTTCATGCTTTAACATGCTCTATTTTTGTAAACATTTTTGTTTAAAATGAGTTTCCTACCAAAATACTAAATTCAAGTATTTAAATTTGAGTTTCATAGTTTAATGGGTTATAATAAATTTGTGAGGGACCTTAGAGGTCTAAAAACATGTTATAAATGTTTATTTACCTCCAAATTTAGGTAAATTCATCCTATAAGGAGGTCCAACATAGTGGAAGACTAAATGGAGCATATGCTAAGTTGAGTTTGAGTGGTTGAGAGATTTTTGTTGATTGAAACAAGAACAAACTAAGTTGAGACAAGTGATAGGATTCAAGTCATGAACAATAGGAGATAATAAATCATAATAAGGTTATGAAAAAGATTAATTGGTAGGTTTTCATAGACCTTTAATTCTATTTAGTAAATATAGTTTAAGTATTATTGAAAGGTCTGATGAAGAAGGAGGATGTCTACTTAAAAAGATAGAAGATTGTAAGAATATTATGAAGATTTATTAATAAAGCATATAATTTTAGTTATGTCTTGTTGTCCCTAAATTATTTAAGGTATTTTTCCATGATCTCATTGCTCATTCACCTTGTTTAATGTTTACATGATGTTTTATTTAGCTATAAACATCAGAGTTTTATATTTTGTGATATAGCCAAAATAAAAGGCAACCATTTTACATATTTATTGCTTGTTTAAGTCTGAAACATACTTGATAGGGTCAGATAAACTTTTAGAGACCTTAATACAAGTGAAATAATATTTTTAAAGTCAATAATGTTTGATTTTCCCTCAAATCAATGTTCTTGAGTCTACAAATACAATCTGCATGTAACTGTCAAGAGGAATAAGTGATTGTTTGGAGAAAGTTAGGTATGTTCAAGCATCAAAAGTGATTAAAAGGGTAAGGTGAATTTGAAATGAGTATAATAAAGTCTCAAAGAGTCTAAAACTAGTGATGAAATTTGACAATTCTATTTTATATATGTTCTTCAATCTGTTAGAGACTGTGTAAACCCTTACCTAGGGTTTTTGAAGATAAATATTTGTAATTTGAAAACTATCACTCTAAATCCTTTGAAAATTCATAAGTAGATGCAATAGCATGTTTTTTTAATTTTTTAAAGTGGGTTTATGTCTCAAAATTCTTGAAAAAGGCATATACTTTTGACTATGTATTCTGTAAACCTTAAATAGATCTAAACAAGGCTAAAGTGTTATAATTTATATTTTGCTTGAAGATCAAACCTAGATAAAGTTGTTGAATCAAGTGTTTGACATCTGCAGTATATGCATGAATGTTTAAGTTATCTTTAAGATCAT
Source organism: Torreya grandis (assembly GCA_037957365.1). NCBI lineage: Eukaryota > Viridiplantae > Streptophyta > Pinopsida > Cupressales > Taxaceae > Torreya > Torreya grandis. The sequence continues at coordinate 1,159,488 of JARHVA010000636.1, forward strand.
GTGTTTGGTTCTTTTCCTTTAGTCTAGCATGAATTTTCTTGGTCGCACATGCAAAGAGGATAAGAGGTCCAACTAGCTAGCATTTTGGCTTATCATGCGAGAAATGATCTAGTGTACTCACCTAAAGCATGCAGTTTAAGACTAGTTCCCATCAGTTATATCATGTGATGGTTTATAAATTAGGATTTATATATTAAGGCACTTCATTAGGCACTTATTTATAACTAAATATATCATAGTTAAGCTTATCTAACATCCACTCATTTCATACTTAGGTTGTTCATCACAAGAAAAGAGATAGGCATAAATCAAAAAGAGTAGTAGTACCATTAGTTACATAACAAGTTTAGAAGAGATATTCAACAACATAAGTATTCCATTTTATTTATACCAATGGTCATCATACACAAGTTTGGATGTATATCAAAAATGTGAATAATCTCAAGATTACATTTACCACTATACAACAACATCCAACAACATCAACCACCTTCTAAGTACAACTAGGGGTATTTATACATGATTCTACCTTGATCATTTAGTTACAACATTAATATCTAAGTGATGAATTTAAAATGACTATTAACAACAATTATTCATGACATATTATTACATTGAATTCATGTTGACAGGGGCCTAACTTCCCCTACATACCCACTCTATATGAGATATTTGATGTTGTGCACCTATCTTCTCATAGGTCGATGCTAGATCTGTGCTTGAATTATTATCCTTTGATGCTCACAAAAACTATTTCCTTAACCATTTACACCTTATGTGCCCTTGTCCAAGTCATATGCCAATTTATCGGGTCTTGCATCCTTGGCTCCTTTATGTTTCCTACATCCTTGTTCTTTGTGACTTGTTTCTTTTGCACCACAGTCTACCATGGCTTGGATTGATACCATGCCCATTTATCCCAAAAATTACATAGAATTAATTCATACAAAATTAGGTTCTAACATCATGTAAGTTAGAACTTAAATGATATGTCCTTTGTAGAACATGACAAACCTATTATAAGGCTAGTAAAACCCAATTTTCCATGTTTGGGGTTAAACATAAGGGGTAAGGTGTGATGCATTTTAGTTAAGGGATTCAAACTCAAAATTTTTATAATAACCCTATTGTATGTATAACAAGTTCATGAGATAGTGTATTTATCAGTTGGAAAGTGAAATAAACCTATTATAAACTTAGAGGACTGTGTACTCTATTTTGATCATAGAGGAATGATTGAGTGTTGTGTTTTGAAGGAAGATAGTATAAGAATGAGAGTATAAATCCATTATAAGGTCAAGGATTTTTTTTACACTTAAATCAAGTGCAAGAAGGTTAACATTTATGGATATTTTAGGATAGGCCTAATGAACAAGGTCTGATATAACAAAACTCTGGGTTGTTTATAAGAAATAAATTGTTATGGAAATAATCAGTATTTTGATGGATAAATAAGTGAAAGTAAGTTCAATTATATTTTCAAGAATACAATATTAGTCATAAGGAACCTAATGATTTATATGCTTCAAGTTATAATTATTGGTCAATTTACAAGTCTATACAAAGGCCTCAAAGGCATAATATTATTCATTGATTAAAGCTTGATAAATAAAGGTAATACAAGTTGTGATATAAGATAAGAATGAATAAAATATGATGATAATATTATCAGGGTAAAATTATTTGAGAATGTAAAGAGGAGATCATTCATTACTATAACAAAGAAGAAGACAAGGTGAGGCAGACCTGAAGAAAAAAGATATGTGAATGAATGAGTTAGCTTCATAAATGATATAATAATCCTGAGGATAGTCATAAATAATCTTGTTGCTCTTGAACAGACCAATCTAAGAAAAGAGAGACCTAATTGGATACCTAAAAAGAAAGTCATATTAGTACAAGGTAAGAATAATCTTATTAGTTTGTTTACATCTATTTCATGAAAATATCAAGTTTAAAATAAATTTTAGAAGCTATTAATAGTGTTGCAAGATCAATAAGGATATAAAGCCTTGAAGATAGACCTAGAAAACTTAGATCAAGAGACCTTAAGTGGTCTACTTGCATCACAAATGAGTGCATGATAATAAAATTAAATGCAATCTTTGAGGTGATTATGAATCAAAATGACATGTTTGGATCTGATGCAGAGGATCAAGATTTTGAACTTGAAATACAACTAAGTGAAGATGAGCATGGATATTTATCAAATGGTAAAAAAAATTTATCTCAAGTGAAAAAGAAACATGAAATGTCCAAGCTGAGTGTAGTGGAGAGGGAGAATTACAAAAGAGTTATATCTACCAAAATATTCCAAGTCCTCAAGAAACATGAGAATTATAATATTGCACTACTTAAAAGGGACAAAGAAGAGTATCCAAACTATAATACAAAGCATATCTAAAAAGAGAACATCCCAAAGGAGGAGGTAGAACATAACCACTTCATCAAACATGCACAAGTAAAATGTATAAGGGCATCTGAATAAGGTATGCAAGAGATGAGTATTTGATTGTTTGTTTCAAGTAAGTACTTATAATTTAGAAATGTGGTATGTATATAAACTCAATGAATTTATAAAATGTGAATATCAAGTCCCAGATGTTATCGAACTAGTGTAGAAAGGGTATCCACATTAGAATAGTGATAGATGATGTAGCCCAATCATGAGAGGTACGTCACAGTAATATATGACTCTATCAATGAAAAAATTATACTCTTTTCTTCCATATCACTTTAATTACAAAATATATTGAAAGATTGTAAGTTAGTATTAATAAATCACACAAAATAAATATTAAAGATGATAATATCTAAATATGTCCATACAACCATTAAATTTAGTTTTACAATAATAATGTCAGCCAAATAGTATGGGAAAGATTATCACCATAAAATGTGAACATATATATGTGTATGTATGTATGCATAAAAGCCATAAATTCATACAAAATAAGAATATAATAGAATTTTGGATGAATACCATATAGGTATACAATGCCAATAATGCATACACTACCATATAGGCATATATATAATTACAACATCTAACAACATAATATAATATCGGGTGAATGTATTATACACCTACAATGTCAAAAACATGTACATTGCCATATAGGTATACAAATAAGTACATCATATAAGACATCCTACTCATCAAATAGTATCCCTCTCTTTGCCTTCCTCAAAGAAGACTCTCCCTACAATGCCCTACTTGTAGATGGAGATCCCTCAAATGCTTTAGATTCCTCTAAGGTCTCACTACGGGTCCTTCTACGTTCATATCTCACCTATAGTTGAACCTATTCCAATATAAATATTATTATAAAATTTACATAGTATACATGAAACCAATTTAAAAAATTATTTTTAAACTAAAATACATAAATAATTTAAACGTGCACTTACTGTAATATCATGGTTATGCTTAATCTATGCCTTATGCTCAACAAGATCAGTGATAGATCAAGGTGCATGAATAGGTGTGTGAAATGGGGAAGAAACATGATAAGGTGCCCTATAAATCATCTAAATTCTAGGACTATCAGATGTCATATGAAAACCCTACATACACGATACATTCACATCATTTATATTTTCCCAAGTATGTAGTAAACTTATTAAAATAAATCTATTTTTCCAATTCAAAATTATAAGTTAACATGTACCTTGGTGAGTACCTATGAGGATGACAGTGTATAAATAATCCATGTGTTTTTATCTACTTGTAGAGACAAAGGAATGTCTACTATTGTCATCAACTGAACAAACAACTTTGCTTAGTTTTCTAGAGGACTTAAGCATGTATTATATCAAAATTTTACCTTGAGCGCATATATCTATATAAATAAAAACACGTAAATATGGTATAGTATTAATTTAAAGTTTACATGTGTATATGTAAATGGTGGCCTAGTAACATTGATAACTAAATTAGTGGATGGCCCACAAGATGGCTTTGTAATGAATATGTAGGCATCGTCTCCTCTTGCAACATAAAAAGTGCATATATATTATTCAATTTTTGTGTAAATTTATTGTTAGCTTTTAAATACAAAAATAACTTAAAGTTAGCAAGGCATTTATGTAAAAGATACTTACATGTGCGTAGCAACTGATATGTGCACACCAAATGTACGTGCCAACAACGCATTGCTCATGATTATATCATATAAGCCATCAAAAGCACCACCATCATAATTTGAAGTTACAGTACATATAACACCATAACATCTACAATGATGAGGTTGGGTATGCACACTAGGTAAAATCCTAATTATATGTTGAGTGAGTGTATCATTAAGTGCATTAATTGCATGTAAAGTGCCAATATTCACTACCTCTTTCACCACATACAAGATTTTAGGTTGAAGTGGATTTTGGGTAGGGATCCTTGTAGGCTTGTTAGACACACAATGTGAACTTAATCGATCTTATGCAGAGCCTTTCCATCGGCCCTAAAACTCACCATAATCAAAATAGTTAGGAATATCATTGAAGACAAACTCATAGTAGAGTTTCCTCAAAAAATACAATGGGATCTCATGGTTGTTACATGATGGGTAATAAAATAACATCCACCATCGGTTCCAAAAATTATTTTAGATCAAATTAGGTTGGCATCGGTGGATTGGGAAATGTTTAGTGTTTACTGTAAAAGGTGCATTGGTTCTTGGGTCAATGAATAAGGCACAAAGTCACTATTTTAATATGTATTTATCCTTCACTTCACATGCTAATAATTTGTTAGCACAATAATCCCTACATCTATCCTTATATGATGCCCATCTATCAATTTGACACATTATCATGTCAACTTGACCTAATATTGACTCTAGGGTATTGGCCAAATAGGTGTGGTGGGTGTTGGTCAATGTGGGGTTTCTCATTCTCCTCATTATTTATTCAATTTCTATTTTGTTTTCCACTATGTGTGTAACTAGATCCTCCTGGATGCCTAGGGAATCTTGTGTAAATGTAGGAGAGTTAGGAGGAGGGTTAGGCAGAGTATTAGGAGGGTTATGTGGAGAATTTAGAGAGTTAGGAGGAGGGTTAGGATGTCAATTAGCCTATTGGTCTCTTGTAATGAAATGGGCTATTAAAAAAATAGGATTTAACAAAATTAAGAAAATAAAAAATAGCAAAATCTAATATTAATATGTTTTGTTTTTTATTACTCACCTCCCCTCCATGGTGGTATTATTGATTTGGTGAGGTATTGAGTGATCGAGGTGTGTTTTTCTTCTCATTCACAAAAAACATGATCACAATTTGGCCACACAAAGTGTTGAGTAAGTAAGAAAATGAAAATGAAGTATTTATCTATGGATGAGCCTTTTTTATGTTAACAATTATGCGTACGCATTATTGGGACTAGGCCTAGTGATAAAAATGTATATGCATTATCGCCTCCTAATGTGTACGCATTATGTATCATTTTTTTTAGCCTAAAATTAAATAATTTATACACATAATGACCATAATGTGTAGGAATTATGACCATAACACATATGTATTATGGCCATAATGTGTAAGCATTATGGTCATAACGTATACATGTTGGGGGAAATGTCCATAGAATTTCCCCTAATTCCATGCACATACCTTTTGGCAATTTATTTTAAAATATGTGTCATTATGAATCACTAAAATTGAGGTTTAGACAAATATACAATCTGAAAAGTGCATATATATAAAGAGATACAGATATATTGGAAGACACATGCCCCCAACCTTAGAGAAAATATGAGTTGCTGCCAATCATGCAACCCCATCATAATTATAACCTAGTGAATCTGAGTGAACCAAGTCAACTCACACTATAAATACGGTGAGGTTAGATGATGTAGTCAAGTCTCACCTATAAAATTTGAAATATTGAGTTATTTAATCACCTCAACTATACCAAAAATAAACTAACTACTATAATATATTGGCTTAATATAGTTTGTAAAAGTCTAGGTGGGTGATGACAGTCCTTAAAAGTGTTTGTAATCTAAAATTGATTTGAATTTATAATATTAGGCATACATTTCATAACATATGCACCTTAGATATGTATCATGCTAAAACTATGTGTAACAATGGTACCAATACATATAATTCTACCACAAATATGTATCTAAATAATATACCTATGAATTTTTACCAATTTGAAACTGTGTTAATGTGGAGAACATGTTTCCAAAATATGCCCCCACTATAATCTAAAAATGATATAAATTCCAATGTGGAGGACCTGTTTCCAAAACATGCCCCCACTATAATTTGGGTATGTTGAATACTGAATAATTATGAAAAACATGTTTCTAAAACATGGCCCCACTAAATCTGAAACTATGACAAATGTGGAGAACATATTTCCAAAATATACCCCCACTACAATCTGAATCTATGAATTAATATAGAATTCATGCCTCTATGGCATGCCCCCACACATATTCTCCCCCTTTTACGGTGAGGGAAAGTAGCATTTGGTAGTTACCTTAACTCAAAATGATAAGATAACTATGTAAACTATGAATATACCATGTAACATATAGAGAGAACATGTCTAGGTAGATATATCACTGAAGCACTAAGAATATGATCACACCAAGTCCTAATATGCATGATGTAGATCATGACAATGTATATATAATAATAATAAAATATCAACAAACAATCAAGCACACACATAAGATCACAAAAAAATAAAATCAAGAGGCAAAGGTCTAAGGAGACTGCAAACAAGGGGCATGTTTAAATGCCACAAAATTCAAGGTACGTGACTTAGTCAAATGCCCACAAAGTAATAAATGACAAACTCAAATGTTAGCATACAATAAATAATGACATATTTAAATGCCAAAGAGGTAAACAAAGGCACAGGGGCCACAAACAATGGAGAATATTCAAATGCTCAAACAAGAAAGATAATAACAAGGGAAGACACTAAAGTAAGTGCATAAATTAAAGCATAATCAACCAACATAAACATATCATACTTGTTCATGGATATGTGTTTTATCAAAAAATGTTAAGTACATATCATATCAAGTAAAGTACAAAATATATAAGCATGGATAAAGGCATGTGTAAGTACATATATGAGCTCAAACATGATAATGGAAAGTCATCATAAAATGATATAACCTAGATGTATCATTATTATATAGGTGGATGCCTCAACCTCCTGGTGAAGGGATTAGAGAAAAAACCCAACATATAAAAGTGCATAGGTCATGTATCTATGTATACTTATATCAGACTCTAAAGATGTGTGAAGCATGTGTGTTGATGTGGTTTTATACAAACGATAGACAATGAGGTGGCCTATAATATTTTAGTATCTCAATGTAGGTGGACTCCACTCCAGGGCACAAGTTTTAGGTATGTGTTAAACAATTAAGTGGTGGAATAATTGGTTGAGCATGTAGGTTTTTAACCAGTTCTTTGTGTGTGAGTGAAGCCTAAAAAAAAATCAAAATTGGGAAGGTAAATTATAAAATAAGGATTTTGTGATCACAAAAGGGATTACTTACAAGCTAATCTCATTCATGGACAAGTGTCTCAAATTGATTCTTGCAACTAGTAGTTGTTGATCACACACATACAAACACAATGAGGGATTAGAAGGATAAAGGATCACATTCTGCCTTTCCTCAAGGATCAGACCCTTCCCAAACTCATATTATATTTTTCTCTTCTTTACTCTCTAGATGGTCCTTGTTGATTTATCAAAAATATATCTCACAATGGGCATCTTTATTATTATCAAATTGGGTCTTTATGTAGCCTAGAATTTCAAATCTATAGCCCATAATAGAATCACCAACTATGTGGGATTAGTTAAATGAGTGTCCTTAGTAGTTATATTTGGAAAAATATCCTCTAAAGACTCCATTAGTACATGTAATTTCAATTGATATAGCAAGGATGGAAATATTATTTTGTACTCATCTAAATTGCCAAACTGAGGCATGAGGGGCACAATGTATGGAGGTTTCTTTCTACTAGTTTTTATAGAGGAAACGATAGAAATGACTTGAGCACTAGTAGATGAAGGCATTGGAAAACCCAACTGAGTAGATAAAACATGAATATGAGCACTTTCAAAGGCTCCCATGATTTTCTTAAATTGGACCTTTTTAGTCTTAGAAATTATAGGGACAATAGTAACTGAAGTAGTAACAAGAAAAGTAGAGGTAACTTGAAATGAGGAAACAATTAGGGCTATAGAAATAATGGGAAGTGAAGAAATGATAAGAACAATGGAAATAATAGGGACTGAATTAACCACAACTAAAAAAAATTAGGGCCTAAATAAAGTGAAGGAGTAGTGGTCATAGCATTAGTGACCTCACTTGATTTATCTACCTCCATTGGTACTTTTCCTTTGATTCCTTGAAGACTTAGGACCTTAGCCCTTCTCAGTTCTTAATCTTCCTCTTGATATTTAGGCTGGTCAATCAAAGGAACCAATCCTTATTGCACTACTATCATCTCTCCTTGGTTAATAACCTTCTCTTGTGATGATGCCCCAACAGTTAAACTCATAAGAGACTGCATTGATTGAAGAGGATCCTTGGGAGCTCTTGTTTTACTATTATAACAAAGTGTTGTTTTTTGACCCCAAGAGGATTTTTTTGAGTGGTGGAAGGTGAATGATGCACACTTGAGGTGACATGATTTAAATTTATAGAAGGAAGGCTTGGATCCTAAGAGTCGGAAGAGTTGATTCTAATTAGTTCCCCTGCTCCTCCCAAAGAAATGGTAATAGCAGAGGCCTCCTCCACATATTGATCTTACTTAAAAACCATCATCATAATTGGTGGTGGTTCTTGGTATGGCTCTCTTTGGTCCACAGACTATTGGGAAGACCTAGAGGAAAGATAATATATTCATGTCTATCCACCTAGAGGCGTAAGTCTAGTGTGTTCCTCTACAATTCTAAGGGAGGGCTCCCATTGTATTGACTTTAATACATCCTCTATCAATCATGCCACTTTTTCCCTATCTAGGACCTCAACATCATCCTTTTATTTAATGAAAATAAAATCATTCTCATATGGTTCATGTTGGTAAGGGATGCCTATATCCTATGATATGATTTTGAATGAGGAAATGTGTATCTCAATATTTGTGTGGCAAGGACACCAATGAGTATAATTTTATGATCTTTCCCACTTCAGTGAAGTGTCTCTTATTTTTACAATACATTCTTCCAACCATTGGAGAAGACCCATGAAACAAGATCTTATGATTTTTCTTCATGTATTCATCAATAATCCACTATAGATGTTATGTTATTTATTATTCAACTAAATTATTAAGGATGTACTTGGGGAAACATAAAGGTGCAATCTTGGTTCCCACCACCATGATTACCATGTAGTCTAGGTACAACCAATAATCCCCCTTGGCCATAAGTTTTTCTTGATGTTTTCTTATACTGAGGCCAAGGGTTCCTCATGAATTGCCCTCCAAACTTGAGGATAAAAATTCTCATTAATTCTAACAGTGTTCCTCATATATAAATAGATTTGTAGGAAAGAAAATAAGTCACATACCCTATTATTGATACAGTCTAGGCTAGGCTCTAGAGTGATCCATTATGAATGTAGATAGTGGCCATGACCATGTCTAATAGGTAAGACATATTAAATAAATGTCCACCCATTGGTCTTTTATCTTTCTTGAACATTTGATTACAGAGCTTGGCACCAATTATCTCTCTTAGAGCAAAAGTTAACTTTGAAGTCATTGATAAATCTAGCAACAACACCCATTCTATTCAAAGGAAGTGGTTGTTAGTGTAGCCATATAATTTGTTCAGTAGGGCCATTTTAATATGGACTCCCATCCCAAATTTGGCAATTGGTAAAGGGTATCTAGATTTGAGGTGACTATTTCCCTTGAAGAAATCCATTTCCTTAGTGCACATTCAATTGTTCTAGTCTTCTTCCATAATTCAAATTTATACACGTCGTATATGGTGTCTATAGTGGGTAGCTAGAGGTATCTCTAGAAAGAATCCCCCGAGATATAGGCGACCACTATTTTATGTCTCATGTGATGCAAAAATCCATCTAATACCTTCCCTATGAAGAACAAGTCCCAGGGTAGGATGATGTAGGGCATCACCTTAGGCTTGGCTCGATCATTAAACTCTTCTCATATGAATGAGCATCCACATTGTCTATTACATCCCATAAAGCTATATAATTGGAAATTTTTCCATTGAACATTGTTGCATCAAAGACGGTGTCCGTGTAATCTATAGAATCTTTGATGGAGAACTTTGAAATCAGCAACACTCCCCTAAATACCTTGGATGACGAAGCCATTATTTATCTGGTTTACTCACATAATTCTTGTGTCAACTTAATTATTGATTTCTTAATTTAATTAGTTCATAAGTAAATATTGATAGCCAGGGATTCAAGTTCTCTATGGATTGCAATTTTTTTATCTCTTTAGTAATTAATAGGCATGACGTATCATAAGAATTTAATCATATATCTTCAAGTATGGGGACTTTAATTCCAATTTATGAACCATTAATATCCAATGGATCCATACTTAATTCACTCATTTAATTTGAACTTTATACTTTACTTTGGTGGGTATGCCATGTGGACTTTCTATACATTTAAAGGAATTCCACATTGTTATCCCAGACAAATGTCACCCTATCACTAGTTTTTTATAAAATTAATTATGCCATATGGCATGCTCTCAGAAACCAAGTGTCAAAATTTTTGTTAGAACTAATTTATCAAATATCATGACACCTCTAATGTATGAAACATAAAGACAAAAAATTTCTCACATGACTGTGTGCATCCTTAAAGATTGTTGGCCAATAGTAGCACATTCTAAAAATATTATGTCCTATGGTTTTTCCAAATGGATGACCACTACCTATATTTTGATGGAGGTTCTTTAGAATCTCTTGGGATACATATCTCAAGTAGATGCCTTCATAATTCCTTCTATAGAGGATTCCTTTTATGATCATGTAATGGGCAAATTTAAGCCTCAAGGCTCTATTTTGCTCCCTTTTGAGTTCTAGGGGGATGGTACCTATGGGTAAGTATTAGATGATATTATCATAATAGTCTATTTTAGATACATTGGTTATAAGAACCTCCTCATTGGTGATGCATAGGTCAGGGTTAGTCATAAGATGAACGATGCCTTGTCCTTTGATAATTTTAGAAGGCTTAATTTCTATGTTGAACTCCTACAATTTTGCCATACATTTACCTCTATGCTCTCTTCATTCATTTTATCCCAAAGTTATCTTGACAATAGGATATTTAATAATAGAAATAATTTTATTCCTTCAGATGTAATGCCAAAATTTAGTTATTATTTTAATAAGAGCGAATACCTTCTTGTCTATCATGGAGTACTTGATCTCTACTTTCTTTAAATTTGTGCTCATAAAATTAATTGGATTCTCACTTTTATCCTTATTTTGGGTAAGTACAATATAAGTTGTATGCTTTAAATTTAATGAATACAAGAAGTCTTTATTGAAGTCAGGGATAATTCACACTAGAGCCTAAGATATGGCCTCTTTGATCTCTTTGAAATACTTACAAGACTCAAGTGTCCACTCCACTTTGGAATCTTACTTGAGCATTTCATTTAAAGGCCTAACAATTTTTGTAAAACTAGAGATGAACATTCTCACAAAATTGATCTTTCCCAAGAAATACTTGAGTTCTTTCTTGTTGTTTGGGAAGGTTATATTTGAGATACCCTAAATTCTTTCTAGATCAATGATGATCCCACATTTGGTGATGATGTGCCCTAACAATTTACCTTCAGTCACATTGAATATGTTATTCTTTGGGTTAGGATAAATTCTAAACCTTCTGTACCTTTAAAATATTGACTATAAATGACTCACATGATCAGTTCTATTCTTTAAGAAAATAGTGAGGTCATCCATGTCGATGATTATGCACTTACCTATCAAGCCTTGAAATTCATAATCCATATCCCACTAAAAGGTGTCTCCTATATTGATTAGGAAAAATGATATCCTATTGTACACACAAGTGACCCACATTATAGTCAATGTAGTATTCATTCTATCCTAAGACTTCACCAGCACCTGGTTATAACCTAAGAACCCATCCAAGAAGGACATAATTATATAAACACTCACTATTTGTATCACCTCATCTAGATAAGGCAAAGGGTAGTTGTATTTTTTGTAAGTCCCTTGTTAAGGTTCCTAAAATCAACACACAATCTTATTTACCCACTCTTTTTCTTAAATTGGCAACCCATGTTGAGTGCCTACTGGGGAACACTATCTTAGAACTTAATAATTTTTTCACTTTCATTTGGATAAAGGGTTCCAAGATGGGATTGATTTTCCTTTATCTTTGTTTGAATAGCATATGGTCTAGTTTTAATGGGATTGTATGGGTGATAACTTTAGGCGTAGAAGAATTTTAAGTCTTAAAAAGTCAATGCAATCACATCCTTATACTGGATGAGCAAATATCTTACCCTTTCTTTTCTTATTGACTACAGTTAAAACCAATGTTGACAAAGCATGGATCAGTCTCATCTCCTAAGTTTTTCCTGTTGAAATTAGATTCATTAAATTTGGGTTGCCTTTATTTTTGGCGTGGGGATCCATATCAAATGCTCTCTAAGGAAATTACTCCTATAAGAATATGATTTTCCTTTATCTAAATGGAATCTTATTTTCCCAATTCCTCTTGGCATAAATATTTAAACTCTTTATCATCAATGATTTTGGATTCAAACTATCCTGAATTGGTCAAGAATTGGACAATCAATTGATCATCGTTGAACACCTAGAAATTTTATACATTATCAAGGATAGATGGGTAAGGTACATGTTTTCACAAAATATCTCACCCTAGAGGAGGTTATTAAATCATATTATAATATTTTGGAAATATTATAATACATCTAGGCCTATGGTTTGCCTATAGTAGAGGTAGATATGTAGGTTTGAGGGCTAGCTCCCTAGATTGATCCTTAAGTGTTTATCTCCTACACTAATTGATTGCTTGGATGAAAAGGGATAAAATTAGACATAAAATTAAATTAATATAAGGAGGTTATACACTATAAATATCTCCTTAATATTATAATACAAATTCACTAAGAGACATGACTTACAACACTAGTCTTAGAATCCTGAATACTCTAACATTAATATTTCAAACATGGAGGTGATATGCATGAAAAATACCCAAGGTAAGTGAACCATATATTAGTTTTAGATGATAATGATAATTTTAAACTTTAAAATAGACCCATACACTTGAAAACACTTCATGTGACCTGTTAGATAGGAATAAGTTGCATCAAACATGGAAGGATTGAGAGAAAACAAGGATGGATATCAATCACTTGACTATTCACTATACATCTCTTCACACACTTTGAAAAGATAGTTTATGAACTCAAACATATTGAATATATTATTTCAAATTCAAATTACAATATCAAACCAGTAGAGCTTCATGATACTAGGTATGGAATTAGAATTCAAGAGCCAAAATGGCTTGAATTTATAGAATGTGAGAAGAGAGAGAAGAAAGTGGAGTGCAAGGGTTACAATGCCACATGTCAAGGCATGAAAAATAGTTACATTTTAGATTAATTAATTAGATAATAGATGTCTATAAGTTCTTATTGGACAAATTTCTGCCTGAATCATGACAACTCTCCAAACTTGGCATAAAGGCCTTTAAATGGCTTCTTGAAAATGCATTCATGATTAGGCATATTTTGATTGATCAAGACTATAATAGGGATAATAAAAACATATTAAATATAAATTATCGGTTATAAACACGCCATAACAATCATAATATGTGTCCCTAACTCATGGCCTTCTTTTGGACACTTGTTCTCACCATCTACAATCACCATCACTAGCCTTATAGGTTTCTCTACACATTTGTCACCCAAATGATATTTAGTTTATAAATAAAATACATATAAGGATTTTTATGACACTTTTAAAGAGTCCCATTTTCTTCCACTCCATGAATCAAACCTTAAAATCCCCCCCAATTGGACTTATCATCTTCTCACTTGGCAGTCATTCTCCATTCTCATTATCTACCACAGACTGATTTAAATGAATGAGTTATAAGAGATGTTTGTGTGATTATATAAAGTGATAAATAATTTTTTAGAGTTATAATATGTCCCAATTGACCTCCCCCAATGATATTCATCCTTAAACTCTCTTTTTCACCTATAAAACACACAAAACCCTAAAAAAGAAACCCTATTTTTACCCTATTTATAAAAGTAGGGTACAAACCAAATATGTGAGGAATATCATGGGAGAGTAATATATAGGTTCAAAATAATTTTTAGACCAAACTATCCCTCATTAATTCATCTTCACTCATTTATTTTCCATCGAGTCTTAGGCAAGGGTTTAGGAGGGTTTCTAGTGTTTCAAACTGTTAAGAATTATTCATGAAATCTTAAAATTGAAACCTCAAAAAAAATACTCTAATATCATTATAGGGACCATATTCAACAAATCCTAACTCCTTTTATTCTCATGCATAGTGTTTTTACTGGTGTGAGCTTTCTAATATGGCCTATCGAGCTTGAAAGAGTGTTCTGCATACCCTATGATGGAATTAGGTAAAAAATGACCAACTTACAAGATATATATGTAAACCAATGGTTTAAAAAATCATTATATCTCCCATTTAAGGTCATAAAATATGTTTTAAGGTTCATTTGGTGCTATAAGTGGTTTTAGACCCCATTAGGGCTTTAGGCCTAGTCTAGGCCTAATAGGCCTGAGCTGTGTTCATGACCTAAAACCTTATCTGAATGCTCCATCAAAACTATGAGGTATCCCCTATGTTTTTTCATGTTAATTAAAACTCTCCACACATTTATTTTTGTGTTACAACACTTCCCAACACATCCCCTTATCACTTCATGTCAAACCTGCAATCGTCTTCTTTCCTAGAGTGCCCTCTATCTGAGATAGAACATAGGGAATATCCCCTATTTATTAAATAAAAATGATACCATGTAGGGGTAAAATATGTCCTAAGGACCATCTATACAATTTTTTAGAGATATATCATACCTTTAGATCCTTCAACTCTTCAAAAACCTCAATACAAACTCCTCAAGTTAATGACTGTGCAGGGTTGGACTTGCTTGGTTCACCTTTCCCCTACCCTATTTATTTGGTTTGAGGACCTCATGAATCTAATTAAAATAATTTTAAGTTGATTTAAAAAATGATCAACACCCTACTTCTTTTCCAACCCTCTTAATAAGTACTCTTCACTTGACCAAGCCTAGTTAGTAGACTATGTTGACTGTAGGTGTACTTACCTTATGAAAATAAGGCTCTTTTAGATGGAATTATGTGTTTTAGCCATGATTTAGGTCATTCATGAATCCTCTAATTTCATCTCATAGTTGGACACATTTATATCATACCCTAGGACTTGCCAACATCTAGATTATCATGCTTCCAATGCACAATCATATTACAGTCAAATTGTATGTATCATTTTGAGACCAAAAGGGGCCCCTGCAGGTGTTAGTTTGAGTAAAAAACTTTGTATATCAATTCCATAATTACTCTTTGGCACTAGTGTCATTTAAATCTTATATAAATAACTATGTCTATATGGCTTGTTCCTTATATTCCATTACTAACACATTGTATATTGCAAACTTAACTGTATACACCTCATTTGAGAAACCTATGGTCTTGATATAGGTGATGATGTGCCTCTTGACCTTGAAATTCACTTTCTTTGATATTCATTGAGGTAATTTAGGATATCTCAAACTAAATGGACCACTTTGTCATGAGTTATGCAACTATCATGTCATTGTTGCATTATAGGGTCACTTAGGCTCCTGAGTATTGTAGATGACACTAAAAACCTATAGTGAAATATTGCTTAAATTGGTATCCCTCTTACATCATCCTCCTATGACCAAAAAACTAGATTATTTTGAAATACATTTCCCCTATGATTAGGCTACAAGATGTAAATCACCAGACTTGTCTAGACCTTAGATACTCTACTATGAAAGGATGAAAAGCAAGGCAAATTACCTATTTTGGAGATGTTAAGGTAACATATCCCTATATGCAAATTTTTAAAACTGAGGGCTAGGATTCAAGTTTGTTTGTTGGCTTATGAATCCACCATTAACACTATGGTATTTTCTGTGTTCTTAAACTTTATGAATCTCTAAAACAAGCTCAAACATTTGTATTCTAAGTCTCTTAGACCATGTTGGAAATTGCCTATAGGTTTATATGTAGGATACAAGGCAATGTATCAAATTCGGTCTTCACAACCAACTTAAAACCATTTGTAAGGTTAAAACATGTTTTTTCACACTTCATGATACCTTTCATCATCTTGAAATATCTTCATCATATCAACATACATGTGCAAGGTTCAATTCCACTTGACTATAGTTACTGGTCATAGGAAAAACTAACTATGTGCAACTCTTAAGCCTTGTATCTCATAAGGAAACCTATTAAGACAAGGACATTCATGAAGGTCAACTAGTCACTTTATTTTTATAGGTTGAAGATAACATTATATCTCTATCCAGAAGCCATTTCCATGAAAATGACTCTGTAAGAAGTGAAAATACTAGTTTACAACCCCAATGGTGACCTTAACTAGCAAATTGAGATGTTTATGCCAACTCCCTCACACCACATGTTAAAACTAGATAAATTATATTTTGATAAGTATGTTCACACTCTTCATAATCATGTACAATAATTTTTTTGTATGGATCAATCCAAATAGAAGAGAAACCATGAGGTGATGGGGATGAACATGTAGAAAATAGCAACACACCTTCAAAGCAATGGTTCATAGAGCAAAAGAAACCAATAATAGAACAATTTCTATTAACTTGGAGTGGACAAAGATTAATATCCTCCATTAGGATTATTTGACCAAATTCACATCCTTCTATCCATACTAAACCAAAATCAATTGACCATTTTTATATACAAAGGAGAATGATGGAGAACCAGAGTAGTTTTATGCCATTTTTGACCTTCAAAGTAGATCAAACATGGAAATGAGTTCAACGGACCTGAAGGGTCACTGTAAATCCTTCTACACATGCCAAAACTCTTGTCTAAGTTGTACAACTAACTAAAAATTGCCTCTAATTACCTAATTTTCTTGTTCTAACTTTGTGCCTACATTTTATTAGTTATGAAATAGTATCTTTAACTTAAACTGACACATGGGACATTGAATTAAACTTTATAACAATTTTATCTCTATGAAAACCATACAAGTCTATTAAATGACTCAAATATGAACTTATATGACATGAAATGACACAAAGGACTTAAAGTGAATATGACCAAGGTTAGAGACACATCAAATGACATTACTAGGACCATAGTACACACTATAAGACCCTAATAAACCCTTATACAAGTTTTCAACTATAGAGGTTTGACATATTTTGACTTGTGGTCAAAATAGTCAATAATATGATCTCTATAAAAAAACCTCTACACTTTGGATTCTTGTAATGTTACCAAATTGGTAGCTAAAGCAGCTAACGAATCAGTGGCATGATTATGTTCTCTGGGAAAAAACACTATATTGAATGCCTCAAATGATTTAATTAAATCTTTGGCCCTATGATTTTACCTCTTAATATATGATAGTTTGCATTGGTATTTGATTCTATCATGATTAATCACTAGTTCTAAATCTCCATATATTAGTAGTTGCTTGACCTTATGCTTGAGAGTAAATTGCAAGCCCAAAATTAGTGCCTCATATTTTTATATATTATTTTTTCAAGGGGACTACATTATGTAAGATACTATTACTTATTATCTTATAGGTCAACAAATTCAAAACCAACACTTGATCTTTGCTTCGATCTTGCACCATCAAAATGAAGAGTCCATAGCTGGTAAGGTCTTGAGATTTCCTGCACTTTAAAATTTGTGTTAAAGGTTAAATCCCTAGATTGGGATATTTTTAACTAACTTATCCATTTTTATAGTTATATTCAATGATAGGACGCTTCATTATAGGCTCTGTGTCAATCTGAATCTGATTTGTAACTCCTCTCCATGGCAGCCATAAGTGGGAAAAGTCTATTGAAAGGTATCCATTAAGGGTTTTGGGCCAATCCCTGCTCAATAGTAGTCCATATCCTTTAGGGATATCTACCACCAATATGTCTATATTCATCATTAAATGTGGGTCAAAAGAAATCTAAATATGTACATTATTCAATTCCTTGACCACAAGCATTATTATCTTATCCAACTATGAAATCATCCTCTTGGAAAGGCTTGGAGTTAATCCAAGCTTATGACAGATGGATGTTAGAATTAGCATAGATGAATCTCCATAATCAACCAAGTAGTTGTGTATATTTTTACCAAATTATCTAATGGTTAACAATAAAGGAATAACCTTTGGCTTAATTTTGTATATGACATTCATGTGGGCTGGATTTATCTTATCCGTAACACACTTCCTAATAATAGACTTCCATAGGAGCTATTTCAATTCAATAATTTGGGCAAGTTCATGAAGATTTATGTTTTATTTTATCTTCTTCATTTCCTCCACAATATTATACCCTCCTTTGTTCAATACTTTTGTGTTCAAGGGTCGATCATTCCCTTTTGGAGAAGGTAGATTATTATCAACCTTTAGATTCGAGGGAATAATTGTATTGCTTAGGGGAGTAGATGTGGTGAATGGCTACTTGTTCCTCCAATTATAATTTCTTCTCTAAAATTTTTAGAAAACATGTACCTCATTTTAATTGTCTATGGTTCATTTTCATCTTCACTTGGAAAAGGAAACTTGTGACTTTCAAAGACCATAGCTATGTTTGAGGAACTACGAACATGGGGTGACTCTAGTGAATTATTCACTAAAACCCATCTCACCATTTCTCTTTGGAAGATTTTGAATGCTGCACAAAATTCAAAATAATGAAGATCACCATGTTGTGAGGTGTTGTGAACCTTGCACTGATTGGGCAAAGTTATTTCTACTATGTTGATCTCTGGCAACCTATTAGCTTGTTGTTATTCTATATTATTTGAAGGCTTATTGTATATTGGAAACCTAAAATTTTGGTTATTGTTTTGTCCTACAATATTACACATCATTTTTTACACATTCAAAAAGTCATTACTCAGCTTTTGAACCATCCTTTATATATAATCCAATTCTACCTTGGTAGCATCTAGACTTTGAGTGGTTATTGTGTTGGCTGGGATTAAATGTTGACTCTACTGATGATTGTTCATCTATACTTGGTTGTTTGAAAATCCATAATTATAATTTGTTGTTGATGATTTCAAATGAGTAAATGCATATAGCTTGTTTTGTTTATACATAGGAACATTTTGATTCACATGAGGCACTAAATTTAAGGTTGGAAAACCAACATTGAGGCTGCGAACTCCTAATACCTATAGGTTGAGTTATCTATTGATGTTAATAACCTATTCATAGGCCAAAACTAAAGTGTTAACAATATTAATCCTTCACAAAAAAATTATAGTGACTGGATCTAAATCATTCTTGCACATTTCTAGTATGTATCATTCAACCAATTGTAGGTCTTCTATAACTTTATGTTGAAAGCCTGTATATGTTCGTTGGGATCCCTCTTCATATTGGTGAAGTGCTGATATATAATACTTGGATTGGTAACTTACCCAAATTGAGCAAGAAAAGTACTTTGGCAATCACCTCATGAAGTAATTGAGCCTTCTTATAAGTTGAGGTACCAATCATAAGCAAAATAATTCAAGGTGAATGAAAAAATATTGCATGCAACATCTTCATCAATCTCAAAGTTACCATAGAATATTTGACATGTTCTTCAACTATTCTTCCCCTCATGGGAGAGAAATAAGGCAAGTATTTATCTAAAGATCATGGACATCACCTGAAATGGAAAGACTAGACATGGCTAACCATTGGTGACCCATAGGTTGATTAACAAGTTGAGCCACTCTTACTGGAGAAGGTGTTCTAGTTTGAGGTATCACAAGGATAATCGATACAGATTTAGGTCTTAAATGAACTGATAAGGGAGAGACCAAAATATTAGCTTGAGATCTAGACCTATTTACTCTCTTAGTGTCTCCAATGCCAATCAAAATATAAATAATAACTTCCTTAAGAGAGGGACACATGAACTAGCCCTCCTTCTAACACCAATTTTACCATTGATGTGGTTTTTATACATACCACAGACAATGAGGTGGCCTCTAATGTTTTAAGATATCAATAGAGGTAGACTCTACTCTAGGGCATGACTTACATGTATGGGTTAAAGAACTGAGTGGTGAAATAATCATTTGAGCATGCAAGTTATTAATCGGGTGTGTGTGGGTAAGTGAAACATAAAATAAATTGAAACCTATTGGATTCACATGGATGGAAATCTAAGATAAAGTGGTTAGATCTTAAAATAAAATTCAAAATGGGAATGTAAATCATAAAAGAAGGCTTTTATGATCACAAAAGGGATTAATTCCAAGCTAGGCTCATTCATGGAAAGGTGTCTCAAATTGATGCTTGCATCTAGTAGTTGTTTCTCACACATATACAAACATAGTGAGGGATTTTGAGGACAAATGGTATAGTATACTCAATACTTTAGCTAAAGATTGCTTTCATTTAGAGTATCATTTGCTTGCCCTTATAACAAAATATTATATCTCATGTCAGGGAGGTATCTAAGGTAGTTATTGCTCACACCTAGAAAATTGTACCATGGGAGACACTTCTACACACTTAGAAATGAAACAATTAACCCTGTTGCATAAAACTAATAATGTTTGTTAATAATCTAATAGCTATTTCACATCTTAAATCAACATACATTGTCAATAACAATAAGGAAACCTAAGTAGATTTTGTACACTTTAAATTATTGAATCAACTACTAGGAAATAGAACATGATTAATCACATAGATTTGAAGAATAAATACATAACATAGTTGCCTAACAATCAAGAGATTTCTCCCTGTATTAATGAAATTTTTTAACTCCCTTGAAAATGAGAGAACCACAAGTATAATTAGATTTGGGAAGGGTTCACCTCATACTCCAAATCCATATAAAGTGTATGCAATCAGAAATGCATCATGTCCATAAATCAATCTTAGATCGAATGGGATATAACACACCTACACTTCTGATTGGGGGCATACAATTATTAAGCAAGAGCATGACTAATGTGAGGATCCACTAGACTTGATTAGGGGATCACTTATCACAACACACCATGTGAGGTAGGGTTCCAAAGCCTACAGCCTAACATAATCACACAACAACCCTAAAAGAGTCCTATTATTTAATATTTCACTAATCTAATAACAAGAAAAGTAAATCTAATCTAGTGTGCACCAAATATTGTGGCACAAAGTGGGGGTTAGAAACAAAACAAATAAACAACTAAACTAAACATGTATAAAAGAAATATAATCATGTCAATGTATATGAAATCCTAATACATGGAAGAGAAGAATACAAATGCACTATCTATCTAGTCTTACAAATGAGGAATAAAGTTAGGAATACTAATCTTTGAAGATGAACCAATCAAGCCTCAATTTCCCCCTTGGCTAAGGTGCTTTGCAAGAGATTATCATGGTATGTAAGAATAACTAAGATAAATCAGCTCTAGGATATACAACCTATCTAAGCATCCTAAAGACTTATCCATAAAACAAGATCAGAGCTCCAAAGAAAGTATTGAACCCTAAAGCTTTATTCCCCAAGTAGAATGGTTAATAGGTAGATGTTCATTCACACTTCTTTGTTTAATTATTTACTCTTATAAAATGGTGTTAAATGACCTTGTATATATAGTAGTATCTTACCCTAAAAACATTTAGGAATGTTGGTTGTGCTAGGCTGACTAGGTTAACCTAACACATTTTTGAGCTAACTCACTAGGTCTATGCTAGGTTGATCATGAGACCAATAAACCAAAATAGAGAAAAAGTCCCTAAACTGTGCTAGGTCAACCTAGCACAACTGATAGGTCAAAAGGGTGCTAAGGCAAAAAATGAAGGATAAAACATAACAATTGATAGGAATAGATAGAACTAAGAAGAATAAGCTTGGGTTCAATGGTTTCATGAGGCTAGTGTGTGGATGGAAAGTGGCAAAAGGAACAACAATCTCATGAAGCATCGATGGTCTGCCCACCCCTTTCTTGGTGTACCCCTTAAGGCATGCACTCAAAGAGATTGAGACTTGATAGGTTCTTGTAAGATATGAAGTGTCAGTAATCAATAAAAGTTTGAAAATATTATGTGTATACATATGCCCCAGTCAAAGCTCATCACATGTCACGTAAGTGTAACATGAGGTAGTGCTACAGAATAGAACATGATAGCATACAATGTTGATGCTAAGTATGGTGAAATAAGTAGAAAATAAGATAAATAAAAGGATAGAATTGAAAAACACATACCTTTAACTTACCTTAGTGTCGTAGATAAAGAATTAGACTGTAAGATATGTGAAGGTGTTTAATGTAGAGTCCACTAGGTGAACCTGTAGAAGTTAGTGTTAAAAAAATCAAAACTCTAGGAGGATATGAATATGGTGGTTAGTAAAGTCAAATATTTTTAGAAAATTTAGAAAATTAGGATTGGTAAGGCAAGGTTTAAAATTTTGAATACAAATAAATGACAAAAATATGGTAAATAAATGATAAATGATTGGCAAATGAATGACAAATGATAGGAAAGAAAAGACAAATGATTGTAAAATCAATGACAAATGTTAGTAAATATAGTAAATCACATTGGAAAGCATGTAAAACATAAATGACAAATGAAATATCTATGTAAGAAAACTTGAATAAAGATAGGTAAGAAAGTGAAAAGTAAGCTCATGTAAGATAGGCAAAAGGACTCAAATGTAAATAAAAATATGAAATAATGTTGAATGAAATGTAAGTCAAGATGTAAGACAAACATGAAGAAGGCATATATAAAGAAAAACATGTAATAATGGAAAAAGGGTACAAACTCAATTGTTTTCAATAGAAGGGTAGTACACTAATGACAAATGAAAGAAAAGAGTGATCCATAGGTACTCAAACATGTTTTGCTCTAAAGATAGATTAAATTAAAACAAAGTAATGCTAGCATGTTTTTAAGGGATGAAGAAGAAGGAATAATGGAAGAGGGAAAACAAATTTGGAATCACAATTTACTTTTCAAAGGGGGAAATGAAAATGGGTGGAGAGGAGAATGAAAGAAAAACCAAGGTAGAGGAACTCTTTATAGAAGTTAAGACACTCAAATTAGGTTTGTCAAAACAAGAGGACTATCAACCTTAAGGACTCTGAATAACTTCTCTTAGCTTCATAAGTCTTAGGTCAAAAAATGGAGTATATATATCATCCCATGAAGGCTATATGCATGAAAATTAAAATGGACCTACCTCCCCATGACATGTTCCCCATTCTTTAGGACCCTTTACATAGTCGTCGATCTACTATAAAGATTGGGTACTTGCATGAGAAAGTAGGTATCACCATAGATTTTTTTGAAATCCCCTATTCCAATCTACTAGCCTATCACACCTCAAAGGACTTCAGCTCTATGTGAAGCTAAATATGGAGTTTGAGGTTCGATTGGAGATAGGAGTTGTGCTTGTAATCATGTCTTTAGGTGTGATTTTAATTTTTGAGATTTGTATGTTGCCTTCTATATATCATTAACTTTGTTTCAAATGATTTGGATTTTAAATTTCTTGATGGTTTTTTTAGGTTCCTCCTCTATATGGATTTGGAAGACCATACATGGGTGTTAAATAAGACTTTCATTTGAAAACTTAGGACAAGGTTTCTAGGAGAGATAACTTCAAAGAGCATGGGGTCTAAGAGTTTCATAAATCTAGGTGAAATAAAAGTGATATCTTGACTTCAAATTTGTTTTATCCAATGTGGAGATGAAAAGAGGGGAAATTTAAGATGAGTGACACATGGAACAATTTAAATTTCTTCAAATCACAAAAAATGTGATAAAGGGCAAAAAGGATATAAATGACAACAAAGGGTGATTCCTTATCATAAGAATGAGGGAATGGAGGAAAGCATGCTAACATAGATTGTTATGTAGATTCCATTGAGCAAAAGAAGAAAAAGCTAAAGTCTAAGAACAAGCATCACAAAGAACATGAAGGGAATGGTAATTTTATGAGGAGGGTTGGGTCTTATCCGTAGTCTTACCTTAAAACTACATAAAAGAGATAGACCCATGAGGGTGCCAAAAATAAAAGATAAATCAAAGAGATGGTGGTTTTTAGAGGGACGTCGGGTCCTATCCGTGGTCTTATAAAGAAACTCACAAAATAAAAACATAAGGGGTGCCAAATAAAAATTATCAAGCAAAAAGAAAAAGGTAATAAAGATAAATGAAGTATGGTAATTTTGTGAGGGGTGTCAGGTCTTATCCATGGTCTTACAAAGCAAATCATAAAAGAGAAACCCATGAGCGTGCCAAAAGATAAATGTAAAAAGAGAAATAAGACTATGGTACATAAAGAGGTAAATGTTAAATGAAAGGACAAAAATGATCATAAAGCTACTAAGGCAAAGAATGACATAAAAAGACAAAAAGGAAGGAGACATAGGAGAATAAAATTGAAAATAAATGTCAAATGTGATGTGTAAGAAAACTAAAGAATGTAAAGGAAATCAATGGTGATAGTAAAGTGAAAGTAAGAGAAAAATGCACAAAAATAAAGAAACATGAGAAAAAAAGAACAAGTAAAATCTATATTAACATCTATATCAAAGATAATCATGTGAAAATGCAAGTCTATAAGTCTCGAAAGTTTATTGAAGCTGAATTTGTTTGTTATGATGTATTTTAAAATAAGAGTGGGCATCACAAGATGACCCAAAGGGTAATTGGATGTAGCCATGGGCATCACAAGATTACCCAAAGTATAAATGGATATTTGGATGGGCATCACAAGATGTCCCAACATGTGAATTAGAGTGAGGATGGTCATTACAAGATGCCCCAAAGTCTAAAGGGGCATGTGGATGGGCATCGCAAGATGCCCCAACATATGAGTTGGAGTGAGGTAACATTAAACTATTAGAATGATTTTCATTGGGTTGGTAGGTGTATTTGGAGATAGGTAAATGTGTTGATTTATTATATTTTAAGGATTTTGAATGTGACATATGATGTGAAGGAGAGGTATGAAGAGGTAAAGGAGGACCATAGATTATATGATTTAGAGTAGGCATTTGAACTAGGTACTCTTTTGGTTCATGTGACTTAAGAGTGTGAGATTCAATAGATGCCAAAATATGTTTAAATTTTTTAATGTTAGATATCCTTTCCTTATTGGTGTAGGAAGAAGGATCAATTGTGGTTTGAACGAAATTAGGATGAGGTTTTTTCATTAGGTATTTGATGTTGATGTGATTATGGTTCTTGAGATTGAATTTGAGAATCTTGAAGATAATCTTGACAACATTGTTTGGTAATAATATCAAGATTGAAATGTTGACCAATCAAGGAAAAAATAAGAAATCAGTGAAGATCACCACAAGACTCATGAGAATGACTTATATTAGCATGCCACCAACAAAATTTACCTAGATTTTACCATTTTGGAGGAGGTTTGGAAGGATCAAAACCCATGGGTTTAGAAGGTGGAAATTTATGCTTAAGTTATTCTATACTCAAGCGTGGGTAGGTTGGGGTAAAATTAATTGAATTAGATGCTCCATTTTAAGGTTGGGTAGACTTGGATGAATCAATGGTATGAGAAGAAGATTGGAAAGTTTCTTTAGTAGTTGTTTGATATGGTTCAAATTGAGTCATAATAAAGACTTGCCTTTTTGCTTGGTCTAAGGATTCTAAATTTTTATGAGAAAAGATTCTAACTTTGTATTAAAGGGGAGGTTTAAGAATACTAACAAATATTTTTAAAAGATTGGCATCATTCATGTTATGATCCACTTTATGAGTGAGAGACTTTGACTTCCATCATTTGATGAAAGTATAAGCAGATTCATTAGGAAGTTGTTTGGCATTGATGAAATGGCCAAGGTAATTTTAAAGAAGGTCATCATGTTGGAATTCATTCACTAGAGAATTTACTAAATCCTCTAGCTATGAGATGTAATGTCTAGAAAGTTGGTTGTACCATTTAATTTCATCACCAACAAAGGTTATGGCTAATATATTGGTGGTAGCAAAGGTGTTAGTTTGGACCCATTCGTTATAGAGATTACCAAAATATTTTAGAAAGATAGTAGGATCCTTAGTCCCATTATATGTGATAGTTGGAGAAATGTTTCTAATATATATGGATGCAATGAATGGGGATAAAGGTTCATTTTGAATATGTTGAAGCATTTTGTTATTCATTAGAGGTTGAGGGATTATATTCCCATTGGCATCTCTAAGAGGAGGAGGGACAAAATTTGGATTTGGTTGAGACATGATGACTTGAGGTGGTTGATTAATTATGTTGCATAAATTTTGTTGCATGGTCACCATTTGAGATTGATTGGTTGTTTGCATGATGTTCATTTATTGAATGACTTGGGAAAGAATTTGAGTTATATCAATAGGTGGGTTTGAAGGTGGGGTATTAGTGTTGATAGGAAGAGGATTGTTAGTGTTGATGAGAGGAGGATTATTTATAGGTGTAATATTCCCAACATTGGTTTTAGTTGTCTTAAGTGTGGTAGAAGAAGAATGAAGCTTGGTAAGGCCACCATTCTTGTGAGGAGTGTAAATAGTATTATCGTCAAGGTTTTTGAATATTTAGGAACCATATATATTATCAATTAGAGTAGTATTATTTAGTGAACGACTCCCAACATTAGTATTGAGAGGAGGATTATGATGAAGGATCTCAACTACATTGCATTGTGTAGTGAGTGGTTTAGGCGTAGGAGAAGGGAAAGGAAGAAATTGGATAGTTTCATCAAAAGTAATGAAATAAGTGAGATTATTATTCAAATCCTTGATTATTCAATGTTATGGACCAAGAGAAGGCTAAAAATATGTCATCATGATGAAACAAGACTATATAACCACACAAGGAGAACAAAAAGTGACAAAAAAGCGGTACAGGGTCGACTAGGTTAACCTAGCATAAAAATAGGGACTGCAAAACTATACAGGGTCGACCAGGTTGATCTAGTATAGTGAAAAGAGGTTGGAAAAAAATTTAAAAGGGATAAAGATAGTATAGGTTCAACCAAGTTGGCCTATCACAGAAGACAAGGCTTGAAAAAGATATAGGGTCAACCAGGTCAACCTAGTACAATGAATAGGGGTTAATTTCTTATTTTACCTATATCTTTAGTTCTACTCATCCATTTTGCAAACCGTAAAATGCATTAGATTCATGATGATATAGGAAATATGATAAAGTTGATATCAAGTTATGAACTAAAACAAGATAATTTATAAGTAATGAAAAGAAATAAGTACTGAAGGGAAATAAATAGTTAATTGAATTGATGCTGACCAATCCAATTGATGCACACAAAGTAAAACCTTGCACTAACACTAGATAATGCAAGGTTTTACACACATAATTGATCAAAGAGAAATAAAAAAACTTGAAAGTAAAGCTAGTTACTTGGTCAACCTAAAATGTTGATTAGATTATTTAAGAATGATTTTAAGTGTGAAAGAGAGATTGGTTATAAGCAAGGTAATAGATAGCAAAATATGGTAGTTTTAGGTAAGTTTAGGATGAAAGGGACTATAGTGTCAATGATACAGGCTTGGTATTGGGGCCTATGCCCTCACTTCACACACTGAATCAATAAGGGTAATGCGTGCTTAGCCATAATATACCATTAACCATGTTTTATACTTGACTAGAGTATCAAGTTAGCTTCCTCATTGGTGATGAATCCAAGTAGGTTAGCCTGGGTAGTCAAATGTTTAAATGCTTGTTGATTTTTATGTGTTTTGGTCATGTGTGCAAAATATAGAAATAGTGCAACTAAGTGATTAATTAAAAATCCCCTAATTAGATTATGTGAACTATTATAAGCATGCAAACAACTTAAAAGAAAGATGTGATTAACATATATGGTTCATTCCAATTTTGAAACAAGGTATAGTTGATAAACTATATGGACAATCATACATAATAGGGTTGACAAGGTCAAACTTGTACTATGGAAACAAAGTCTAATAATGAACTAGGTTGGTCAAGTTGACCTAGTTATTTTAGAAAACATAGAATACCCAACTAGGTCCATAAGGTCAACCTAGTTGATTGTGTAGAGGAAGTTTTGAAGACTGCAAACTTGAAAGGAAAGTAAAGAAAAAGAAAGATATAAAGAAATAGAAACTAACTTGAATGGTTCAAAGATGAAAAGAAGAAGATTATTGATCTGAGACCTTAGATAAAACTAATAAAACCATACAATTGGGTCAAGTTGGTCAAACAAGATATACAAGAATCTACTAAAAAAGTGTTGAAAATGAACTAGGTCGACTTGGTCAACCTAGTAGGTTGAAAAGGAAGTCTAAAAATGCCCTAGGTCAATATGGTTTACCTAGTAGGCTAATCAAGAATTCTATAAATTTGAAACCTATACTGGGTCGATCTAGTTGATCCAATTACCTATTCCTAAAAACCTACGCACAAAGAAAAAGAACTAGGTTGACGTAATTGATCTAGTATGCCAAAATATATGATAAAAATGATGATTAAAAGAATATTTCAAGGGTTTGATTCATGTCAGATTCACCAAAATTTATGCAATTGGAAATGCATCATGTCTATAAATTAATCCTAGATCGGATAGGATAGAGCACACCTACACTTTCGATTGGGGGAATCTGATTATTAAGCAAGAACATGACCAATTTGAGGATCTACAAGACTTGATTAGGGGATAACTTGTCACAACACACCATGTGAGATAGGGTTCCAAATCCTACCATCTAACATAATCGCACAACCCTAAAAGAGTCCTATGATTTAATATTTCACTAATCTAATAACAAGAAAAGTAAATCTAATCTAGTACACATCAAAGCTTGTGGCACAAAATGGGGGTTAGAAATAAAATAAATAAAAAACTAAACTAAACATGTATAAAATACATATGCTCATGTCAATGTATATAGAATCCTAATACATGGAAGAGAATAATACAAATGCACTATCTATTTACTCTTACAAAGGAGGAATAAAGTTACGAATACTTATCTTTGAAGATGAACCCATCGAGAATTAATGTCCCCCTTGGCTAAGGTGCTTCACAAGATATTGTCATGGTATGTAATGATAACTAAGATAAATCAATACTAGGCTACACAACTCATCCAAGCATCCAAAAGACTTATTCACAAGATGAGATTGGAGCTCCAAAGGAAGTATTGAACCTTAAATCTTTAATCCCCAAGTATAATGGTCAATAGGCAGATTTTCTTCCGCACTTCTTCACTTAATTATTCACTCTTATAAAATGGTGGTAAATGACC
Source organism: Torreya grandis (assembly GCA_037957365.1). Lineage (NCBI taxonomy): Eukaryota > Viridiplantae > Streptophyta > Pinopsida > Cupressales > Taxaceae > Torreya > Torreya grandis. Next base: position 1,189,040 of record JARHVA010000636.1, read on the forward strand.
TTATATATATATATATATATATAGTAGTATCTTACCCTAAAAACATTCAGGAATGTCAGTTGTGCTAGGTTGACCAGGTCGACATAGCACATTTTTGAGCTAACTCACTAGGTCTGTGATAGGTCAACCAAGAGGCCAACAAACTAAAAGAGAGAAAAAAGACCCTAAGTTGACTTGGTTGACCTAGCAAAACTAACATGTCAAAAGGGTGCTAAGGCAAAAAATGAAGGATAAAACATAGCAAGTGATAGGAATAGGTAGAACTAAGAAGAATAAGCTTGGGTTCACTAGTTTTAGGAGGCTAGTGTGTGGATGGAAAGTGGCAAAAGGAATAATAATATTATGAAGCACCGATGGTCTACCCACCCCTTTCCTAATGTACCCCTTAAGGCATGCACTTAAAGAGATTAAGATTCGATAGGTTCTTGCAAGATATGAAGTGTTAGTAATCAATAAAAGTTTGAAAATATTATGTGTATACACAAAGTATTAAATTACATGCTAGTAATCAGAATAAAAGTTATAATTAAATGTAAACTCTACATGTACAATTAAATTTGGCCAAAATTGTGTCTTATAATTAGACTAATTATTATAAAATAATGCAATATGTGCATGTTTAAAAAATTCTTCAATCGACTCTTACATCCATTCATGAAGTAACAATAAAATCTAGTTACTATTGTCAATTTACATGTTAAATACATATAACATTAACTCAATAAAAATTAAGGTTTACTCGAAGTTGGGTCTTGCATGACACTTGGAGTAGTCAAAGGGACTATAGTGGTCACAAGAGCTAAAATAGTTGGTGGAGTTGAGCTTGATGCTATAGACATGACTTGTTTCTTGGCCTCCAAATCTTGGTAATGCTTGTACTCGATAGTGTGCTAAAGTCTAATTGAATCCATGTTTATAAGTGATGGCCTATGTATTCTAGTCACTTTCACTAATAGGCATACATGTTCAGCCTTTGTGGGTCTAAACTCCACCCAAAATATTTATAATTCAATTATCTTCTTCCTAGCAAAACATAGTTCTTGTTTATTCTCGTCTTATGTTATACACCTTTGAAGACTCTACTTGAAATTAGCAAATGCTTGTTGAAGTACTTTATCAAAATTGGCCCTATCCATAAATTTCCCAAAAGGGTCTTTAGCATGAAATAGCTTTAACTCTCCCAAAATTTGTAGAATACACTTTCATTATATACTAGCTTTGGGATCAACACTTACACACTTGATACCCAATCTCTAGATTCTTATGTCTTGATGACCACCAAATTAAGAGCATTGTCTGCCTCCAGTGGTGTTATCAAATCTAGATAACTGAAAGCCTTATTTATTATGTACAGTACAAGGAAATTCAATTTATTCTCATCTTCTTTCAATGAAATGATTAATTTATATGTTTCAATAATATGGGGAGATAATTCTATTCTCATTGAGTTGATGGTGTCTAAAAGGTTATAGAGCCTGAGGGATGCATATTAGATGTCATCCTTGATTTCCCTAGGAACATATAAAACTTATTATTATTCTCGAACCTAATCCAACTCTTGAATATCTTGGTTGGTGTCTACATGTATTTCAAACAAAGCCTTTGTATGAGTTTGAAAATAGGTTACAAAATCTTCATTTTAGGGAGACTCCCCAATTATCTTATTTTTCTCTTAGATAGATAGAAAACATTCTAACTTTCCTTGAAGGATTAGACCCCTTCCAAACTCATCTTCTATTTTTCACTTCTTTAATCTTTAGATGGTCCCTATTTATTTATCAAAAATAGAGCTCATAGTGGGTAACTCTATTATTATCAAATCGGGTCTTTGTGTAACCTGGGCTTTCAAGTTTGCATCCCACTATGGAATCACCAATTGTGTAGGATCAATTAGATGAGTGCCCTCAGTAGTGGTCTTTGGAAAAATTTCACCTGAAGACTTCATTATTGCCTTCACTTTCAGTGGGTCTTACAAGGATTCAAAGATGATTTTATTCTAGTGTATATTGCCAAACTGAGGTATGGGGTGCACAGTGTATGCATGCTTCTTTCTACTAGTTCTTGTAGAGTAAATAATAGAAGTGGCTTGAGAGCTAGTAGATGAAGGCATTGGCAAACCCAAATGAGTAGAGGAAACATGAATTTCAGCACTTGAAAGGGCTCCCATAATTTTCTTAAAATGGACCTTTTTAGTCTTAGAAACAATAGGGACAATAGTAACTAAATTAGCAGTAGGAGAAGTAAAGGCAACATGAACTAAGGAAACAACTGTGGATGTAAAAATAATGGGAATTGAAGAAATGATAGGAATAATGAGAACAACGGAACAATAAAAACAACAGGGAGTAAAGTAACCACAACAAATAAAGAAATAATAGGACCTAAAGAAAGTGAAGCAGTAGTGGCCATAGCAATAGTGACCTACCCTGATTTATCTACCTCCATTAGTGTTTTTCCTTTGATCTATTGAAAACTTAGGACCTTGGCCCTTTTTAGTTCTTCATCCTCCTAATCATCTTCAAGGTTTTCAATCAAAGTATCTAGTCCTTCTTGCACTATTATCATCTCTCCTTGCTCAATAACTTTTTCTTGTGATGATGTCCTAATAGTTAAACTCACAGGAGACTCCACTAATTGAAGATGATCCTTAGGATCTCTTATTTTCCTCTAGTAACAAAGTGTTGTTTTTATAATATCAAGATGAGTATGATATGAAATAGAAGGTGAAACATCCACACTTAAGATGACATAATTTAGACTTATGGTAGAATGTCCTAGATCCTCAGAGTTAGAAGAATCGATGCTAATTATTTCCCCTACTCCTCCTATAGAACTGGTAACATGGGGCCCTCCTCCATATATTAATCTTACTTAATAATCATCATCATAATTGGATCTGGTGATTGGGATAGATCTCCTTGGTCCACAAACTATTAGGATGGCCTAGAGGACCAATAATCTATTGATGTCCACTCACCTAGAGGTGGAAGTCCAGTGTGTGCCTCTACAATTACAAGGGAACGTTCCCTTTATACTTTTTTAAGATATCCTCTATCAATATTTTCACTTTTTGCCCTATTTAGGACCTCAAAATCATATTTTGCATTTAATAAAATAAAATCATGTTCATATGGTTCATATTGGTAAGGGATGCCCAGGCCTATGATATGCTTTTCAATGAGGCCATGGGGATTGCAATATCTGTGTGAAAAGGACACCAATGAGTATAATTCTTTGATCTTTCCCACTTCATAAAAGTGTCTCTTATTTTTATACACATTTGACCAACCATCAAAGAAGACCTTTGAAACAATATCTTATGCTTTTTCTTCATAACTTCATCAATAATCTACCATAGATGGTAAGTTATTTATTGTTAAACTAATTTTTTGGGGGGGTAGTTGGGGAGACATAAATTTTGGTTCCCACCACCATGATTATCATGTAACTAGGTATAACCAATAATCCTCCCTTGGTTATATGGTTTTCTTGATGTTTTTTGATACTCAAGAAAATGGTTCCTTGTGAATGTCCCTCTAAACTTGAGGTTAAATAGTCTTGGTAATTTTGAAAATGTTTTTCATATATGAATAGATATGTAGGAAATAAAATAACTCACGTACCCTATTCTTGATATAATACGGGGCTAGGATCTAGAGTGATCTATTGTGAACATATATGGTGGGCATGACCACATTCAACAACTAAGACATCATGAAAAAATGACCACCCATTGGTATTTTATCTTTCTTAAACATTTACTCCTAGAGCTTGACACTGATTATCTCTCCTAGGGCAAAATTTAACTCTGAAGTCATTAATAAATCCAACAATGACACCCATTCTAGTCAAAGGAAGTGGATGCTAGCACAACCATATAATATGTTTAGTAGGGCTATTCTAATATAGTCCCTCATCCTAAATTTGGTGATTTTTATGAGATATTTTTTTTTGAGGGTGACTATTTTCCCTAGATCAATCCATTTCCTTAGTGAACTTTAAATTATGTTAGTCATCTTCCATAATTAAACTTTGTACCTATTGTATCTGATGTCTACAGTGGGTAGTTAAAGGTATGTGGGGAAAGCATACACCAAGATATAGGGGACCACTATTTTATGTTTCATATGGTGTAAAAATCCATCTTATACCTTCCATACAAAGAACAAGTTTTGGAGTAGGTCAATGCAAGGCATCACCTCGGGCATGGCTACCATAAAATGTAATTGTTAGTTCTTCAATAGTAATAATTCAACTAACAGCTACCTTTTCTTAGCCATCAAACTCTCCTTACATGAATGAGTGTCCATGTTCTTTATTACATCCCACAGAGCTATATAATTAGCAAATTTTCCATTGAACATTGTTGCATCAAAGATGGTATCCATGTATTCTAAAAGTTTTAAAAAATAGTTCAGAAATGTTGTAAATAAATATTGAAATGGATAAAAAAATTGATGAAAAAAAAGTCTCAAAGACAAAATTTGTGAAGAACCAAAAATTTTAAAGAATAAAAGTCACAAAGAGTTTTAGATGTGAAGGCAAAAACTACACATAAAAAGATGCGAAGACCCAGAAGTTATGATCCATGAAAGACCCGAAGTGAACAAATATGTGAGATGTAAGAGTCATGAAAGCTAAAAATTTTGAAGACCTAAAAGTTGTGAAGACCTAGTTCGGAGATGTTATGAATAAATTTTATGATGGATAAAATTTTTGACAAACAAAAGTTACAAAGATAAAAAAATTCTAAGAACAAAAGTTACGAAGATGAAAGTTCTGAGATGTCAAAGATCAATGCAAACAAAAGTGGTGATGAACAAATATTTCAACAACCAAAAGTTTTGAGGAATATAATTTTCAACAGACAAAAGTCCCAAAATCTAAAACTTAGAATTTCTAGTTTGTAACTCTTGCACAAATTTAAAAAATCTACATACACACAAAACTCTTAAAAATTGTCAATAGGTTCGTCCAAATAAAACCCATAGTGAAAATTTGGGTGTTTGGGGAATAATCCAAGTGCAATAAACATAAAATAAGCATGCTTAACAAGAATCATGACCATAAAAGATAATAAATTTGAAGCTTTTAAATCTACTAGGTATACAAATAAATGTTAATGAAAAGGATTTTCAAATTATAATTGGGCTCTTAGACTATAATGGGTCCTTATTCAAAAAAATTAAGAGTGGAGGTGTGTTGAGTACAATAACGTGTATATAGGAAATATTGATATGTTATCTATCAACATGAAATAAACATGTCTGCATGGGAGCTAATAAGATATGTAAATGCTAAAAATAATTTTGGATTTTTGAAGTTTTTTTTGGTATTTTTTGTATTTTAAAAATGAAAATATTATCCTATGATTGTATGTAAAATATGGTCATAGGTGTCTCCCCAGTATGAACCTAGTGTAATAAAGTGGTGGTAATATCAAGGAGCATATATAGGTGCAATATATGTCACTGTAGTATCTATGAAGTTCTGTGTATGTAAAATAAGACTTTGTGGTTGTAAAGAAATAATAGGAGTAGGGGTTTGTGGAACCCATCATTGAGTGTTTTGTGGTTTATTTAGAACAATAGTAATAGGAAAATGTGTAGGTGCTTTGGATGTATGAATATGGTGTGTAGTAGATGTACATTTCATGGAACCCGATGTGGATCTCTAATGTAAAGGTCTCTCAAGTACTAGCCACCTAATAAAGGGAATTGCTCGTTGTTTACCTTTTACATAGGATTAACCATAGAAGTTTTGATAACTTATTGTCTTATTATAAATGTCTCTTGTTCAAGAGGATGTTCATATGGAATTATAGAAACTATAATTACTCGATTGGCATGAATGTATTTAACACACCCATGCACTATATAAGGTACTAATCAAAGTGTATGTATCCAAGGTCATCCCAATAACATATCAAAGACACCCATAAAAGGTATAACTAAGAAGGTAGTAACCACATGGGCATGACCCACCTATTAAGGCAAGTCAAGCTCACCAAAAACCTATTGTGAGGTCCCATCAAATATTCTAACTAATATACTTTAAAGATGTAAATCATTATTTGTATAACCCAAATGTGTAAGTAGTGTCATAGTACAAATATTATCACTTCACCATTTTTAATCATAACATTGTTTATAGATTGGTGGTCAATGTATGCTCAAATGAATATGGAATGAAGATATGATTCATCATCCCTAATCTCATTCCCATTTAAATAATGGAGTGTCTCTTAACCATATGATGTGTATGCCATATTTAGGTACCAATAATCCCATCCAATGTGTGCTCATGATGAGATGGAGGAGGGTGCATATTATATGCCATTTGCACTTCTAGATCCTTCTTTGAATGATATTAAAAAGGATTGTTAAATATTTTTTCTTATAATGGTCACCAAGTTGCAAACCTAATTTATTTAGAGGATCATCAATTGTAATCTTTTGGTCATTGACGAGGTCTTGGATCTTATCATTCAAGGTAAAAAATCTATTTGTATAATGCCCAGGGCCTTGATGATAATCATAATAAGAATTCATATCATATCCATTGGGTAAAGGTGTACTCATATAAACCTCTATAGGATGAGGGAGAGATATAAGATGACACTCTACAAGCCATAAGAATAATGAACTAGGAGACTCAAGTAAACATGTAAATTATCTCCTTGGTACATTGGATAACACAAGTTGATTAGGTGGTTGTGACACCACATTAACCATAGAGGTTGTTTCTTTTTTAGGCTCAAGAGATTTGACCTTCTAACTTGGTTTGATAGTAAACATGGTATTAGATGTAGATGTAGCTGGTCTATTTGCTACATACTTAAGTTTGGTCAATGAGATAAGTTTCATTTCATGATCATGAACATTATGGCATAATTCATCAAAATATTTGAACTTTTTGAATACAATGGACTCACATAAAGGAGAAAGTAAAATTTTCTTCCAAATAACTCAAAGTTCTTTATCTGCCATATGATTTGTCACTTTAGCCAACATTGTCTTCTACCTCAATACATACTCATTAATAATTTCATTAGTTCATTGTTTGATTTTTGCAATTTGGGCATAGGAAACCTTTCGGGTAATGTTAATAGAGAAGTGTGCCAAAAACTGATCTGCAAGGGATTTGAAGGCATTTATTGATTGAGTTGGTAAATCATAAAATCACCTTAAAGCATAGTTTTTTAAGCTCTTTGAAAATAATTTGGTCAAAATTTTATCATTAGAGGAATAATCAAGGCATGCCACATAAAAATATTGAATATGGTGTTTAGGATCACCTTACCATCATAAAATGTGAACTTAGTGCAACAAACTTAGTTGGCAAGGGATGCAAAGATATATTTGATGCAAGAGGATTATTCAACAACTCTTGTGAATCAATAACATAATTAAATTTCACATAATTTTGTTTAATATTTGTAACCTTAGTTTTTAAAAAATTTATAGTTTGGATAAGATCCCACACCTCTTGGTATTTTAGGTTGGACATTTGGGAAGTCACCAAAGGAGGTGTACCAATAGGTTGGGTAGATAGAGGCATTAAAACTAGTATTTGAGTTGAAGTATTTAGGTTTCCCATGGTAGATCTAGCAATAGTAGTCTTGGGAAACAAAGGTTGAAATATATATCATGTGACCCAATTAGATGTAGGTAGATCGATTGGTATGGAATTATTTTTAGTAAACTTTAAGGATTCACCATCATTAGGTGAGGAAACTTTAGCCTTATCATGCTTACTAATTTCATCTCTTGTAGCATACAAAAATGAATCTATTAAGCCTTTTTTATTATTGAAATGAGTGATCAATGCTTCTTTATCTTTCATTTTAAATTAGGTTTTTTATTACTATTTTCCATTGCTTAAAAATGAAAAATTATAGAATTTGAACATTAAATTGAAACCCTAACTAGTTGAAGACCCTAAAAATTAGAATTTTTTGCATTCACATGAATCAGGTTCACCATATGTTTAACCCCAAAATTTAGACGTGGGGGATTTAAGTTTAAATGGGTAGAGATAGCCTAGGACATAAGGATGGTAAACTATATCTAAAACATGCTAATTATTTATGAAACTCAAATAGAATATATACTAAATTTATTATGCTGAGATACTAGAGATAGAAAGTACAACTATGCTAGATATTACAATCATAATGGAAAAAATATACTTAGCTGACTCTGATACTAATATAGATCTAGACATGGAAAAGGTAGAAAGTAGACTAGAATTGATCAACCTTTTTAGCCATGAAACTTGCATCAACTTGAGATGGTTGCATCGACATTATTATTTAACTTGAATGTAGGTGTATAGTATAAAATATCTTCTAAAATTGGATATGACCACCTAAATGCTTCTAGGTTTTGTGTCACCATCGCTCTAGTGAATTCAGATATGGGTCATGGACTATCTCTCCTTGTTAAATAGCAAAACCCTAGTTATTCATCTTCAAAGTGGCCATAGAAAAAAATGGGTTAGTGGGAACACAATGTTGAGTTACCCTTAAGACCCCTTATCAATGAGTGATACATACATAGCCAATACTCTGAAGAGGTCCTCTAACTTATTTAGTTCTCCCCTATGTGTTGGCTTGTATGTGAATCATGAAATGTGCGATAAGTAAGAACAATAATGACCTAGCTTGTAACTTAGAAAATATGGCTTATGGAGTACTCCTTCAATTCTTAATACCTATAGATATGTTATCTCTATGATTGGTATGGAAATAGGATAAAATAAGGAAGCTTTTTCTCACATAAGTGCTTGATTGAGTGTTTTTGGAAAGTTACCTTGGTCTAGTCTAGATCTATATAGGTTAGGAATGAACAAGGGTTGATATTTTATTTATACCAATCCATTTAGAGTACATCTCACAATAAAGCTCTTAGGCCAACCATAAAAATACATTTAATTTGTAAATTAGATGACTTTAGGTCACTAAATACTTATGTTGGGATAGGACACTTATGTCAATGTAGGCATATGACTGGGATGCAAATGTCCAAGTAGTTAGAAAATAGGTGGAAGTCTAAAACTTACAAAGATGGAAGATAAGCATGTGATTTAAATTTTAAGATATTATGGATTTTAAAACCTAGGTAGTTAAAGGGTATGAGTAAATTAAATTAGGGTATAAAATATTTGATAAATATACCCATTGATTTGTGCAAGAATTGAACTAATCTGATATTTCTAAAAATAGCAAAGAATGACACAAATAAGTACTTAGTTGGAAACTGACAGAGACAGATGATCAAAAGGATGAAAACTACCATGTAAGTTCATATGAGTGTTTTAAATATGTTCCATGTGTAATAAACCTTCATGGATAGTAGTTCCATACCTTGGATAGTAGTGTTCTACACTACTATCCTACTTTCAGTTATAGTGTCCTTTGTGCAAAAAGTTTGATCTTTTGGGTACACCTCCATCTGAGTCTAATATGCTTGAACCTATGTGGATGAGCCTTGATTCACTATCTATGCACTATTTTAAACTGATTTAGGAGAAAAACCCTAGACCTCCATGTTGTTAGGGTATTTGAATGACACAAGTAGTAAAAGTGTGATGTTAGCTAGGTACATTGGATATCCTCAACACCTAATGTGGGAACATCATCCTTTTGATCAGATTTTGGCTTGTTTAGTTATTATTTTGAGTCTTTATGGGTTTTATAATCCTTAGATTTTGTTAAATAGTAATTTCTAGGTGTTAGAATTGTATAGAATTTAAATTTAGCTTCATTTGGCATTTTCTTGCCAAAATGCCAAACTCAAATTTTTGAATGTTTTTCCTTTTTTTTTTGGTCTTTAGAATAATGTTGTTATGATTTAATGTTTAATATTGGTTATTTTATGTGTCTTAATAATCTTAAAATGTATTTTTATTATTTGGCCACCTTTTTGGTCTCTTATGTTATGTTAAACTTTGATGCAATATTCAAAAATGTGTATTGTTCATACATAGGCCTACATTGGAGGCAATCAAGAACAGTTAGGTATTTTTATGGAAAATATAATGCATGAAATGGATCAAATGGATCATTTTTTTTTTGTGATAAAAATTTCTATATCTCCAATAAATAGGAAAGAAGACTCAGGTTGTATCAAGAAGACTGTGTATCAAAATTTTATGTATGCATGAGCAAAATATGAGTGTTTATGAATGAAAAAAATGTTTGGAGTTTATTGAGAAGACATTTTAGATTGATTTTAAGTTTTATTTATTACTATTTATTTATTATTTAGTGTTGTTTAGACATATTCATTCATTTATAGGTGAAAGAGATTGAATATCAGTTCTTAAAAACTTGTTTCTTGACACAATCAAGTGTCTTATCTTAAAGAAGGTTCCATTATTTGGTTTCAAGTGTTTAATGAAATAAAAATTTAAAGAATATTATTATTAAGTTTTTTATACTTGAATAAATCTTCAACTTCATTTTGAAGGACTAGACTTTCACCCAATTCCATACTTGTCAATACACAATCCTAATACCCTATTTTCCTATGCACAACCAAGATGCAAAAAGTGATTTCTAAGTCAATTTGTGAAGAAGTGAATTGATTTTTCAATTGGATATTCTGAATTTAGTTGGAAAAAAACTACTCTCTATCAAAAATACCAAATCAGTACCTCACAACCTATGTTGAGAAACCTAATCTACGTTTTGGTCATTTCATGGTTTGTCTAATTACACTTTGAATCTGAACCTCAAATTTGAGTTGGTAATTTTTTTTTTTGACCTAAAGGTGAATCAAACATTTCCCAGACATTTTGACATGGGTGGAAGGTTTTATATCCAAAACTCAATTTTAAGGCCTACGAGACCTAATTTAGTCCTAACTAAAGAAAGGTCAAGAAAAGTTTATGCACCTATCTAAAGAGTTGGTTCTTAAAACTTGTCATGGTATTTTAATCCCTTAATGGGTATCCAAAAATGTATTTTTTTTTATTTTAACCTTTTTTTAATGGTTAAGTGATCTAAAAAAATGTCCTAGGAGGGTTACAAGAATAGGTCTAATTTGTGAAGTACAACAGTAACTTGAAGTACTTCCCTTATGATTTAGAATGTAAAACTTTTTTAATAATAAGAAGAGGATAATTGGTATCTATAACAAGGCTCAATTTGATTAGTACCCATGTAATTTTCAAAACCCATTAGGATTTGTCATTTTTTAAGGGCTACAAGGAGATAGCCTTAAAGAAAGAAAATTACAAATTGATTATTTATGTCTCTCCTTCTACATCAGATTGGTATCAAAGAAATATAGGTACCTGAAGGAGGCTTAAATAAGGTTGAAACTCGTTGATAAAAAGAGTGAATTTATTATTTGTTGGTTAGTGAAGTTGAATAAGCTAGAATTCCACATAGAAGGAACCCAATAGGAGGTGGAAGAGCAAGTATTCAAATGGGAGATGCAATCCTAGAAGAGTTAAGGAACCTGAGAGTTGTTTTTGATGCAAGGTTTATAGTAGTAGAGTCAAACCAAATAATATAAGCTGTAATAGGTTATGTTAGTGATAGGGAAGAAGAAGAACCACATGCACCAAAATAAGAAGAAGAATAAGAAGTTGAGTGAGATGAAGAAGGAATAGATTGGCTACTAAAGTTAGTCACGAGAAGGGGTATAAATCCAAAATATAAATTTCAACATATGCTAGCAACATTTATAAATAATATCTTATAGATTAGATTACAAAATTGGACATGTTGATTATGAGAGTGTACTATATGAGAACAAGGTAAAGTTTGTTTGCACCAAATTAAAAGGACATGCAACCCTTTGGTGGGACTATGTGTAAGATGAAAGAAGAAATAAAAGTAAGACCAAGATAAAATCTTTAGATAAGACGGTATCTAAATTCAAGGCAAAATTATTTCCTAGAGATTATCACACTAATTTATTCAATAAGTTACGGATTTTGAACCAAAAGGATATTAGTATGAAGGAATGCATTGAATAATTTTATAAGTTGACCATTAGATCAGGTCATTGGAAGAAGATATAGATAAGATAACTAGGTATCTTAATGGGCTAAGATACAACCTTTAAGATGAACTTATCTTGGTAAGTTCTAGAACACTTGAAGAGTGTTACCAATTCACCTTGAAAGCAAAAGACAAATTAAATAGAATAAAAACACAGCAAAATAGAGGTAAGGTTAGAAATTATAGAGGTAAAGGTCAGCAAGAGGAAGAATCACATCACAAAGAACCAATTCATAACCTAGTACATCTTAAGAACATGCATCTAATTCAAGAGGTGGATTCAGAAGAAGGAAATCATACCTTAGAGGTGAATACACATAATGAGGTAGAGGTTTAAGTGGGTTTACTGGTAAGTGTTTTAAATACAATAAATTCACTAGTCATAGGTTTCGAGAATCTCCAAATAATGCTCAAGTTAGTGGATCAAAAACTAAAAATAGAAATCAAATAGTTCAAGGAGAAGAAGAGAGTGTGGATTTTCCATTTCATGTTGAGGAACCAGAAGTGGGTGAATCTTTGTTGTTGAGAAGAGTGTTGATCAAACCACCTAAAGAGAAGGATCCTACCCAAAATAAGACTCTATTCAAGACAACATGTAAATGTCAAGGTAAAAGATGCAAGTTAGTCATTAATTCTAGTAACACATATAATCTAGTTGTAATTAATATGGTAGATAAACTTGGCTTGAAAAGGATACCACACCCAAATCCTTACAAGGTCTCATAATTGCAAAAGGGGTAGCAAGTTCTTGTAAATGAGAAATTTTGGGTGGATTTTTAGATTAAAGGCTATAAAGATAAGGTATTATGTGATATAATGCCAATGGATGTGTGCCTTGTGCTTCTAGGGAGGCCTTGGCAATATGATAGGAAAAATATACATGATGATAGAAAGGATTTATATACTTTGTAAAAATATGGTATTAGTCATACATTGTTGCCACTCAAAGAAGAAGATTAAGGACAAATAACCAATGCAAGTGTCATGATGGTAAGTTAAAAAGAGTTCTTGTACACCATGAAGTAAAAACAATTAGGCTTTAGAGTAGTGATCAAACTAAGGATCATCATAACAACCACTAAGCTAAATGAATTACCTCAAGAGGTTCATGATATGCTAGAGTATGATTATATAGTGGTGGATTAACTACCTAATGAATTGATACCTATTAGGAGCATCAATCATCACATTTATTTTGTATCAGGTGCTAACTTGCCCAATAACATTGCATATGAAATGACTCTACAAGATAATGTAGAAATCAAGAAGCAAATTTAAGACATATAGGAGAAGGGATTGATCAAAGAATGCCTTAACCCATGTGTAATACTAGTTATACTAGTTCCCAAGAAAGAAGGAAATTGGAGGATGTGTACAGATTCAAGAGTAATAAACAAGATCACCATAAGGTACAGATTCCCCCTTCTAAGAATTAAGGATTTTATGGATTGTTTGAGTGGATCTAACTACTTTTCCAAGATATAACTTAAGAGTGGTTATCACCAAATAATAATAAGAGAAATAAATGAATGGAAGACTATCTTCAATACAAATGAGGGGGTATATGAATAGCTTGCCATGCCATTTGGTCTTACTAATGCCTCAAGTACATTAATGAGACTCATGAATGAGGTCTTTAATCCCTTCATTGGTAAGTTTGTGATTGTGTATTTATATGACATCTTGAATTATAGCCTTAACAAGGAGGCATATATTCAACATTTGAGGATGGTTATGTAAAGGTTGTATGAGGAGAGGTTGTTGATTAAACTTAAGAATGTTTATTCATAAAGACATAGTTTATTTACCTTAGTATTGTGATCTCAAAAGGTGTGTTGAAGATGGATAAAGATAAGGTGAAGGTCATCATTGAGTGGCCAACTCTAAGGATAACATATGAGGTAAATAGTTTTCATGGTTTAGCTAGCTTCTATAGAAAATTTATCAAAAATTTTAATGGGATTTGTGCACCCATTGTTGATATTATTAGAGGAGATTTAAAAAAGTTTCTGTGGAATGATATAGATGAGATAAATTTTTAGTTTTTGAAGAAGAGGATAACATAACAGCTAGTGTTAGCACTTCTTAATTTTAAAAAGGTGTTTCAAGTTGAGTGTAATGCAAGTGGAGTGGCTATTGGGGCTATCTTAATTCAAGAAGGCAGACTTGTATCTTACTTTAGTGAAAAGATGAATGAGGATAATAAATGGTATTTAAAATATGATCTTGAATTTTATTTCATGGTTCAATCTTTGAGAAAGTGCAGACACTAGTTGATGTCAAAAGAGTTCATTATCTTCATGGATAACCGTTCTATTTAGTTCATAACCAACCAACCTAAGCTCAATCAAAGGCACGTGAAGTGGGTAGAGTACTTACATAACTTCACATTTGTCATCAAGCATAAGAAAGGGAAAATAAACAAGGTAGTAGATGCTCTAAGTAAGATAGCTTTGCTTGTTACTGAAATTCAGCCCAAGAGTGGAGGAATTGAATCACTCAAGGATTTATATGACATTGATTTGGATTTTAAAGATGCATATGAAGCTTTAAAGCAGCCTACTATAAGAAATAGGGAGCCTTGGATGGAGTATATGCTTCAATATGGTTTGTTACTCAAAGGAGTTTAGCTATGTGTGTCAATTATTTCAATGAGAGACAACTTGATCAAGGAGAAACATTTTGGAAGCTTGGCTGGTCACTTTGGTCTTGGTAAGAGCTTAACTCAACTTAGTAATCACCACTATTGGCCTAAGATGAAAGCATATGTGATAAATTTTATGGAAAGATTAAAATTTTATCAATATGCCAAAGGGAAGAGTATTAATATGGGACTATACCATCCCTTAAAATTTTTAAATAGGCCTTGGGACTCCATTAGCATGGATTTTGTTATAGGGTTGACAAGAAATCAAAGAGGACATGATTTGTTGTTGTGGATAGATTTTCTGAAATGGCCCATGTCATACCTTGCAAGACAACCAATGATGCTACTCATATGGCCAATTTGTTCTTAAATGAGGTGGTTAGAATACATGTTATATGATTAAACATCATTTTAGATAGAGATAATGATTTTGTAGGACACTTATGGAGAGCTTTGTGGAAGAAGCTAGGCAACAATTTGAATTTTAGCTCAGCCTACCACCCTCAAAAGATGGCCAAACTGAGGTTGTCGATAGAAGTTTGGGTAACTTGCTAAGAAGTATGACAAATGACAGTCATAAACAATGGGACTTGGTATTGCCTCAAGTGGAGTTTGCTTACAATGACTCACCCAATAAGAGCATTGAAAAGAGTCCATTTCAAGTGGTGTATGTTATGAAAAATACGAGTGTTTATGAATGAAAGAAACATTTGGAGTTTATTGAGAAGACATTTTATATTTTTGGTAAGTTTTGTTTATTCATATTTATTTATTATTGAGTGTGGTGTATACTTATTCATTCATTTATAGGTGGAACAAATTGAATTTTAGTCCTTAAGAACCTATTTCTTAACACAGTCAAATGTCTTATCTTAATAAGGTTCCATTATTTGGTTTTAAGTGTTTAATGAATGAAACATTGAAATAATATTATTTATAATTGTATGATACTTGTATAAATCTGCAAAAACCTTTTGAAGGACCATACTTTCACACATAGTCCTAATACTCTATTTCTTATGCACAACCAAGATGCAAAAAGTGATTTATGAGTCAATTTGTGATCAAGTGAATTGAACTTTAAATTAGATAGATTGTATTTAATTGAAAAAAAAAATTACAAAAAATTTTATCTCTTGAAACACTCTATAACACTAAAAAACACCAAATCAGTACCTCACAGCTTGTGTTGAGAAACCTAGTCCAGGTTTTGGTCATTTCATGGTTTGTGTAGTTTCACTTTGAATCTGACCCTCAAATTTGACCTAGTAATTTTTTTGGCTAACCTAAAGGTAAATAAAATATTTCTTAGATTTTTTGGCACATGTGGAAGTTTTTATAGCCAAAACTCAATTTTAAGGCCTAGGAGACTTAATTTAGCCCTACTTGGAGAAAGGTCAAGAAAAGTTTATGAACTTATCTAAAGATTTGGTTCCTACAAATTGTCATGGAGTTTTAATCCATTAATGGGTATCCAAAAATGTCATTTGTTTTATTTTAAACCTTGTGTACTAGTCAAGCCATCTTTAAAAGTGTCTTAGGAAGGCTACAAGAATAGGCCTAATTTGTGAGGTATAGTAGTAAGTTGAAGTATTTCCCTTATGAATTGGAATATTAAAATTTATAAAGAATAAGAAGAGGATAAAGAGTATTTGTAATAGGTTTCAGATTGATTATTACCCTTGTAATTTTCAAAAATGATCAATATTTGTCATTTTTAAGGGCTACAAAGAGATAGCCTTAAACAAAGGAAGTTACAAATTGATTTTTTTTCTCTCCCTCTGCATCAACACCCCACGATGTTAAGATTTACCTACATACAAATACTCTGAGGAAGGATCAAATTTGATGTATTTTTCCTGCCTAAGTGCTTGGTGTAAAAGTGTCGACTTGAATGCTTTGAATAAGGCTTGAGATTGGAAATCTATGTATTCTAAGCTTAGGATGGGTGTAGATGAATGTATGCACAAATAGAATAGAATAAAGATCAATAACCTTGATTGTGTATAAATTATTCTAAGATTATTTGTGTGTTTTACATTGGATTTCCATGTAATGGATAAAGGGCTAAAAATCATGTATTTATACTAATATGGTGCTTGTGAAAAGTGTGAAATAGGTCTAAGTCGACCCTAGGTATCTTAGGAATTTAAAATATATCTATTGGGTTTGAAATTTGGCAAAGGACACTAGCATTATCCCTTGGTCACTAGCATAGGGCACTAGTGTCTAGAGAACCGTGTAGTGTCTAGGTGGCAGAACCTAGAGCACTAGGGGCTTGGATCCTTAGGGAAAGGTCTTGGACTGAATTTGGGATGTCTAAAGATGTATGATACTTGTATTAAGGCTAAATAAGGGTTGAAAGAGGCCCTAATATATGTCTAAGGCTAAGTTAGGAATGGGTGGTCTCAAGTGACACTCATTGCACTCAATTGAAATTTTATATGACTACATTTATCCCCCCTTTATTCTATAAATGTAGCAAAGTGAAATGACTAGGATAAAGGAAAAAAAATCATACCTAGACTTACCTGTGAGGTAAAGCCTGTGAATCTAGGTTTGAGTGTGTAAAGCATGTTCCATTACATATCTTGAAAATGAAACATGTGTGAATCAGTCCCTACTTAAGGAATATCAAAACTAAAGACAAAACTGAGTAAAGAAATAGGAGAGAGAGAGGAAATGAATGAATACACCTCATTGGGTATGTGAACTAATGCAAAAACCTAGTGACATCTTGTGTGTATGTAACTAGTGATCAAATCAATGAATGTCTTGGACAGAGCTGATGGATTACTCAATCCCCATGTGTGGGTGGCTCAAATAACTTAATATAGTTTTAAATCCATCATTTCCCACCCCTATTCGATGTATATTACACTATGATTAACTTGGATTAAATTGATGGTTTATCTAACCCTCTTATATAGGTGGCTCAAGAACTCAAGTATGTTATAACTTTATCATTGCCTACCTATGTGTCATAGATGAATTTGTAATTAAAACTACATAATGTAACTAAATTTATGTAGGATGGCCTTGGGGCCATTTGAAAACTCTAAAATTAAAAAAAAAACAAGGGGCCTCTCAAGCACTCGAGAATGTAGCTTAGAGACTATGTATAAATGATAACTATTGAAGATAGAATAAGGCATCAATCTAGTGTGAAACCTGGTGTAAATGGTGTTTTAGGTATACAACATAGAGAATGACATGGAATTTTCCATTCCATCTAAGATAAACTAGTGTAAAACTGATCATGTGGAAATAATGTGTCAAATACATGCCCCCAATTCTGATATGTGTGCATATGGATTCTAGACTGAGTTGTAGCAATATATGTCTGAGTATTTAAAATAGAAATGAGAGTGATCATGTTATACATGATGCACCCAATCTGATCAAACTTGGTATGATTCTATGTAAACCTGAGCATAAATCAATCAAATTTGATAACCTATTATTAAAACTATGAAAATTTGGGTTGTAATTACTATATTCTTCTGTCAATTATAGATTTTCCTATTTCTAGGCTATTGGATAGGAGCACAATTCCTTGGATAGTAGCGCATTGCACTAGTGTCCTACTTTCAATGCTAACTTCCTTTTGTGTTTTTTCTATGAAAATTGAAATTGGTCTTTATCTGACTATTTTCATTGTGTTTTCATGATTCTAGCTCTATAATTCTATGTCTACGTGTTGAAAACTTTACTCTAAGTGCACTCAAATGGCCTGATCTTTACAATAAACCACTTTGAATGCCCCCTCTTTTGAGAGGAGTTATTTTACCTTTTGAAATAATTTTCCTCAAAATAAAAACTTTGCATAATGTGTGTTAGGATAAAAACATATGATATATATGTAATAAACCAATAAAATGTGTATACATGACATCAAAATTTAAGATAATATAAGCATAAGTTGGTAATGTATGATGTATTTTAGATCTAACATTCAAAAGTTTGTCAAGATAGATACAACAATGTAATCATGTGTATGAATTGCATAATCTAAGAATAACCTGAGTAAATACCTAGGGGGATGGGGCATGATGTCCATCAAGGCACCCAAGGAGGAAGGGGAGATGTCTAAGACCACTCATGGCATCGTAAACTGAGTGTAAGTGTAACAATTAAGAGATAACTATCATGGCCATGACACATACATGAAAGCATACATAAAACACATGTGAGGTATACAAAGTAAGCTAAGGGGCTACAATACAAGGGACATGGGCACATGTCACTAAATCTAATAAATCAATGCATATAAAGACATGTTCAAATTTCCACATACACAAACAATAAACAAGGTTAGCTTAGATCCACATAGAAGTACATGTTTAAATGTCTATGTACACAATCAAGAAGGCATACACAAGGACATGAGAACATGTCCAAATCATACATATAGTGAAGGGAAGTGGTATAGAGCCATAGAATAATGGCATATCCATATGCCTTTGAATAGATGCAGAAGCAAAGAGACACAATCAAGTCTTAACTAGGAAAGCTAGAAATGAAAGTATGCATGAACATGTGCTATAAATTTGTATAGGATCAAAGATGTACATAAACCAATTATATAGTAGTAGTAGTCAGGAAAAAAATTTGAGTAGTATAGGATGATCAATATCAAGATATAAGCAATGTTAAATCTATGATATAGAGTATAAAAATATGTAACCTAGCAAACCAAAATTTGTGTAGTATGATGCCCCCAATGGGCAAATGTGTCAATGTTGAATCTGGGTATCTATTTATTTTCCCCCAGTGGGTAAATGGTAGCAATTTTAGATCTATGTGATAGACCAAAATCCTATAAGAGTTTACAAACACTCTTCAAGAACAAGTAAAGCTTGTATGTATGATAAAACTAATTATACGAAGATGACTAGCATATGTAGTACTTGGAAAGTGTAAAGAATTTAAAAATATATATGCAAATGATCTAATTTTTGTGTTTTTGAGTAATGTTTGAATGTTTCTATATTTTGAACATATTATAGTATTTTTGTGTTTTTTGAGTATATAATCTATGTAGAAGCAATCATGAAAATGAAACTATATACAAGTGTAATGTGAGAGAAGATATATACAAGTAAGGAGGAACATGTTCATCGATGAAATACAAGAGACTCATAATCAATGTGGCCTTTATCAAATAGAGGGATAATTATCATTCATGTTATGCAATGAGGTATCTAAGATCTGAGAATCGGATGCATTGAGTGATTTGAGAAGTTGATTGAACTAGCCTATGAATTGTAGGGTTCTGAATCTGTGAAGCTGACTGAACTAGCCTATGAATTCTAGGGTTATTAGGGACCCATATGGTAGAATAAGTTATAATTTCTATGGATTTTCTCTATTATAATACTAATCTAGGTGGTGGTGGCTAGAGAGGCCCTCTAAAATCCACATTTCTCTAACACAAGGGTCTCTAATAAAGGTCTTCGTCATAGATTATGCATATGTGGTACTATTTTAGGAGTATACCTCACTAACATTAGTGGCTCAACTGAAACATGAGGTGTGATAATATAATTTATGCTTGGAACTCTAATTGGTGATTGTTATATAAGTGGTTGTGAAATAGGTAAAGGATACTCATATGGAAGGCCCTCAATTGTAACCACATAATTAATATGTATATACTTGAGACATATATGTATGGTGGATGGAATGGTTTTAACTTACTATATCCAATGACTACCCAATAACATATCAAATGTGCCTACACTAGGTATGACTATAAATCTAGTGGCCACATATGCTAGCCTAACCTGTAATGGTAATATCATCTCCTTGATGGAGTTCTGAACATGGCCAGTGAAGCTTTAAATAACTATATCCATATGAGATATGTCCTACTCTAAATAGCCTAAATTATGTATAAGTGTGATATTACACATGTTGACACTTGACCCATTATACATCATGACACTCTGAA
The DNA here is from genome assembly GCA_037957365.1 of Torreya grandis. Classification (NCBI taxonomy): domain Eukaryota; kingdom Viridiplantae; phylum Streptophyta; class Pinopsida; order Cupressales; family Taxaceae; genus Torreya; species Torreya grandis. The sequence continues at coordinate 1,209,656 of JARHVA010000636.1, forward strand.
TAGGATGATGATCAATGCAAGCTTATATAAAGAGTGTGTAAAAATATATGTCATCTTCAACTATCTCCTACTCTGAGAAAGTGATGAGAGGTCTAGTTGGCACTATAGTATGATACACCCCAATGATATTATTTATAGGGTGTGTGTCCACCATTTGAGTATGATAGGATGTTGGTATTAGCTTTGCCTAATATGTATAATGAACACCTAAAGTGCCTATATCTCATTAGTTGTATATTTTATACACATATCTAAAAATATTTTTGATGTCTTTGCTTCCATTTTTTGTGGTATAGGTGCCTCTGTAGGAGTGTTGAGATCAATGATAGTAGATTATATCAAAACTTGTATCTTATTTCACAAGCTAATTCATATATTTATAGTATGGCCTAGTACCCTATAATAGTCACAGGATGCATTGGAATCATAGTTATTTGGAAGAGGCCTAGTCATATAAACCTATTTGATGGGAGGGAGAGATATGACATTTCATTCTAAGAGATGTTTTAGAACCCATGATAGAGACTAAGAAAGAGTCATGAAATGTCTCATTGGAGGATTTGATAAAACTATGCAAGGAGGTGGCTCTAAAGCTACATTAACTATTCTTTTTGAATCATTCTTGTTCTCATTGGGACTTACCTTGTATGGGGGCTTATTGAAACTCTTTGTAGTTGAATTTGATACTTATCATTGGGACTCCCCATTCTTTCATTATATGACAAAGATATGTGAATGATGGAAACTTCTTGAATAAGATAGCTTCATGCAATGCCAGTAACAAACTTTACTTGTATATGTCTTGGAGTTCTCTATCTACCATGGGACTAGACATCTTTGTTAATATAATTTTATATCGCAAGTCATATTCAGCTATTGTATCATTGGATTTTTGTTTAAGTTATAACACTTGAGCATAATAAACCTTATCACTGATGTTGATTAAAAAGTGTGCCAAAAACATATCTGCCAATAGATTGAATGTTATGATGGACTAATTAGGAAGATCATAAAACCATTTTAATGCATAGTCCTTTAAACTACAAGGTAAAAACTTAGTGAGGAGCCAATCATTGGACACATAGTCTAAAAATGCTATGTGGAAAGCTCATAGTTGATGCTCTAGTCATTCTTACCATCTTACAAATTAAGCTTGGGTGCCACAAATCTGGATGGCAAAGGAGTTGCCACTATATGTTATTCCAAAGGTGTATATAAAAGAACATGAGAATGCAAGGCATGGGATGGCCTAATAGCACCCTGCTAAAGATTTAACATTTTGGCCTACAGACCATGGATCTCATGTATAAGGGATTATACATCTAGAGAGGAGGAATTAACCATAGGAGGTGTTGTCATTGTTTAAGGTTGCTAAGTTAGAACAAGTTGTTGTGTAATCTGAGTGGCCCCAAAGTAGGTGTAACAATATTCTCATCTAGGGGAGTAGAAGATTGACCATTATTGGATTTATGAAGCTCTTCATGGATAACATAGATAAGGTCATCTTACATATCTAAATGTTTAGAAATGAATTTGTGAAATTATCTCTTATCGGTCTCATCAAATCAGTTATTAAATTCTGCCATTGTAGGCTTGAAAGTAGGAAAATAAAATGTTGTATATTTTGAACCTTTTAATAATTTTAATCTATTAAATATTTCCAAAATAAAATAGTAAATCAGATTAGAGATTTTAGAATTAATTTATAAACATAGAAAATAGAAGGCAACAAATCCTATGATCATTTAGGTCTGGGGTTTGGACAGTATTCAAAGTAAGTTGGGTTCACCAAATGATTTAAATTTTAACGGATTATGGATTTTAAACCCTACATAATTAAAGGGTTTGAGTATAGTAAATAGGGTATAAAATAAGAAATAAATATTGCCACTATTTTTTTTAAGAATTGACCTAATCTAATATTTATAAAAATAGCAATGAATGACACAAATAAATACTTAGTTAGAAATTGACTGAGATGAATGATATAGAGGCTAAAACCTGATGTGGAAGCTAATTCAAGTGTCATAAATAGGGTACAAATGTCATAAACCCTCTTGGATATTAGCACTATACCTTAGATAGTAGTGCACCAAACTAGTGTCCTACTTTTATCACTAGTGTCCTTTGTGCAAAAATTATCTAAGATTTTGGGTGTACCTTTGGTTGAGTTTGATCTACATGAACCTATGTGGATGATCCCTAATTCATTATCTGTGCACTATTTTTGACTGATTTAGGAGTAAAATCCAAGACCTTCATATTGTTAGCATATTAGAATAGTGCAAGTAGAAAAAGTGTGATGTTAACTAGGTAGGATGGACATCCTCAACACCCCATTGTATTGAGAATTGCCTACATACCAATACTATGAGAAGGGATCAAGCCCTATGTATTTCTCCCACCTAAGTGTTTGGTGCAAGTTGTAGACACCAAAATCGTGTCTAACCTTTGGTCATCTTCCCCCTTGGTCCATTCCTAACCCATTCTTAAACCATGCACTTACTAATCTAAAATAATAATTTATTATTAATATCCTCCCCTTTGACACATCATCTATAACACCTCGTCTGACACCTCGCCTTGGACTATTTCCCACCCTATGACTTTCCCAAGACCTATTCTTACTTCTTTCTAACCGCCTAACCAACTCTCGTGTGTATTTAGCCCAACCTTCGACAATTCTCCAACGGATCGTGCACTTGGCAGATGGAGAACGGGCTTGGTGGCTCTTTTACTCGTTCTCCACCCGCTGACGTCGATCAAATGTTGGCCGACGCCGATGGGATCACCGATGTCAGTTTTACTTAAACCAAATTTCTAACCTCTGGTGAGGCTAATCACAAATCGTTAATCTCTGGACTTAATCATGAATCTCGAATCCTCTTCCGACGAAACAAAGTTCTCATGCTTTTGCTTTCTAGTGTTCTGGCTTCTTGTTTTCTTGCAGGGATCAGCATTCTTGATAGCATTTTCTAGGCACTGAGGTCTTGCATCAGACATTTTGCACAGGTATTGCACGATATCTCCATCACCAGCGACAACAAAAACACAGCTTCTGCACCTTTGCCAACTCGTGTCACAGCTAAGTATTTGTACTATTTTTATTTCAGTGTCATTTCAAATATATTAGCATTCTGTCTACTGTCTATTCCAAGAATCCTTGACCCAACCTTCTCTATTCTTCCCAGAGAGGCTGAAAAGCCTTCTCTCACCTCTTATTCCCTTTTCTTTGCCTCTGACACCCGTTTAGTCTCTCTTTAGACAATACCCTCTGTCCAATCAACTCAGCACAAGCTATCAGAGACCTACAGACCATCTTAAGACCAATCTAATCAACCTGACTAAATTGCTTCTCAGAAAGGCTAAAAGGCCTTTTTCATGCCCCTTACCCCTTTTCCTGACAACATACCCTCTGCCTTAGTTCTTATTAAAGATTCTATCTACTATTTTGCCATCCCAAACAAACCCCCTGACTCACAGACAAGACCACAGTCCATTCTGTAGACCAAGACCAGCCCTGCAACTTGTTCCTGACCATTGCCCCAGCCGACCTCGTCCATTTCCCCTATAGACATCAGCAGTCTAACCGACGTCGGTGACCTTTCTGACTGACGTCGGCAATATCACCGATGTCGGTGACTGTGCTAAGCAAATTGTAGATTATCAGGTACACATTTGCTTTTAGGTCTTTCTTTTCAATCTTTTATTATTTCTCATTTCTGTCTCTGTCATATTCTATTTTAACAGTGGATTGTCATCCTCCAAGAAGCCTTAGCGCTTCTAGGACCAAGCTTTTGCTTGGCAATCCACCCTTTTGTCAGCTAACATTTTTCATGTTTTAGTGTCTTTCTCTTTCAGGTGTCATCCTCCACAACCAAAGAGGAGTTCTCGTTATCGTCTGAATTCTAGTGCGCAAAACTATATCTAGGTACATACAAGCCTTAGACCATTTCCTTCTTAGTTTCTCATTTCCCTTTCTTGAATGTGAAAAATGAATCTAGCGTAGAAACATTCTGGCACGCCCGATGGGACCCTTAGGGCCTTCCTTGGGTTCCTTTCCTTATTTTTTCATTTAGGTGCATTAGGTTTCTCCCTCTTCACCTCTTTCTTCTCTTCTAAAATACATCATAAGTAGGAATACAAAAGAACTTTTCTTTCTTTTCTTTCATTTCTAGACTAGTCAAAAATCATATTCTTCAACCCTTTCTCAACTTGTTTTCATTCCAACTTAACATTTCGACTTGGGGCTTAAAATACATTGCATTCCATTTCTGCTTGCTTACATTTCTTAGTCCACACTTAGTAATTAATAACCACATATTGAATTAATTGTAGATCACTTGATGTTACACAACCAAACCACATGCACTAAATCAAACATCAAACTTACCTGAGACAAGGCCCGACTGGGATTTCATCACCCAGCAAATACCTTACCCGTCCTGGCGATCTTACTTGGATTTCACCACCAAGGGGAAAGCCCACTCTGTTCTCTAGCAGATTCTAATCTATAGGGAAAGTATATTTTGGCTAAGCGAGACCAGCTTACCACTGGAATCGTGAAGTGAGGGGAGCTTGCTCCTTAACACCAGGCCAAGTACGGAACCTAACACAAACTTTTGAGTGCCTAAACACACCTGAAACCATCCATAGACTACTTCTTCTAGGACCCGTCTCATAAACCAAACTTCCTAAACACTTTCTAAGGCATAAGCCAACACGATCCTAATAAAATTATTCCTAAGAATTTAACGTTTAGGATCTGCCTGTCTTCATCTTATTTTCTATTTTTATCTAGTTTTTTGAGCCGGTAAGGACATTTTCTTCTTTGTTTCCAAAAACTTTTAAATTTTTTGAGTTTCTGGAAAACACAGTAACTGACATTGGTTTTATAACCGACGTTGGCAACTTTTCTCCATCGGCATCGGTTATCTGACCGACATCGGCGGCCTTATTCACCGACATCGGTTCTTATACCGACGTCGGTCACTGTCCAATCTTTTTTTTTCCCAAAAATAGCAAGCTTAAAATCCAATTTTCTTGATGTCTAAACACCCATTCTGAGTTTTATAAACTAAAAAAACACAGTTTTCTGAAACCTGACCCTTTCTTGCCTTGAATGGTTTTGACATGCAGTCAAACCAAGGCTCTTCTTGACCACTCTAGGCAACAACCGCTTCCACCTTCACCATCCATAACCAGTCCTATAATGGAGTTCCACTCGGAGACTGAAAGAACTCCTACTCACCCAACCCCGCCCCAGACTCCTATTGTCCCAGAAGGGGACCAAGATTTTGCACGATTCTTGGACCTCAATGTCAAAGCCTTGCAGCACTATCTCGTGCATAGCCAAACGTGAGACTCCCTAGGCAACCCAATCTATGGGATGTCGACTTCCTTAGTCGAGACAATGATCACATCAATAGTATCTACAATTCAACCTATAGACAATCAAGCCAACACCTCGACTAATAACCCAACCGTGTCCTACCTTCAAAATTTAGCCTCTCCTTCTAGACCTACCTCCATGGGGGTTCCAGTACCCCCTCAACCTCAAACTACTCAACCAAATCCTACACCTTTCCAAAACCTAGTGGTCTCTATCCCTCCTACTCTTGTACCTATCAACACAAGAGTAACTGTCTACCCTTCAACAAGTGTGGCCACTCCTCAACCATCTTTGACGGCCCCTATCCAACTTGTGCCTACCAACCCAATAACACAAGTGCCCTTGGCTTCAACTTCTGTCCCGATAACTAGCTACCCATATGTTGTGTCTACGCAACCAACCACGTCATATGCCCCTCTCAATATCTTTCAAGCGCCTTATAATCTAGGGGGTGCTCCACCCGCCAATCCGTCAGCAGATGTCATCAAAATGCTGATGGACAAGATGTCTAGCCTAGAGACCTCCATTTCTGTCTCACACAATGCTCTCTCATACGAGCAAATTTTCAATGAGCCCATTCATCCTTCTGTCCCAATCAGGCCATATCCCAGCCAGTGGGAACTTCCTAAATTTTCTCACTTTCAAAGCAAGGAAGACCCATAGCAGCACTTACGGGCATTCAGACATGCCTGTTACCTCATTGCCCATGACAATGCATTTCTTTTACGCATGTTTCCTATGTCTCTCTCTGGTGCTGCACTTGACTGGTACAGCTCTCTTGCCAGCCATTCCCTCTTCACATTTACACAGCTGGCCCAGCTCTTTCTTGATCACTTCTCCATCAACATCACCAAGAAGGTCTCGATCACATACCTCTATTCTATCTACCAATTTGAGGACGAATCCATAGCTGACTTTGTTGCTCGCTGGAGAGGCCTCATCAATCAACTCTCCTTTTCCTTACCCCAACTTGAACTTATTAAACTTTTCTCTCGAGCCTGCGCCAAACATATTTCTTCCACCTTACGGGTTCAAACCTTCTGCACCTTCAACGAAGCCTTCACGATGGCCCACAAACTTGAATTACGTGCCATCGAGGAGAATAAAGTCAACTTGTAGAGCAAGAATCCCAACTCTAAGATCCTGACTCCTCTTCTTCTAAACCTTCATCATCCAATCCTAAGTCTAAAGCTTCAGCTAATGCTGTGGTCGTTAGACCTTCGTCCTCTTCAACCAATCAACCTGAGCCATCCACATCTCAGAGCACCACCCGCCAATTCCAATAGAGATACGTACAATGACAGTATACTCCTCTCAGAGAATCATACGCATCTGTGCTAGAAAAACTTGTTAGACAGGGGGTTCTCAATCTCCTCCAGATCTGACCACCTCCACAATTTGATCCCTCACGCGCCATTCCTGCGTGGTATAGGGAAAATGACTTCTGCAATTACCACCGTGTCAAAGGTCATGACACGGGTAACTGTAAGACCTTTAAAAACATAATCCAAGACATGCTTGAAAAGGTTGACCTTGTCCTAGACAATCCCAATGCACCCCCTAATCAGGGCATCGACATCTTCAAGCAACCATTCCCCAATCATCCACCGACCCAAAACAATGTCCAGACCTTGATTGACAACACTCATGAACACAACATTCGAACAGTCAATACGGTCTCACCCTTCATCCCTGACCAACCTCAAGAGGTTAGTCCATCTATTAGTCCATCACGTGTGGATGAACCTCTTTCCCTGGTTAGTTCTCCGTCAACCTCTCTCATCTTGGAGGATGCCTCAACCTTACCAGCACCACCGGTCTACCATCCTCCTTCCTACTGCCTATGGAGGACCCGACACTTCCTACTCCTCGACCGCAAGTGGAAGGCACCATCATCCCTGCCCTTTACCCGCTTGAGGAGCCACATTCTCTAGTTCCTTCACCAAGAGAAGAACCTGACTCTCCATCTTATTCGACCAACGATAATCCAGTTATAACTCCTACACACCTTGGGTCTGAGACTACTACCACACCTAACACATTTTCAGCCCCGCAACCACTCACATCTTTTGAAGGACCGAAGTCTCATCCTAAAACTTCCCAACCATTCTCTCGATTAGTAGAGAAATTAGGACTTCTTCAACCAAGGAAAGTGGAACATCAAGCATTATGGGAGCAACTCAAAGCTCCTCATCTTACTCAGCCTATCTCATCTCATGCCGCTAACTCTCTTGTGACAAAATCCCCCAAAGTCTTTGACACGAATCAGACTTCCACTTCTAAACCTTTGAAACATCAACCATTCATATCAGAACACAAACCCTCATCTACCCCATCTAAACCAATCAAGTCACTTGGCGTTCGCCCTGTCTCTACCCTCACTCACCCACAAGTGAAGGTGGACTTAGACCAGAGCTCGACCAATAGTAGTCTTCCAACCAAGTCGAAGAAGACCACCAGACCACAGAAGCAAACCCCTCCTCCACCATCAACATTACCCTCCATTTTAGGCCCTCATCCTTCTACCCTAATCGGAGTGCTCCCTACTCCGACCCTTAACCAAAACAAATTACCTCCATTACTTCCTTTGCCAACCACAAGTCTACCCCCTCTCAAAAATTTGGCACCTCTCACGAAGAAAGTGATGTCTTCACATATGGCCGCACCACCAACCCAAAAGGTGGTACAGAAGCCTTCTTCAACACCTCCCAAACAAAAGTCACCAGCGCTTCATGCATCAACAAGCACGGACCCCTTAGTAGGTTCATACGCTTTGATATTACACCAACTTTTGCAGACTTCCAGCATAACCCTTCCATCTATCAAGCCATTCCAACCCCTCGGGTCAAAACCTTCTTGGTTCGACGATACGAAGATTTGCTTATATCATCGTACGCCAGGACATGATACTGAGAATTGATGTGCCCTCAAAGTAGTCATTTGCCAATACGTGGAGAAAGACACTCTTCTTCTTGAGGACACTGTCAACAGACATCCGACACCGTCCCATATCCCTCGAACCTCTTCATCGACTATGACCCCTCCGCCTCCTTCACCTCCTCTCTTCGAAATTAACGCCATCCACATAGCCACTAGGTCACAAAAGGATAAGGCAAAAGAAAAACCTGCTATTCCTTGGACCTATCCTTTTGTCTAGTTACCTCAACCACTAAAACCCAAGATTTCCATCTTAGGTGCATCCCAACCCCCTTCTTCAGAGGCAATCAAAGACTCTATGATAAAACAACTTCACCAAATGCCCATGAAGATGACCTTATATGACCTTATCCAAAGCTCCCCCTAGCATCATCAAGCTCTAATCAAAGCCTTATAGGCAGCGAAGGTCCAACCTGAAGACCCTCAACCACTAGCTGCTCTAGTCCATTCTTTATCCCCCGTCGCCTCTATCACTTTCAGTGATTCTGAAATTCCTACCTCTACCTTGGAAGATCAGGACGCTGCTCTTTTCATCACAGCCTACGTTGATTGAACCCGCATTAAGTGAGTTATGATTAACGGAGGTGCCAGCATTAATATCATTTCTACCCACACCTTTGATCAATTGGCTCTTCCCAAGAATTGCGTATCGAAAATCGATGCAATCCTTAGATCCTTTAATGACACCACCGCTAACACTATTGGCACTATTGTCCTCCATATTCGCGTTGGCCTGCACACAATCCCAGAGCTCTTCTACATCATTGAGGGAGAATTCCAATATAACATGCTATTAGGACAACCCTGGATCCACGCCATTGCTTGCATCCCTTCAACACTTCACCGTTGTGTCAAATTTGAACACGATAGACAAGTCCATGTCATTCCTGCCGACCCATCCCCTTTTAAGACTTGTAACACAACCTATCGACCAAATGACATTCTTATTCCTCTCAAGGCACTAACCCAAACATCGTCCCCATCCGCAGAAGCGTCAACTAGTACGCAAACAGCAGTTGCCATCACATCACCTTCTCAAGTGACAACCAAGGACCCCATGGATGATATCTTCCAAAGACTTTTACTTGGGGAATATCACTTACTTACTCTAGACATGTTCCAGACTCCTTAAGAGTATGGACAGCTTCATCAAAATCCAAGCTATGACCATCGGATCAGAATGGTCATTCCTTATGGTCCTCCTAGCCTTCGAACCAATCTCGTCTATGGGGGGTTGGATCAAGCTCCTACTAACGAGAATCCTTCCTCCTCACCTCAACTATTCACATCTGATTTCTCCTTTCTTGGCAACCCCACCTTTGCACATACCTACCTTTATAGGTGTGCATGGAAGGGTTTTGGCTTTGGGCGCTATGAACAAGGCTCCCATCGGCCCATCGAACCACCCAATGATGATAATTTTAAGAAACGATATGGACTGGGTTTCCAAGAACCCACTAAGGCTTCCACAAATCTTTGCCCCGAACCCACCATCGACCAATCTCTTCCAGACTCGCCTATTCTTCCATCCTCACCTACAAAGTCGGTGGTTTCCATCCCTCCTAGTTTTTTTTTTTTTTTTTTTGCATAAACACCATCCACTTGGAACCCCTAACCTATCAACTCAACGAGGTTCCCAGGTCTCTCCCTCTCGTTTATCCCAACATGATAGATGATGAATCGGCAACCATCAACACTGTTCACTGCATAGACAACGACGCCATTCTTACCTATATGGGTGCCGATGATTCTTTCATTCAGCACTCCCTCCCTTTTGAAATGCAGGTTATGTTAAATGAATCAACCATTGACATTAACCTTCCATCTTCTGGTGTTCCTCATGTCTTAAAGATTGGTCAATCTTTAAATGCCCAAGATCAGATCGACTATACCACATTTCTCTCAAACAATCACAAGGCCTTTGCCTGGACCTATGGTGACATGCCTGGTATCGACCCTAACATTGCCACTCATAACATCGTCACAAACCCAGAGGCTAAGCCTGTTAGGCAAAAGCTTCGCAAAATGCATCTTCGTGTTGCACTTCTTGTCAAAGAGGAGCTTCAGCGTCTTCTCTCTGTCTCTTTCATCCAACCCATTGATTATCCGTAGTGGGTATCTAACATCGTTCCTATTACCAAAGCAACTAGGGGGATCCGAATCTGTATGGACTATCGCGACCTCAACCTGGCTTGTCCCAAGGATGACTTTTCTCTTCCAAACATTGACCAACTGGTTGATCTTACGGCTGGCCATGAGATGTTATCACTCATGGATGGATTTTTAGGATATAACCAAATCCTGATTGCACTGGAAGATCAGCACAAAACCACCTTCATTACACCATGGGGAACTTTCTGCTATCGGGTCATGCCTTTTGGTCTAAAAAATGCAGGCACCACATATCATTGTGCCATGACCTATATTTTTCACGATCTCCTCCATAAAATCATGGAGGATTATGTAGATGACCTGCTTGACAAGTCTAAGCTTCGTCGTGACCATTTGAATATCCTCAAAATCATCTTCTCTCACCTTCTTCAATACAATGTCTGTCTTAACCCCAAGAAATGCGTCTTTGGGGTCCTCTCAAGAAATCTCCTGGGGTTCATCATCTCTCTTCGTGGCATCGAGATAGATCCCACCAAAATATGCGCTATCCTTGAAATGCCACCTCCGACCAATCTCAAGCAACTTCGCAGTCTGCAAGGGAAGCTCCAATCCATCCGTCGCTTCATTTCGTAGCTTTTTGACCACTGCCAACCCTTTCATCATCTCCTCAAGAAGGACGTCTCCTTTAAATGGGATAAAGATTGCCAAGAGGCTTTTAAAGCCCTCAAACGCTATTTGGTTTCTCCACCAGTCCTTATTCCACCAAGAGACGACCAACCCTTCTACCTCTACATCTCAGCAACCAATCATTCGTTAGGTGCCATGATTGTGCATCGAGACGAGCAACACCGTGAGCAAGCGGTCTACTACATAAGCCAAACACTTGTCGACTATGAAACTTGGTATACTCATACCGAGAAACTCTGTTTGGCATTAGTCTTTGCCACTACCAAGCTCCGTCACTATCTTCTCAATCACAAAACCTTTGTCATCACTCACACTGACCCTCTTAAATACATGCATTCCAAGCCATATCAAAACCAACATATGGATCGTTGGCTCATGCTTCTTGCTGAGTTTGACTTAGAATTTGTCCAGCAAAAATCTATAAAGGAGCAAACAATCGTTGACCAACTAGCAGATGCCCCTCTTTCCGACAATCAACCTTCTCAGTGCGAGTTTCTCGATGAATCTATCACCACTCTCTCGACTGATGACACATTCTACCAAATGACGATGTTCTTTGACGGCTCCAAATGTCAACTCGGTGGGGGTGCGGGGGTCATCCTCATCCCACATGAGGGTGAGCCCATGCCCCTGTCTTTCAAACTTGACTTTGAATGTACCAATAATATGGCCAAATATGAAGCTTTAATTTTGGGACTTCAAACTGCCCTTTCATTAAACATCAAGACCATCAACATCTTCGGTGACTCACAACTTGTCGTTAATCAAATCAATGGTTCATATCTTTGTAAAAATGAAATTTTACAAAGGTACAAGCACTATGTTGACACCCTTTTAGCATCTTTCGACCATCACTTATTGCAGACTGTTCCTCGATCTACGAATAAGTTTGCTGACACCATGGCTTCCCTTGCCTCGCATATTCCTTCTTCATCATCCTCATCAAGAATTTATGTCATGGTACATCATGTGCCGTTGCCTTCATACATTTCCACTGACATCAACCTCATCCACACCATAGACTCTAGTTCACAAGATGTATGGTATAAACAACTTGAAGACTACTTGGCTCATTCTATCATTCTTCCCAACCTCTCTAGCAATGCATAGTGGGCTTTCATAAAGCGTACCGCTCGCTATACCATGCTAGGAGGCCTTCTCTATAAAAGAGGTTTTGACGGCCTTCTTCTTTGGTATTTACACTCCACTGAAGCCTCTCATGCTGTTAAACAAGCCCATGATGGGATTTGTGGTGGACACTTCAGTGGTAACTCAGTTGCTAAGCGCATCCTTCACCTGGGTTATTATTGGCCCACTCTTCATCAAGACTGTAGCGATTATGTTCGGCGTTGCATCAAGTGTCAGCAGCATGCTAACTTGCTTCATCTCCCTAGCCACGCCTTGCAAGTTGCTCAAGATTTCTAGCCTTTTTCACAATGGGGCTTAGATCTCATCGATGAGATTAACCCTCATTCGTCTCTTCGTCATTAGTCCATCATCACTGCCGTCGAGTATTTAACTAAATGGGTGGAAGCTATTCCTCTCATCTCCACAAAAGCCGACAAGATTGTCGACTTCATCAACACCCACATCATCTGTCATTTCAGTGTACCTCACAAAATCTTCACCAATAACGGAAAGTCATTTAAAAACAAAACTATCCAAAAACTTTGTGACTCCTTTGGCATTAAACTCAACTTTTCTTCGCCTTACTACCCACAAGCAAATGGGCAGGCCGAGGCTTCTAACAAAATCTTAACTAAAATTCTCATGAAGGTGGTCAACGACACTAGAAGGGATTGGCACATTCACATTCCCTTCGCTTTGTGGGCTTACCGCACTAGTATCTGAACCTCTACAGGTGCTACCCCTTTCTCTCTAGTGTATGAAACAGAGGTTGTCTTACCTCTCAAAGTACAGATCCTGTCTCTTTGCATTTCTCTGCATGACATTATTTCTAACGATGACTTTCATCAAGATCGATTAGCTCAACTTGAGTTACACGATGAACGTCATCTTGCTGCCCTCAACCATCTCCATGCCTATGAAAATCGCATCAAATGAGCCTATAACAAAAATCTGAGAGAATGAGATTTCAATATCGGAGACCTCATCCTCAAAGAGAACCAACATGTGACCAATATGGAATGGAGTAAACGAGGCAAATTTTCTCCTAATTGGCTCGGACCTTATATCATCACGCACAAGTATGGATCAGGGACTTATCGTATGTCTTCTCTTGAAGGCCGACCAGAACCTGAGCCCCTTAATGCTTTGCATCTGCGACCATTCTACTGTTAGTCGAGTACTCATCCACTTGACATTTAACTTGAGCTTGTCCCTTGAGCAATTCCTGTCCTTTTAATCCTCAATCCTTTCCACCCTTTTTCCCTTAACAAATCCTCTATAACCCTTTTATAAAGTATGGATGCTTTGTCCTAATAAAAGGGAGCCATTGACCTTCTATAGTCTTGTCCATGACTCACAATTTTTTCAAAAAAAAATCAAGATGTCAAATTATCCAAGGTCACAAAATCAAATCAAAAAGCAGACTGCGCCCTCGAAGGACAGCCGTACTATCATTGTTGTAGCTAATAGACTGCTCCCTCGAAGGACAGCCATACTATCATTGTTGTAGCTAATAGACTGCTCCCTCGAAGGACAGCTATTCAAAAGCCCTTAAATATATAAAGCAAAATATAGACCACTCCCTCGAAGGATGGCTATGACTAAATCTTACTACAAACAACACTTTCTTATAAGCTTCCCACATCGATCAGCTTCACAAATGACCACAAAACAAGATGGCATCTCTAAGTAGACTTCCCACATCGATCAGTCTGCACCCAAAAAAAAAAAACGATCATGGACTTGGCTTCTAGTTGTCTCAGGGCCTCCTATAAAAAGGGGCAAGGTTATCCTTGCTCATAAAATGGGTTACCCTATCCTCCTCATATCATATTACCTACTCAAGGGACTTCGAGCTCATTTTAATGTCAAAGTGATTCGATTACCGCTCTAACAAAACTTATGGTCATCGACATATACATGAATGGGGCTTTTTGTTTCTAAAAACCCCCTACTTATGTTATCATTATGGTCCTTGTCAATGAAAGGGCGCTTATGCCTTTTACTTTCTGCCTAAACTTTGGTCACATTCAACCACATCATTTGTCAAAAACAATTCAATCCAACTCTTTCCAAACCACTCACATAGCCTACTCATTCTGGTTTCCATAGACACCAATACACATGGAAACTATCAACCACGCAATTTATGTCAAGCATAAACCATTACTTGCTGAAGCATAAATCAACCTGCAATTCATTTTTAGCATACATCCATCACGAATATGGATAGTTGCTAGGGATGAAGAACCCTGACCAATGTTACAAAATACACCATTTGAAAAAGGTTGTCGCATCATCTTCTCCTCATCATTTCAAAACATGTACCCTCAGACAAGTGGGAAGTGTTATATCATTATCATGACCAAAATCAACCACTTCAATCTTTTTCCCTCCCTCTTGGGAGAACTACATTGGCCTGAGGCCCTTCCAACAGGGGCTATGTAGGTAACACTCAGTTGACATGGGGTCTTCTGAGGTTAGCTCGGCCATTCCTCCGCCCATCCACCTCGACCAATGACCATGGAGATTGCGACTATCTCCTTCAACTACGACCACTTCCAAAGCGACTTTGCCTTGGTTATTTTTGCATGTATGCTACCTCATGATTGGTTAGCAAAATTGTGCGCATATTTTTGACCTTTACAAGTATAGGATCGCAAGCCGGTTGATCCCCACTACTTGTGACTTTTTCGTGTTTCTGGGAGCACTTCTTGAGTCTGGGATACCTGAAACACGACGACCCATTGGAGCTTCAGCTTAGATTGAATCACCCAATCAGCAATGACTATATGCTGGGGCCCGATTACTTTAATTTTGGCACTCCTCGACCCTTGACCTGTGACAATTTGACCTGACCATCTCATGAAGTGGTATACGCGCAATCACGACTTTTATAGCGATCACACTCCATCTTCACCCTTTTTCATCCACTCTTTGTCAAATCAGCACCCGATTCTAGGTTCCCTTCTCTCGACTCCTACTTTGAGGGGGAATACCTCATCCATAATCGGGGAAACCAACCCTCCTATTTTTGTCTTGCGGTTCACTTGAACAACCAACAAGATGAAATCAACCTTATCCCATACTTGGGGCAACCAACTCCTATTTTTGTCTTGCAGTTCATCTAGAGCAACCAACAAGACAAAAAGGGGCAAATGTAGACACCAAAATCGTGTCTAACCTTTGGTCATCTTCCCCCTTGGTCCATTCCTAACCCATTCTTAAACCATGCACTTACTAATCTAAAATAATAATTTATTATTAATATCCTCCCCTTTGACACATCATCTATAACACCTCGTCTGACACCTCGCCTTAGACTATTTCCCACCCTATGACTCACCCAATACATATTCTTACTTCTTTCTAACCGCCTAACCAACTCTCGTGCGTATTTAGCCCAACCTTCGACAATTCTCCAACGGATCGTGCACTTGGCGGATGGAGAACGGGCTTGGTGGCTCTTTTACTCGTTCTCCACCCGTCGACGTCGGTCAAATGTCGGCTGATGCTGGCGGGATCACCGACGTCAGTTTTACTTAAACTAAATTTCTAACCTCTGGTGAGGCTAATCACAAATCGTTAATCTCTGGACTTAATCACGAATCTTGAATCCTCTTCCGATGAAACAAAGTTCTCGTGCTTTTGCTTTCTAGTGTTTTAGCTTCTTGTTTTCTTACAGGGATCAGCATTTTCTAGGCACTGAGGTCTTGCATCAGACATTCTGCACAGGGATTGCACGATATCTCCATCACCAGCAACAACGAAAACACAGCTTCTGCACCTTTGCCAACTCGTGTCACAGCTAAGTATTTGTACTGTTTTTATTTCAGTGTCATTTCAAATATATTAGCATTCTGTCTACTGTCTATTCCAAGAATCCTTGACCCAACCTTCTCTATTCTTCCCAGAGAGGCTGAAAATCCTTCTCTCACCCCTTATTCCCTTTTCTTTGCCTCTGACACCCGTTTAGTCTCTCTTTAGACAATACCCTCTGTCCAATCAACTCAGCACAAGCTATCAGAGACCTACAGACCATCTTAAGACCAATCTAATCAACCTGACTAAATTACTTCTTGGAAAGGCTGAAAGGCCTTTTTCCTGCCCCTTACTCCTTTTCCTGACAACATACCCTCTGCCTTAGTTCTTATTAAAGATTCTATCTAATGTTTTGCCATCCCAAACAAACCCCCTGACTCACAGACAAGACCACAGTCTATTCTGCAGACCAAGACCAGCCCTGCAACTCGTTCCTAACTATTTCCCCAGCCGACCTCGTCCATTTCCCCTACCGGTGTTGGCAGTCTAACCGACATCAGTGAGCTTTCTGATCGACGCCGGCAATATCACCGACGTCGGTGACTGTGCTAAGCAAATTGCAGATTATTAGGTACACATTTGCTTTCAGGTCTTTCTTTTCAATCTTTTATTATTTCTCATTTCTATCTCTGTCATATTCTATTTTAACAGTGGATTGTCATCCTCCAAGAAGCCTTAGCGCTTCTAGGACCAAGCTTTTGCTTGGCAATCCACCCTTTTGTCAGCTAACATTTTTCATGTTTTAGTGTCTTTCTCTTTCAGGTGTCATCCTCCACAACCAAAGAGGAGTTCTCGCTATCATCTGAATTCTGGTGCGCAAAACTATATCTAGGTACATACAAGCCTTAGACCATTTCCTTCTTAGTTTCTCATTTCCCTTTCTTGAATGTGAAAAGCGAATCTAGCGTAGAAACACAAGTGCAAGTGAATACTAGTATGAGTGTCGACTTGAGTACTTTGAATAAGGCTTGATACTAGAAATATATGTATTATGAACTTGGAATGGGTGTAGATCCCTATATGCAAAATTAAGTTAAAATAGGGATCAATAACCTTGATTGTGCACAACTTGTTCTAAGCTTATTTGTGTATTTTTCATATGATTTCCACCTAGTTTATAAAGGGATAAAAGTCATGTATTTATATTGATCTAGTATTTTTGTGGAGTGTGAAATAGGCTTAGGTCAACCTTAGGTGTCTCAAGAATTGAAAAATATCTATTGGGGTTGAAATTTAGCAAAGGACACTAGTGATGTCCTTTGGTCACTAGCACAGGGTGTTAGTGTCCAAAGAATTGCGCTTTTGTCTAGGTGGAAGAACCTAGAGCATTAGGGGCCTAAATCCTTTAGGGAAGGTCTAAAACTAAATCTAAGATGTCTAGCGATGTGTGATACCCACACAAAGGGTCGAAAGAGGCTCTAATATACGTCAATGGCTACGCTAGGGATGGGTGGTCTCAAGTGACACTCATTACACTCAAGTGACATTTTATATGACCACAAAATATTTATAGCGTTCTGAGTAAGATAGAAGGTCTTAGTCATCAGAATAACATTGGTCGGCCTAAGAGATAAGCAATTAGGCAAAGAGAGATAGTGTATGTGAGCCTTTTGGAAGCAAGAAAGGTATTTAAGCTAAAGGTACATACATAATATGTATTTTCCAAGTGTATAAGACTAAGGTGCTATATAATTCATAAATAATGTCTATAATAGCACTATAATTCTATACAGTTGGGAAGGAATTGGAAGACAAGATATATGCGTTCTTTAGAATTCTTAAGAGTACAAACAACAAATTAAAAAAAATCATTGATCCATTCTAGTGATTTAAGAGTGTACTCCATGTTGAAACAATCTGAAGAGATAACCATAAATAATTTAGAACATTTCTCAATCCAAATCACTAAAATAAGAACTAAAATTCATGGCCAAGCAACACTGTCTACAAATTTCAACCACTTAGATCGGGCTAAAAGTTTTACTATTTGTGATCCTATCCAATTAAATATAATTTCACTCCATCCATGATTACTTAAGTCAAAATTAAACTAGACCATGTACCATCTATCTACACTTATAACCCTGACACAATCATCCATTAGCTATTAGTCTTATGTAGTAAATTGGAAAAATTAAAAACTATCTATTTCATAAAATTTGGTCTAAGATATGGACACTAAATCATATATCTACATTATTAAGGATTGGGAAATATATTCTACATGCTAGAGTAACCATGAAGGTCCTCCAAAATTTCTATCCACTTATAAAAAATTATGTCAGTAAACTAAACAAAAGACTCCTGAGAAGGGAAAAAATAGAGTTGCTCTGATTTTGTTTGAGTTGTAAAATTTGGATCCATTCCTGAATACAAAATTTTAATCATTCCATAAAAGCTTGTGCTGAGGAAAAGAGTCTTGTAAAAATCATCTTATTATACTTAAAATATAAATTCATTAATTAGTAAAAATTAGATAGCAACCATTGAAGCACATATACAATAGCATGCAACTATAACTAGATCTAGATCTGTGAGATACTAAATCTTTTAAGTTTTTTATACTTAAAAGCACAAAATGTGTGAGAGAGAGAGAGACTTGGATGATATCAGGAAATCTTTGAATCAAATTGAGAAATTTTACTGAATGGGAAAACATAAAAATATTTATTAAAATCCTCTTTGTATAAATCTTGCATAGAGAGGAATTTATTTTAACAAGTTATCATAAAGTCTTAGTTATCAACAACAATATTATCCCTATCATCTAAAAGGTCTTTTAGGAAATCTTATATGTGCCATATATATAAATAATCCAAGCAAATAGCCTAAAAATCATTCACAATTTCTAAATCAATTAATATCCATGTTATCTCCTATAGGGCTACAAATTGACGTAATAAAATAAAAGGGGCACTAAAAAGTGATGAATTGTAAATTTGGGTAGATTACTTTGACGTCCTCTACACAACCCCCCTGACACCCTATTGCTCTACATGCGTAAGAGAGAATACTTGACCACTCACTCTACAAACATAACTACAATTATAATAAATTATTATCCAATTGTAATTTTTATCACGAATGTGTGTGCTTCCTATTAATTTACAGTTATAAATGTTAGCCCAAACATTCTCAATATGATATATTTTATCACATTTATGATTAAAAATTATGAAATTAGACTGGGATTCATATTATTTATGTTGAATTAGTACGTGTCAAATATCAGATGTTGAGAAATATGGTAGAGAGATGAGGAGAGAAAGGCAAGGGTGTTTGTTGGTAAGCTTGTTAACCTAGGGGAATTTTTTATCGCATGTTACACATAGATCTATTTTTTCTTCATATGAAAACACAAAGGCCTCTACTCTTTCACACACATCACACTCGACCTTCATTTTTATTTCTGTGTGTTTAATCTAGGACCAAAGTAGGGGGGATTGCTTGATGAAGAATAACATGGATATTATTACATAGTTGTACTCTAGGTCCCCTATGTTGTATTATGGAATATATTATTGTATGGGTAGAAAGATGGAGATAGGGAATTGAGATTCTTGCATTCTAATTAAACCTTTAATAATAACTTATATGTTGCCTACCCATGTAAGATTGAAGGAATTTTTTAAAACTTGCACCTTAATAGTGCATTTATTTCATGCATTATTCATGCCATTAACACTCTCCCCCTTAATAACATATCTACAATCTCAACCAATGAAAATATAGATAAATGCCCTTTTTCATATTTTTAATTAACAAATGCACAAGTTGACTATTGGAAAATTTAAAATATAAATGCACAAACAATAATTAATCTTGATTGGTCCATAAGGCAGAGTTTAATCAGGAGTTAAAGCAAAATAATTTCTTTATTATACCCTCCCAGACTAATAAAAGTTTTAAAATGGTTAATACTACTAAGTTTTGTTAGTTGGGTACTTGGTAGTTGAGGTTTGGGCAAGAATATATAGGAAACATAGTAAATTAATGCAATATTTAAGGTTATATTCATGACACATTATAAATTTTAAGGAATATCTTATGTGATTTTTGACATAAGGTAGAATCAAAAATTAAAAAATGGATGAGAATAATTTTTAAGAATAGAAGAGCTAAAACATATACTAGAAACAACATGACTTGTGTGATTTGAAGATGCACTCTTGTATAAAAATCTCTTTCTTGAAAATTCACTGAACATTTAATAGAATAATTATAAGGTTATGGATTTGAAACCTTCTATGTTTATACATATTTAATATTAAGAATCCACAAAGTGATTAAAATTTTAAAAGCATTAATAATGTAATACTAAAAACAAGAGTATAAATGCCATTTGGCTTCACTATGAATAGCTCTTTCAAAAGCCTTAATCAATTATTCATAGATATCATTGTAGTGTAAGTTAATAGGGTAACATGGAATGCAAATAACTTACCTACAACAATTTATTGACCATATGTAAAGGCAATTGATCATATGTAGCAAAAATCAATACTTTTTCATTTGTATGAGTATACCTTAATATTAGGCACATCAAAATTATTTTTGGTGTGAAGTGTTGCCTTGTCTTTTACTATATAAAAATGTCAAAACTAAGAAAGAGTATTTGGATGTTTATATTAGCTATAAGTGAAAATAGAAATAATTTACATTGTTTACAATCATATATAAAAAAATAGCATGAGGGAAATAAAATACTTAGCTTAGATTTGTACAGGGACCATAAAGTTTATATTAATATTTTAGTTACAAAGTTTCAAGATCATTCAGTGTAAAATTTTTGCTATGAATATTTCATCCACATAGAGGGATTTTCTCCAATTAATGCAACATGTGGGTATTTCTGCATGAAGATAACATAGGGTGATGGTAAATCCTTTATAACAAACTTGACATCATGAATTAGTGGATTGTGAGTGCAAATAGGAGGTGGGACACAAAATATGTATGATATCTACTAGCATTTGTTAGATATGTGACAACAAAGTTAAAAGTTGGATCCCTTTACGACATGGTTTATAGTTGACTCCTCAATAGGGGGTGTGGGAGAGTAATGCCTCCCCCCCCCCCCCCAATTATTATCGCAGAGGGGTCCCAGGGAGTCCATATGAAGCAAAAAATTAAGGATCCAAACCCCTATTTCTAGGAAAATGAATTCCACCGAATTCTATTTTTAGTAAGGAAAGTCTTAATGGCATTTTTTCACACTATTTTTAGGAGGAGGAATCCTAATGGTGATTTGCCATTTAGGTGTATTTATCTTTGTGGAGTTAGCATGTAATCAAAGATGAGTTTGCATTTAATCTATTCATATTGAGTTAATAAATATTGATATCTTGCACCGTGAATATTTCCTTAGCTTTTTAAAGATTTTACCATGTAATTTTGGTGTTGTATTTCATGCATGTTTAGTTGAATTATCTCTGTTATTGTAAATTTATATTATGTTTACTAGTTATTTGTTGCTAGTATGTAGTTTCCTAACAACATTTGCATATGCATTTTACAGTGTAGATAATAAAAAAATAGCTTTAATTCATAAGAAAATACACTACCTATAACCATTTAAGAAATTGTCAAGAAGATGTGCATATAGTTATGAAAATCCAAACCATGAAAAAATTGTCATATCTTTCCTTAAAAAATGTTTAAAATCTTATTATTTTATCCTTCTTCATGTTTTACTATTGATTTATTATAAGCAACATATTCATTTAGGTTAAAGACTATGCAAACAAAAACAAAACCATGTGTATATGGTACATGTCCTACAAACAAACTCAAGATGTCAAACTTGTAAACCAAAGTAGACTGAGATGTGAGGAAGATTGAGATGACGTAATCAATTGTTAACAAAAAAATTCATAATTTGTTTTTGGATATGAATCTAAAGTGCAAATTAAATAGAGACATTATGAATATTATATGGATGTAATGGATTTTTGATAGCTCATTAGATGCTTTTGAATGTGAATCTAAACTTGAAACTAGAAGAAAAGTGCAATATATGGAAAAGGTCTACATAATATTCTTTCATAAGCCATAAAAATGAACTTACACTAGAGGAACCTTATACTTAGACACTAACATACAACAAGTCACCAAGAGCATCTTAACACAACCATCAAGTAATCATCTATAAGCACAACTCAATTTGAATGAAACACTAAAATGATAATAAATGTTTAATAAATTATTGTGTATCTATAATAAACATTAAATAGAGTGTAAGAGCATAAATGTATTATAAAGGCAAACACAAACAATTTTGACAATCTCGGAAGTATTTTATAAGCCACCATTTATGACAAAAATGAACATGGAACAAAATACCACAATATTAGTGAATAGATTAATAGAAGAATTATGTGTTACATATAATGGAAACTATTTAATCATTCTTGTTTGAACCAAGTATTAAAAAAATAGATAGATAATAAATACATTAAAATATATGTTAAACCCTTCTAAATCATATAAATAGAAGAAATTGTTCGAAACAAAGGATAAATAACATATTAAATCTAAATTGTTTCAAAAAAGGTTTACAATTCACTAAAAAGTAGACAAAATAAGAAGTTTCCTTCACCTTTGTGGCTTGCAACAATTTTTCGATTCATTGTGAAAAGAATCCACATTTGGGACTCGTCGAGGTTGAGGAAAAATGACTTGGTTATTACTTCTATCGTTATGGACACTGCTCCTTTTTCTTCTTCTTCAATATGTAGAAATGAGATTTTATGATTAGTGTATCTAGT